>VZSF01011128.1:167670-418361 GCA_013398295.1 Chionis minor
AGGCCCGGGGCGCTGTGGCGGCCGCTCCCCCGCGATCCGCCCCAGCCCCGTCCTCGCCCCCTCCCCACGCCGCCCGCCCTGTCCCCCCCCTTGCCCTTGGGTGGGTGAGTGGGCACACAAAGTGATAACGCAGCGTTTTCCGAGAGCAATAAAAGAGCTGCCGGCTAAAATTCGCCCCGTTTTACAACCTTCGCGCGGTGCAATCGGAGCGAGCTTGGCGGAGGATGAGGAGTCGGATGATGAGAACGTCACGGCAGCCAAGAAATAAACTTTTTTACTGTTCGGGGCGGGGGGGGGGGGGGATATGTTTTGGCTGGGAAGGAAGGAACTGCCGGCATCCAGGTGGGGAGCACGGGGCTGGTGACCTCATGGAGGCCGGACACTGGCGCTGCCTCGTGGCCTCGGACGCCTCGGACGCATGTAGGTGGGAGCTGGTGGTCGCTCAAGCCCCACGAAAGACCCTCCTGGTCTCCTAACGCTGCGGTGATGTGAAAACCCACAGTACAAGCAGGTGCATCCATGGCGGACCTTCCTTCAGGTTCCATCTCCTGTCCAAAAGGAAAGCCAGTCAACAAGCAGGAAGTCGGATACCGCTCATCCGCCCTGACGGATTATGCGATAGAAATCGTGTGAAGTCATTAGTTATCACTATGAATCAGATTTGAAGCCTTGCGGTGTGTTAGTTACAAAACCTCCAGATACGCCGTGTCCCTATCCCGAATAGTTTCTATCCTGTAAAGTCCCGATGTTAAAATATTAAAACGGGCCTTTGACTTTGTGCAACGGCTTTAATCAGAACTCTCGGTAAACATTTCTGCAGGGCTGAAATAAAGGAATTGCTGTTCGTTATTGGTAGGCAGGGAGGAGAAAAGCAGTCAATGTGCGTGTTTATTTTAAAATTACAGTAAGTTACGTTGTTTAAAAATATTAACACTAGTTTTTGACATACTTAACTTTGTTCCCAACCACCTAAAGTTTTCTCTGTGGTTTTCCATGCAGCAGCAAGATGTGCTGGGTGTTTGGTCGTCCTCAAATAAAATACATCGCTCTAGAGCATCCTTCAAGAGTTGAATGTTCCGTCCACATTGTAATTACATTTCCTTACCACTCTGAAGAGTCGATCAATCAATTAATAAAGCTTAATCTGAGCTAAAGATCTTAGATTACTTGAATTGTTTCAGTAAAGTGCCAGTTTTTACTTAGCTTTCCTGCTTTATAGAGCTTTCCTCTGGTAACGCACATCTCTCCTGGTGTAGCTGATGTTGAGAGCTCTGCATACTTCCAACAAATGAGGGTAATATACCAAATATATCGATACGATATTTCCTTTGTATCACAGCCAGTAATCATGTGGTGTAGAGGGAACTGGATGAATGAGGTGGGCCAACTGAAAACATGGGCTTTTTCTGGGTGGGTTTGGTTACCTACTGGTTTAGCTCGTTGATACAGCTTGCCTGCTGCAGCACAGTTGCTCCATCCACGAGAGAAAACCAGCATGAGGAAGCAGCAGAGGATGGGGATGAGGAAGGGGAATCCCGCTGGGTAGCAGCCCCACAGTTGTATTGTATTAGACAAAGTAGTAAACACCCTGAATTTAATAACAGGATCTTACAGATAGTCCACATACATTAACCTCTAAATCTTGTATTATGCCGCTTCCTCCCCTAGATATATTTCCTTCCTTGGTGTGCCATCAGCACTCACCTTGTAAAATTTAAATAGAGCAACCATAAAAACCCTACACCACTTTAATAGAAAATACTATTTTGGAATTCGCTATGGAACGATTCCAGAGAAATTTGGTGTGCTTTCTTCTCATGTTGTATGGGGCTTGGGAAGCAAAAACGGTGAGACGGTCTCTCTAAAATCCTTTGAAAAGTGGTGTTTGATAAAATATAACTGATTAAACTCTTTTAAAATGTTGTATAATAGAAAGTAATATTTCAAGGGCTCTTATCTGAATAACAATGGGCTCACAGGTGCTTTTTCTATAGTTTATATCAAAAAGTCATAGAATTGTTCTTAAAGGAGACATGGGCTGTGTATTTAAGTTGTCAAAGAAACTCGTATGCAGACTTGTGATCACGTAAGTGATTTATAGATCACAGTAACAGAAATTTGTCTCAACATAAAAGGTAAGACTAAGAGCTTAAGCAGAAAAGTCTGTATCCAGCAAGCAGAATATAAAAAGGAAAAAGAAAAGAGGTGAAGGAAAAGTGAAAAAACGTGTTCTTACTAGTGGTAGGAGGGAGGCTAGCTCAATGCGCTCAGAGGCGCACTCAATGATACATACTTTACAATATCAAAGAGTAAAGGGAAAGTACAGGTTAAAAAAGTTGCTGCTGTTTGCAGCAGCTGAGTGACAAGCACCAGAAAGGACTTAATGCTATTTACTCCCTTCCCTGGTATTGCCTCTCAATGAAACTAACCTTGAGGGAGAAACTAAGGCAGGATGAAATAAAACAAATATTCTACTGCAACCAGATCCACATGCTTTCTCATTCATTAATAACAGATTTAAATTAACAGGGGCTGGCAAATTGGTCCAGTGGTTTAAACAGTAGCCCAGGACATAAAAGGACTCCTTACATGAGGGAATTAGCATCAAAGCAAGACTCTCTGATGTAGCTACTTTGTATTAGCTCATTAAACTAATTAGCTCAGCTTACTATTAGTTATTTAGCTCAGTATGGGTTACTGCTTCTATGTGGCAGAGAAAGCATTTCTCAGAAATACATGCACTGGTTTCTAAGCGCTGTGCGTGGGTATTCCCTTCTCTAACAGCAGCTGCGGGGTGCGGCTGTCCCATCGTCCCCACATGGGATATGGAATAGGTCAGAAGCCCTATTTCATGTTCCACAGTCAGGCGCCCAGCTGTAAAATCACAAAATTCTCTTCCCCCATCCCAAGACCTTCTCCCTTTTCCAGCAGTTCATACCATTTTCATATTTTTAGCAGATCACGCAGGTAGGAGAAGTCTCTGTAACGATGCCCCAGAAGCATCCTAGAGAGACGAGGTGGTGCGTGACTCCCCGGGCGATGAACCTGAATGATTTGGGCCATACAGTTTAGAGCAACGGCTGCTACTTCCATTTCTTGGCTTTCTGTTGAATCTAGAAAACACAAAAAAAGCCAATGAGGCAAACCCAACCCACTTAACAGAAACTTTTCTTAGGATGCCTTTACTCAATTCATTATGCCGTTATTCTGGTGACGCCCTAAAGGACGTAATCTCTAAGCCAGACCTGAGCGTGACCTGATAAAAGTATGATAAGCAGTATGTCAGGGAACGGTGAAAGCGGGGTGGAAAGGAGAACAAAAATGTTTCACCAGCAATTTGTTGTGCAATTTGGTGTGATGCTTCCTGATCTCAAACAAGTAATCTGCCTATTGCACAGCTGTAAGGCATTAAATCATGTAGTTATACAGCATCAGCCAAAAAGGGACCTCATGTTGTCATTGCAGCTGTCCCCTTGGCCCCAAAAGGAACTGTGTCGAACACGTGCTTGGGAAAATGTATGGGAGAATCCGATATTGAAAACCTCACAGTTAATGTAGTGCTTGATCGTCCTCCCCCTAGGAAATTTTTGGTAACATTCATCCCAAACCTTAGATAAATTAAACCTTCACAAGAGATTTATTAAACTTCAGTCTCAAGACTGACCACAGCAGAACCCCACTTGTTCCTTTCATTTTGTCAGAAAACAATAATAATGGTTTTCTGAGCGGAGTTCCTCAGCCAGTTCTGAGTGTTTGGTTCCTCAGCTTCGCTACAAGAACGCCACGTCTGACCATGCTAAAGTCAAGATATATAACAATTACTGCTTCATGTCTCCACAAGGTTCATTATTCTGTCACAGAGGAAAGTTAGATCGGTTTGACATGATTTATTCTTGTGAAATCCAAGTTGCCTGTTACTAATTTACTTGTTTCCATCAAAATGTGTGTGTTATTCTTTTCATATTGATGCCATCGGCATAGCATACGTGTAAGTTGCTTCAAAAAGCAATCCCTTTGGTTTAGTTGCTCTTTCCCAGGTTTTCTGCTTGATCAACACTTGAAATGATAACAGTGATATTTGTCTGTTTTACAGAAAGGTTGTAAAGACACACTAAAGATCAGGAGGCACAAGGGTGTAATTGAAAACCGGCTAAATTAGGAGGTTCCTTGTGAAATCACGATGGAGAAAGGATTACAGTGTGTGAACCTTAGTAAAAATATGAATATGGAAAATTCCATGCAGCACCTTTTCTCCATCTAAGAACACAGCCAGAATTAGTGGCCTTGTGAGATTTACAAATTTTCTGTCTTCTTTGAACTTGGTTTTGCCACATTAATTAAAATTAGTTCTTAATCCTCACCCAGTGCATAAACAAAGCTCCCATAAACTGAATCTGCAAATACGTTCCTTATGCTAGTGTGCAAAAAACAGCTGGTGCTCATGGGAAAAAAAATGCTAAAGAGCCTGGCTGTGTATATATTTTAGGGATTTGTTCCACTTTTTTATTTCTTGGGATATTTTTATGAAAATCAGGAATGCTGTTTCCTTTTATTTTTATTACTTTTGAGAATTTTACTTACGGTGAGGTGTGAAAATTATGAACTTGTGGAACACATAAAAATGCTAGACACCAAAAATGGGAAAAAAAAGCAAGACTGTTATTGAATATTTATCTTTCACCCATTAATATTCCAAGCATAGAGAGTTTTATATAGTACAAAAAAAAAAAAGTTAAAGTATTTTAAAAATAAAAATGAAAACAAAACCAGTAAAGACAGGAGGAAGCAAAGAACTGGGGAGGGAACCCATCATTTTTTTTCCTGCCTATGCAATCGACCTGTGCTTGGAAGCCTTTACAAATTAATCCCATATTCTTCTGAATTGTGATGCCTGTTGTACAGAATCTACCGGTCTACTGTTTCAGACTCCATTGTTATGGACTTCCTGAAACGAGGGGTATTTATTTTCTAAAGTAATAAAAACTTATACCCCACAGCCAGTAAATCTTTTTGAAGCCATTCAGTTTCCTTTGGATGCCTCCATTTCTTGGCTATACAGGCCAAGACACGGCTGTATGTTTTCAGTTTGAGTACACTCTTCTGAGTTTTATTGCTTTTCAGAACATTACAGGAACTTGCTCTATTCCAGTTTTCCTCCATTATCATTCTCACAATTTGCCCTTCCAGTACGTGAAGTATCGTAAGTCCAATCTAGAGACGCATGGAACAAAATGAGGTGGGTATGGCTCTCATCTCACTCATGCAGACGTCTATTTGCGACAGCAGGTACCAGTGTAAATGGCCTGGCAAACGCATACGGCCCCTCTCCTGGCCATTTAGCACCACACTACGAGCCCCAGTTCAATTGTTAAGGTTCTTCACCTTGAGGTGATGCATAAGCAATTTTTTTTCTTTCCCACAATTTTTTGGAAAGGCAACTGAGAAGATGTTGAGTTGGAATCTTCAAAGCCTTTACTAGGTTAGGTGGCACTTTCCTTTTGTTTGATTTATATTTCTCCAGCGGTTCAGAAGGTTTTCGCCTTTGCTCAGGTCTCCCACAAGCACACATTCCTCTGTTCCTTCTTTTCTCACTGTGGGTCGACACTTTTATTGTATGTCCACCAAAGCTTATGCCTATCCCCTCCTTGTCACTGGCTCCTCACCTTTATTCTGTAGCCTTGACTGGCCTGCAGGGGCCTGAAAAGTGGGTTGGTTTTTTTCCTCTAAAAAGAGTATAAGCACAATGGTTCTGAGTCCTTGGGAATAAAGGAAATACCCATCATCCACCAGTTTCTTCAAGTGTTTCTCCCTGGTTCTGGTATCTTGTTTGATTTAGCCAAGCTAACTTTTCTCAAACACAGCAAGCCAAAGTAAGGGAAAGAAATGACACAATAGAATGTAGAGTAGAGGTGATTCTAAAAGATACAGTATCATAAAAACAAAGATGAAGACAAAAGCTGTAAAATCAAGTATACAAATAATATCGTAGTACAAAGCATCTCACGTTACTCAACAGATCCACATTCATGTTGAAGAAGAGTGAAAATCTTAGAGATTCATCAGAAATTATTTGAAGTGGAGGAGCAAATGGCAAATCTGTTTACCATAAGCACTTCCTGAAAGGAAAGCATGAAACTACTAAAACAATAAATCCCACTAAGAGCCCTTTGGACCTCTTGCTAAACCCATAGCCTTGACATGACCTTCATGTTTTTCCAAAAGTACAAGGCCAGCTAAAAATGACAGTTCTGGCACTACCGAACCTACAAAGCTAAGGAAATCCATGAGACAGTTTCCATCCGTGCTCGATTGATCCATCTATCAGTTTGCAGGTGAGAGCTGAAGAGAAGGCAAAGAGTTGCAGCCTTTACTGCATTCTCCTGTAATTCGTAATGCAGTTTCAGCACAATTGTCCTCCAAAGCCCACGTTCCACACTAGGAAAGAGTGCTACTGTCTTAAATTTTTTAGGCTGCAAAATCAAAGTGTTTAAATTCTTCCTCACTTTTCATTCAGTATCACAATTAACTCCACCATCTGCCATCTTCAAAAGGCTGGCTGTATGTCACACTGATATGCCTCTTGACATTTTTGGAAGTGGAAAATCAGCTGCATTCCTGAACAGTCAGTTCCACAGTTTACTATTTTTTTTTAACGTGTGAGTAGCAGGAGTTTGGGTTTTTCTTCTGGTCTATAGTAAAACACATTTTCATCCTTAACTATTTCACAAAAACTATTTGCTTGTGAATATTTCTAAAAGCACAACATGATTCCTGAGATTTTGTGAGACCAAGTTTATCAGGTGAAGTGTCCTCCTTGGGAGAGAGCCATCGTCTTTTGTAGATAGCATAGCCCACTTTGTTTGATCCCATAGCATCACATATATTTTGCAAAAAGACTGTAAGATTAAATCTTATCACAAACTGCTATCGCTCATTAGAAAATTATCCTATTAAGAAATATGTTTACAAAATAATCTTCCACCTCTTCTCTGTCTTTGAGATAACTGTAACATTGAAGTATTGATGGTTTGACGCCAAATAATTTTTCTTCTATACTAACCCTGTCATTTTATTTTATCTACATACGGAGGATTTGTTTAAATGCAAATTACTTGTTTCATGAAAGAAGACAGTAATTTCAAGGCTTTGCAGGCACTTTCGTATTAATCACTATTTGTTTAAACAATTTCATTAAATGAAGAACATTATTGTCTCCAATCTGTTTTACTTCCTCCATATGTACTATCTTCTTTAATCTCAGTCCAGATAAAAAGGAATGATGCAACTTTAAAGGGAAGATTTTTTAAGAGGAGGGGGAGGTTATATACTTTTCCCAATTGCTGTATCTATCTGCTGGCAATATAGTTTGTACTGCTGGGTTCCTAATAGATGCTTCTTCTTGAACAATCCTATCTAGAAAATGGCCTTTTATCTCCTTTGAGTTAAGACAGGATGCCAAATCTTTTTTAGATACAGGCCTAGCCGCTGTCACCCATGCTTGTTATCATAAAGCAATGCTGCTGTGGTGATGCACTTGAAAGCAGCATTTGGTGTAGAAATACAGTTGTCTCCTTTTTAAAGCAAGATAAGAATAGAGGAACACAGGACAAATGTGTTGGATTATATCAAAAGCCTTTTTAGCCTAATATCCTGTCCCTGACAATGGCTGACAATAAATGTTTTGGGTTAAAGAACAGGAGTAACTCACATATAGAGTGATACACTCATTTGTAATTCAAGCAGTAAGTATTTTAGATGATAGAAATATTGTGTTTATCATGTTTTAATGCATCAAAGGTGAGCTGTGGGAGTTTGAGTTTCCTGATGGTATCAATGTATTGTTGACCAGGGAATTTCCAGCTATGAAACCTTAATTAATGTTAATCATCAGTGTTCATCAGTATCAATAAATTATTTTGATCTCTGTCTTTTCCAATGAAAAGTCTGTATTTCATTATGTATTTCATACATTTCATTGTAAAATAATATTTTACATTCATGTGGACTTTTTGATTCATTTTGTCCCCAAAATCTTCTGGTTTAGGAATCCTGTTGTTTCATCCAATACAATTCTTCATCACGCATTCTCATTCCACCTTATTTTTTTCCATATAATAAAGAGAATTAAAGATCAGAAAAGCACTGGTAAACTTTAAAACAAGTGCCTATTTAAGGCTTCATGTTTCAATAATCTCATTGACATGTCCTTTTTACTATGAAATGTATTTTAAGAGAATATTTTATATTACTTGGAATGACTGTAAGTAAAATGAAGCAGCATTATGTTAGTGAATATGTCAGTGTCAGCAATGGCGTGAGTTGTGCTCTTTTATTCTGCAGTGAATAAAACCAGGGCAACTCTGCATTGCATGAACGGGAGTCTTATTTGCCATGTACTTTGTCCTGAAAACTGACTTTTCCTAAATCAATGCAACCCTGCAAAAAACGCACTAGCACATACAGACAGTAATATGGGGACAACGATGTGTAAACTGCTTCCTCTCTAGTGGCATACACAGTGACACGTACAGCCGGCCACTCGTTTAAATGCAACTGAGACCTGTAGTTTGGAGTATGTTGCCCTTCCAACATATGTTCAAATGCAACAATTTTGAGTCTGAGTAAGGTTTGCACTACCAGCACTCACAATCTCCTGCTGTTTAGTCAGCTTGTCACGGTTTCTTCTAGAGAAAGCAATAGAAAGCTTAAACAAACGTGTGTTTGTAATTAAGCGCCCAACAACTTGGGTTATTTGAGTACATGTATGGATAGATGGATAGCACTGATTTATAAGAAGCTCTTAGCTCATCTGGAATTGCTCAAAAATCATTTAAATTAACAATTTGAATCAGAAAAGGTGCAGTGGTATCTGCAAAGAGCAGATGGACTTACATACTGTCATTTTGTCTTTCTGCCGTCTTTCTTCTCCCAACCCTGTAGGCCAGGATGCCCTGCTATCCGCGCCAAGGAACGCCGATCCCGGCTGCGAGACCCTGCCCCGTGGGGAGCATCTGAGGCTCCTGGCCCCAGGGAGCAGCCAGCTCCACAGCGCCCCAACACACCACGTTAAGAGTAAAACCAGCTCTTTGATATAATACGGGGAAAAGTGGCTGTTAGCAGTCTATTTCAATAAAGATCCAAAAGCAAAAGCAGCAGCAACCTGTCATGCTAGGTAGCTGATGGATTTGCTTAGCAGACCTAAATCACTGTATTTATCTTGGATTCCCAGCTAACAAAAGGGTGTAGCATGCTGCAAGCCGTGGAGCTTAAGCTCCATTAACTAATCAATTTCTAACTCTGGGAATTAAAAAAAGGGAGAGTGAAGCAGTGGTCAACGTAGTATCATACTTCTACAATTTCAGAGACAGCAGTAGTACTTCAAAGCACAGGTTTTTAACATGAAAACTGGACTACAAAGGAGATGGTAAATAATGACTTTGCTCAGGGAAAATGGCAGTGAAACAATGTCTTGAAGAACAAAAATGCTTTGGAAGTATAAAGGATGGAAATAAATAAATTAATAATTATTGTCATCAATCAGATGTTGTAGGTGCAGCCCAGCAAATGGCATGTCTCTGATGCTTTGTTGTCAGAGAGATATCCTTTGTATGTCTTAAAAAAGGGGAGAGAAAGGTGGCTTTGTGCCACACCGCAAACATATTTTTCCCCGAGCTACTTGATATATCTACAGACACAGTTCAATACAGTACAGGTATGTCACTGTAGTTTGAAAAAGCAGTAGCATAGCATTGTTCCCAGGTTAATTAGCTATGCCCTTCAGCAAGGATTAGAAAATATTTGAAAGCATCTAAAGCCAGGGAGGATTCAAGAAAAGCAAATAGCCCAACTTCTGTGGCAGGCTCTATTGCCCGGGATTCGACTTAATCAGAATCTGTGTCAGCTGCATTGATAGGCCTTCATGTAAGTCATTTTATTTTAGGTAAACATTTGCAAATGAACTTTTTGTATTTGTAGCCTCATTTGGGAAAGGAAAAAAATTACTATCTTACCAGCAATATTGTTATCTGAACTCTACAGAAACATTTAGACCTTTCGAACTAAATGTCAAGTTGTTCCTATTGAGTCAAATTCTTGCAAATTTAAGCTAATTAGCATACCTACTTTCCAAGTCAAACCAGGCCCTTATGCTTTGCTTAAGTGGTATTAATACGTGAACACATTCTGATTGACACAGCCCATCATTCTATGCCTGTAGGAAGAAAAGGGGAAGTTATGAGCCTAAAGACTTTTTTGACTCCTGGCAACGAAATTCTTCATGGACACAAATGTAATTTTACTATGATAATTTTTAATACATAATTGTTATTTTCCTAAGCCAACTAGGAAACATGATTCAGCTGAAATGACTGTAAGAGAAGGAACACAAATGAATGGGAAAGAATACTCCAATAGTAGTTACTGTTTTTTAACCACAAGACTGGCACAACAGGCCCATAAAAGGTGAAGACCTGAGTTCTAGCAAATGGAAATTTAATTCTGTATTGTTTTCTAATGTCAATCCTCTCCCTGTCACATCTCTATACTGCACAGATGGCACCCTTAAATGTTGAGTCTTGTGCTCCGGTTAAAACACTTTTCTCCTGGTTCCTGAAATGGAGAACTCTCAGATTTCCTAAACTCAGACAGCGGATAAGCAGGTTTAATGCCATGAAAGTTTGCCCTGATTTTGCCTCACTTTACAGGTGCTACACACTGGCAAAGAGGTGCATGGAACATGAAAATAAAAACAGGTCATATTTTAGAGCTATTAACTTGATAGAGTTAAAATTGTATAAAGGGGAGTGCTTATCTTCAGCATAAAATATTTATTTGCCTGGGGACTATTTTACTGTGGAAGACACACATTTGTGATTTGTTAAAGAACCTGAAAATGCTATCTCAACAAACAGGGTCACAGCCTAGGCTGGCAGTGACCCATCCTAAATCTCATTGAGAATAATAATCTGGATTTGCTATAAAAAGGCAAAATTCTTCTGTCAGTCAACAATACGACTGGATTGCTGGTTGCCGAAAGACTCCTTTGGTATAGGAAAGCTATCACAAGACTGTTCTTATAAGCCACACTATTTGGGCGTACAAGTGCTTACGATCTCAGTTTGTACTTACAAAATGTATTCATTTGAAACAAATATGTTGAAAAGTTTCAAATTATTCTTAAATGAAAGAGTTGAACCAAACAGCTTACTCATTTAAATAACAGAATGTAGCTTGCTTGTGCTGGCATAGTAAGAGTGGAGATGAGCAAGTCTTTGGAAGATAAGTCTGGTTTGATATTTTTAGCAAATGTCATTTGACCAGGATACAGTACTCTATTTTTGAAATCTTTTCTATGACAAATCCTGGCAAAACACTAGATTAAAGTCAGATCGTGTGCCTGAAAAACCAGGCACCAGCTGGGTGGCCAGGCAGTGGCCTTTTCAGATTCTTCAAGGCAGATACTTACAGCACTGTGCCAGCTGGATAAGTGTCCAAAGCCAAAATATTCAAATGTCTTTGCCTTGCTGTCAGCATTGAAATGTCCTTGGTAGCCACTTATACTTGTATGCATGGCTCACAAAAAAGGTTTAAAAAATGTAGATAGAAAACCATGCTTCCAGCTCCCAAATTATCTGTTTGAAATACTTGGAGAGATTTAGATAAAATAAATAAGTAATATTAAGTGCAATTACAAAAACAATTGCACGGACAAAATTAATTGTCATCTAAAGTTTTCCTTTTCGTTAGGCAACTCCAACTACTAGCTCACAAAGACTTTTTCTCTTTTTGTGATAGGGTGACTTCAGCTATTGAGAACGTGAACTGAAGTGATGCCAAGGAGCCTCTCCAGAAAAACAGCTAACTTTTGCATGTATACTGACTTGAAATTAAATTTTTTATCTGAACAGCGCTTTTGGGGCATTTTAATTGTGTTTTACTTGGAGTTGAAACAAAGGATTCATATTAGATTTCTAAAAAGTGTCCCTGATAGCTCTTTTCACAAAAATTTATTTAAGCATTTGAATGAATGTCAAAGAAGTCCAGGCTAAATATCCTCCAGTTAACTTCAATAAAGCAAAATTTGCAAAGAAACTCTGATCCTAGGGAGACAAAAGTATAGCAAATGGGAAACTAGGAAGTTATAAAATCATGAAAGGATCCTTTTTTCTTGAGATCAAAACTGGAAAGATAGCAAAAATGTGAGTCACAAATCTTGAAAAGTTTTGATGCCAGGGGTATTTTAGTAGCAAAAGAATTAACTTTTACATTCTAGTATGTATTTTAGAATTATAAACAGGACAACATCCTACCAGAAAAGTTCATCAAAGATGTATTAGCAACCAGCTTACATGGCTATTTGCAATAAATTAATACATTTCAACATTAATCTTTTTTCTGTCACTTTTTCATGGCTCAAAATGACACCTATTTTTGTTTAAGTGTGAAATCATGTAATTTAGAATTTTAGGGAGAAAAGCTTTCAACAAAGCTTTCAGCCTAAACTATTTTTAATCGTAGCATTTTCTGTGAATAAGTAAAAATATGAAAATGAATTATGCTGTAAAAAACCACTAAACCAGCTTTTTCCCTAGAAGATTATAAATATCTGTATACATGGGCAGAACATTCAATTAACATGAAAAATATTCTAAGTTGCGTGATGATGTAGAGTGAGAAAGCAGCAATGCAACAAAATTGGTGAGCTATACAAAAGGTGTAAGAACTTTCTTAGAAAGATACATGATTGTAGAAATCTAGACATTTATTAAAAAGATATGGTGCAGAAATGTGGAGAACGTGACACTTCATCAGTAAAATGTGCAGGCAGCATTAAACATAAGCAGCAGTGTGTGTTTTAGTTTAGAATGCAAAATGAATTTATAAATAATGGATGGAACTATTATTAATAGATTTTACAGATAGATTAATAAAATCAATATTTTTTCTAACTCTTTCAAATTAATTTAAGACAGATGCACGGTTACTCCCCTTCACCAAAGAGCTAAGAAAATGTTAAATGGTAGCTTCTGTGATGAAAAGTTATTATCCCAAGATTAGCCTTGGAGGAACTATGATGAAGAGTGAGGGAATATTAGAATATACGGCTTAGCTTTTTATTTAAACTTGAGCTTGGTGCTGCGGGTGTGAGTGACGATGCCTTCAGCCAGCACCTCTTCCTCCTCTCTGCTCCTGCGGCGGCTTCCACACTGCAGCACCGGCTCTGGACTCACATCACCCGTCCCAAATAAAAGAGGAAATTGGCACCGAGTTCAAAGTGAGCAAGAGGGTGGAATATGAGCTGAGTCAAGCAGCAGGAACCCCGGTCTCAGCTAAACCTAGGGAGAAGTTTTCGAGCTACATTTATGTTGCCTAATAATAAAAAGCAGACCCAAGAAGGCATGAGAACTGGAAGCTGAATCCACTCTGAAAACAGAGTGAAATAGTCACTAAAATCACCAAGCTCTTCCAGACAGAAGGCACAGGGCCTTGTCTACAGGGACCATGAAATAAGGGTCAAGTTTTTAACAGGTTTCTTGTCTGTCTCACCTTTTCACAGCACTGTCTCACAGTGCTAACCACCTACCAAGAGGTTTTGTAGCCAAAAATGGATGCTGATGCTGCTACTGCACTGAACTTAAAAATAAAACTGCAACAACTTGAACTGCAGATGTTTTCCTTCAGATTAAAACCTTTGTACTGCAGCTGGTGGACTCACTTTGACTGGGAAACTAACAGAAGCTTGAGGAACAGAAATAATAAAACTGAGCCACACGGGGAATTGCTGATGGATGTGTAGCGGGAGTCCAAGGACAAGGCTCGGTTGTGGTCATGTTAAAAGAGTTGGCTCCTTTTTTAGGACTGGCTATTTTGATAGTTGCAGCCAGTAGGGAGCATTTCTAATCATTCTTATAGGCAAAGCACAAGCCCCATTAAGAGAAGAGCAGGTTTCTCTCACTCTGAAGAGTCTGCCAAAAAGAAGACAGACTCCTCATGGAGACCTGGAGAAAAATAAAAAATCCATTCTAAGGACTCGGAGAACACGGGTCCTCAGGAACCACTCAGTAGTTTGGCTACCAGCAGAAACTAGAGAGCATTTAAAAAACTGCTATAACTGCTGAAGACCTCTTAAACAAAGAAAGGTGAAAAGACTATTCCCAGATTTTAATGGGAGGGCTGTGGATGGTCTTTTTTGGCTGAAGAACATACTGTCGCGACTGTCCTCTCCCAGACAAGGACTACGTCTGGCTGCAGAGCTGTTGAGACACCTGGCAGAACGGAGGAAATGCCGCAGGTCGGGAGGGGGAAGGAGAGGAGGAGCTGCAGATGGCAGAGGGGTTCTGACAGCTATTGCTATAAAAAAGGCTGCTGGATGGCAGGTCTTTATTTTGGAGCTGAGCTCATGTGATTTGTGACTACAGGAGAGGGAGAGAGAAATGAAAGCTGAAACACAGCTATGGAGCTTTCCGGTTCTTGGTAATTAGTTTATACCTACCTCTGCTTGATCAGGGCACGTATTGTCACCATCTAAAATGGTTTCAGCTTGTCCAAGTGCATTTTTAAGAGCAAAGGAAAACATGATGTTCTTTGCTTCCCAAGCTCTTTAAAAATAAAGCTACCATTGCATGTAAGAGAGAGCAGAGCTGCGCAGAGTGGAAAAAGCAAAGGGAGAGTCCTGACAAACAAATTACAGGAGAAAAGCTGGTTGCTAGTGCAAAGGCTCCTGGTGAAGAGCAAAGAGCATGCTGCTGGGATGCACTGGAAACCACAACAGGACATATCACCATCATCTTCTTGGTTTCTTTAAACATCAAAGCAAGTTAATTTGGGGAGACAGGCTGAAGCGAAGAGACCTTTTTATTCCGCATCCTTCTTCTGTATTAATGTTTTACTTGTGTCAGTGTATTACTACAGAGAGGATCAAAAACTTCCAGTTCTGCATTTAAACCCGACGTTTCATCCACCAGTCGTTCACAGACATATCAAGAGCAGTACAGGAAGCTCCATGTATTAAATTCTCTGAAGTAAACATGGTGAAGGCTGCAGTGAATGTTTTGATGTTATGTTAGTCTGGCAGGTATTAGCAACCTACATGAATTTTCTTTTCTAACTTTCAGATTATTGTATCTCTTTTTCTGTTCACAATATTAAGGCAACTAAAAATTTGGCTCCAGTCACACGCTGGGAGTATCTCTGTAGTCACTGCACCGCCAGTCCTCTAAGCAAATATTTAGTCTAACTAAACATCGTGAATGAAGAAGCTATCAGAGTATAAAGTAGGAGCATAATCTCTGAGGTTTTAACCAAGGCATTAGAAAGACCTAATAATAGCAGGGCTTTGCAGAGATGCTAAGATAAAGAAAAAGCCATCTTGAGAATGCCTTCAAGAAAAGCTCTGCCTGTCACCAGTCACTTGGCAACATGAAAGACAAGCTTGGACCGAAAATCACACAGAAAAATGAAGATGGCATAATAATCATTGTTATAATTTTATGAATCTGACATTCTCCTTGCCAGCACATCCTGAGTGACCCCATTGGATATCTCTGCAAGGCAAAACGACTCCTTTAATATTTAAGCCCATATTCAAATATTTCTGTAAGGCAAATTTTACCATGGGATGATGGAGAAGGTGATGATGAAGCACAAAAGGATAAAATGTCTTTTCTCAGTGGAATACTTCTCCACATCATTGCTTAGATTGCACCCCAGGACTCTCCTGTATGCTTGAACTTGAGCTTGTCTCTCCTCTACCACAAAAGTGAGTGTCCCTCAATGGCAAAACAAGTCCCATTTGCAATATCACTGGACTGTTTTCTTCAGACAATAAATATTACACAGAATACACAGACCAAGTTCTCTGAACACAGCAGGAAAATCAACAGGCAATTTTGGTTCAAAGCCTACTTTCCAGCAAGCAAATAATGAATAACAAGGGAACCTGGTATCAATAGTTTGGAAGTTTTATTACTGTTGTCAAGTTTCTCATTATTGGTTTTTTCCAAAGTAATATGGTTTATCTAATGTAGTGAGAAGCAGATGGCTTACTGCTTGTAGTGGCTATATGATTCTTGCAGAGGAAGTCTTTTGAACACTTTTTTTTTTATCAAATAAATATTTTCCATTTATTTACTAGAAGGCAAAAGGCAAACATAAATTATATTGTATACCACTGACTATGTATATATTGACAGGAAATGAAACATAATGTAGTAATAAATATTCTGATATTTTGGTTTCTTAGAAGAAGAGAAGCTAGAATTAACAGCTGCTGAATTTTAAAATTCATAAAGGCAAAGATTTTAGGGCCAAAAAGAAGAGTTATGAAAATGTAGTCTGATCTACATAATACCTACATAATATAGGCCACTGAGACACATGTAATAATTTTGTCATCACATTGACAATTTCTGTTAAGCTGGAACATATTTTGGAAAGAGATTGCCCAGTTTTGCCTTCAGAGATTCTCATGTTGATCCGGTGCCTGTTGATACTCTAAGCCCTGTGTTTTGGAAAACTGAATCAAGGGGGTGAATCCATTCTGAGCGTAGAATTGTCTGCCCAATGTGGCAGGATCCCCTCTGAAGGTAAGAAGTTGCATGTGAGACTCAAATAGACTTGCTGCAAGGTATTTTTCTGTTTCTCCTTAGTGTAGTTACACAGTCCAGGCAATTCTGAATTTAGCAGATCTTTATAGTTATTCCCAGAGGAATTCTGTGTAGAAAAATGGTAACAAAGGACCCTTCTGCAGTTTCTCCCTGTTTACCAAACTGATCATGGCAAACTGAAGAGACAAATTATGCAGATGAGGCACCTCTATTACCAATCCTGTCTGTTTTCCAGCAGCTCAAAAATAAGCCTTAGCCAAATACCTGTATGCCCAGGAAGGGAGGAAGCTGTGACTAGTGCTGGGGTGCAAGTCTCTGTGTGACAGCGCCCTTTTCCTTGGCAAGGCAGAAACATATTTGACAGGCACTTCTTCAAGGTACTTTCTTCTTGTAGTGGCGCTTTGAAGGCTGTCACAGTGATTCACAGGTTTCAGCACGCCCTGTTATTTGGAGCTGCTGGGAAGACTATAAACATGTTGGCGGTATTAGCAAGCAGACTAAAAACAGATGATCCCGTTTCCCTTAATATGAAAATATTTCCGTATTCTCTGCTCAGAAAAACATTTGCAATCCTAGTCGAAGCAAGACCTACTTCATCTCCTATGGAAAAAAATTACTCCTGTTGGAACTTCACAATGTCTTCACTGAAGTCAATGGATTTATGTCAGAGAAGGACTATATTCTTTATGTTAATTTTTTTTTTATTGTTTTAGATACTTTTGACATTAGACTTAGTGTACATTTCAAACTTTGAATATGGCTGCAAAAAGTGGTCATTTTTTTCCCAGAGATATATAATCTAGAGAATCCATCTCATACAAACCACTGTCAAAGAATTGTAACATGCCTAAAGGGCAATTGCTGAAAAAAAAAGAGATGCTATTATGATAAAAGCGATGGCAAGATAGGATGAAATTTGCACTGCCTCTGTCCATATGATATATGTTTTGTGGATAAATAGAGGACTTCAATCTCAAGAGATGTCAGAACAGGAGCTTTTGTGAACACTAAAATATACTATGAAAAAAGCACTGCACAAAACCACTCATTAACGTCCAGACATATTTTTTAGCAAATGATTATGAAATAATTTCTCTATAATCCTGAAAAGTTGAATATTTCTTGCATTTTTGCAATGTTAGCCCTGATTTCCAAACCATTTGTTAAGGGTGTTTTAATACCAAATTAATGTAAGATGTCGTATCTTGTCACTGACACACAGTAATAAAACAGTTATACCACCTAATGGAGCATGAAAACTATAAATTTCTAATGACTGTCCATGTAAAAACTGGGATATTAATACAATACCTCTTACTCAATATCAGAGACGGCAGTGATTTATATGGAAAAAAAACCCCAAACTATAAAATGTACAACACTTTATAATGTACAAATGTACAACAATGTACATTTAATGTATAAGTGTACAACACTTTATAATGTACAAATGTACAACAACGTACATTTAATGTATAAGTGTACAACACTTTATAATGTACAAATGTACAACAATGTACATTTAATGTATAAATGTACAACATTTTATAGTTTGGGGTTTTTTTCCATATAAACCACTGCCGTCTCTGATATTCAGTCAGAGGTGTTGTATTAATATCCCAGTTTTTACATCTATAATACAGTATAATAATCAGCAGCAGAGATTTACTGTCTGCTTCTTATTCTATAAAGCAAAAAGTTCTTGGAGTTTGGAATTTTCACCAGCTTCACCTGGCTGAGAGTCGAGGCGGGTGATGTCCCACGGGCGTCCCTCCACCCCCCATCCCAGCTTCATCCATGGGGAAAAGCCCCGCCGGGAACGGCAGGCGGCGGCTGCGCGGCCGGGGCCGGTGGCGGGGCCGGTGGCGGGTTCCGGCTCTGCCAGGCGAGCAGGAGGCGCGGAGCCAGCAGATGGCACTCCAGAACGGGGAACAGCGGCGCTCGGGGCTCTCGGGCCCGGCTGCGAGCTGCAAATGTCCTCCTCCGGCAGCCCTTTGCGGCTGTGGCAGAGTCGGGGTGCGCGGAGAAAGAAGAGCAAGGGCTGATGCCTCCACGGGGCGAAAACACCTCCCGGCACCAGCTGGGGCATGTGCTGCTGCGGGGGTGGAAGCTGTGCTCACCGTAGTCCCAGCCGGGTTTAGAGGTCAGTTCAAAAGCAGCAGGACGGACCTATCGCACCGCACTTGTTGATGAGTTGGCCTTGCCCTTGTTGGGAGCGGTCTGGCGCTTTTCCTCAGAGCTGGCCTTGCCCTTGTTGGGAGCGGTCTTGCACTTTTCCTCACGGCCCTTGCGTGGGCTGCCCAGGGTGCAGGAAGCCCCCTCTGGCTCTTCGGAACTTGACGCGAGCCCGGTCAAAAGCCAGCCCTTCACCTTGTAATCTTTGGGTTAAGTAAGGCAAAGGTTTGTGATTAAATAGAAGTGTCTGTTGATCCCTATCACAAAGGTAAGCTGGGGGTTTTGTTCGTCATAGCACAAACTTTGTTGGTCATGCAGATTCGCCCAAGGCATCTTGGCGAGACACCCTCCATCTTTGAAACACATATAGAGTCTCAAGGGTTACGATGCAAAGAAGAGATTGTGTGAAAGCAGCATCAGGTAGAAGCTAGCTTAGAACAAAACTGACCAAAACTAGTAATTCAGCTACATTCTGTTGTTTAAAATTTTTTTTCCACAAAAAGCAGCTGTATAATACGTGAATATTGCATGATAAAAAACTTCAACGATAACCAAGAGTTCAGCAGTCATTTGCTTAGAGATTTAGTGTATATTTCCATTAATAGTATAAATTATGAATGTCTTAAGTTAAAACATTACATACCACTTTTCCAGGACATGCATTACTTATTTAACCTGAAACTGCATGCTTATGTTTTCCATAATGGCTATCAAATGCAATATCAAGATTTTCCTAAAGTAATCTGCTTGTAATGGACTTAGCTCACAACATACGGTTATTTCTTCATCAAAGAATATAAGAATAATTGTTACCAAATGAAAACTGCAAGAACTATATGATTGCCCTAAGTGCTATAGTAACTATGTTAGCAGGTTTGAGCATAATCATTAATTGGAAGGTTATCACTGGCCATGAAATACACAAGGACATTTAACTGCCTCCCACAGTAACCACGAAAATACAGAGAAAGATGGTTTTATTAGTAATCCCAGAGATACCAGGCAATGCCCAAAAGCTGAAGAACTACCAGCATTATTGCTATGAAGAAGGAGGGACTTGAAACCTTTCAACCAGTCTGTTCAGCCTTCGGCCTTTGCTGTCAAAGATGATAGCAGTGATTATGGCACAAAATTACCAGATGAGTTTGTATAGGCCTTTGACAACAACGCTGCATCATATAGTAAAAGATCTGTTTCCTTTCTCTGTTTCAAACGCCTGACTTTCCTCTGATGCCTACACAGCCTTCAGTCGGAAAGTTTTCTCATTTACATGACCTAGATAGAATAATAGTGAGAAAGATGTTCCTTGATCTTTTTTTCCGTTGATTTGGTATATTCAGCCTGGAAGAAAAACATAATCATGGGAATGCATTGTTTCTTTTATGTCGGTATTAGGAAGCAATGCAGTGTAGATCAGGGGATAGAGCTAGTCAGAAGCTTTGCAATAAATGGACAAAACCCCACATAGAATAGATTTAAGGATTACAGAGTTTTGCTTATTTTTTAAAAAAAGTTCCTTGTTTCATGACTACTCAAACTTGATTTTACTACAGTGACCTACAGCTGACAAAAAGTAGCTAAGTGATTTAACTCTAGCACAGCTACATGTAGAACCGTGTCAATAAGGACAATAGCTCAGTGCAATGGGTGGCTTATTCCATGATTACTCATTTCAGAGTCATTACCTCAGCTGGCATACTGGACAACCCATATTAAACAGTGCTATGAACTGACCAGAACCGTGGTTACGGAAATTGTCTGAATGCATCTTGACTCCATTTAGCCTTAGCTTTCACTTAGTTGTGTCCATTACTGTGGTCAGTCGCAGGTTTCTTTCCAGATCTAGACTTCCCATGTTTCTGTGATATTCATATGACAGGGAGGGAGAAGGAAATCTGTCTTGAAATAACAAAGCAAGAAGCAGAAGAAATACCCAAGTACCATCTTCCACGGACTGCTACGATGAACATACCCAAGAGACAAGTTAAAGGAACATTTGTCTGGGTTTAGAAGGATTCGTGACAAACTGTGGCTGTGCACACTGACCTGTGCAATGGAAAATGAATCTGAATAAATCATCCGCTCAAGAAGGACAGAAACAGAGTTACCATTTTCAACAACTTTAAATATTTTATTTCAAGAAGAAGTACAAAAAGTAGACGGTTGTCCAAAAGGTTATAGAATCCCAAGATACAGACAAACTGTGACTAGTAATAATAAAGAAAAACACAGAGTATCTAAGAGGCAGGATCTTTCAGATAAATTACAGTTACTGCCTGAACTAGCACCGTGGTGGCGAATAGCAGTATGAATAAATGAAAATGCAAACCATCTTTGTGGTGAGGAGCCTCAGTAATATGACATGAAAAAGTTTTTAAAAGTTCTCATTCTGAAAATGGAAGAACTGATTGCAAAATAATAGTTTTGGGCTTATTTTGTCATCCAAGGACAATCAAAATGAGTGGAAGAATGCCCACTGACACTGATGGGCTTTGAATTCAGACTCCATCCTCTTTCAAAAATATGTCAAAATATTTTTAAAAGTCTGCTCAGTCAAGCACGGGTAGGAAATGTGACAAAAGGACATTGACAGAACGTCTGTCAAATTACAGGAATTAGGAAAATAGTCCCAACAATCATGAATGAAGATTATTTAATGTAATTGTGTCCAAAAAATAAATTCATACACAACATAGCTTATCTCAAAGTCTTCCATGCTTGTATTGGACTTAAAAGAATTTATGAGTTGATAATTTTGTGAAAATAATTTCAAGAAAGCATAGCCTGAAAAAAACCAGCTTGTACAGTTTCCAATAGCCAACAGAAATATTTATTCTGAGTATCTCAGTTCCAGTCCACTATTGCCTAAAAAGAGAAGTATTGTGTATTTGAAATCTTTGTCATTATTATGTCCATTGTAAACAGCTATTTAGACAGAACCAAAGCTACTGAAAGTGGTCTCCCAAAACTCAGAGGAAGCTGACATGCTGTTCAGCTGGAAATAGCCTTCTCGAAAGAGAATTGATGTGAATCCTTTTGTAAAGGAGATCTGTGCTCTGAGCACTCAAAATACATCATAGAATACTAATCACACTACTTCCCAAAGCAAAAGAAAAATAAAAAAGGATAGAGCGTATCACTGAACTGAGAATGGTACATCTCTTTGGAGACATTTCGGGGGGGGGGAAAAAAGGATGCCTGTCTGAATCCTTATCTATATGGACTTAAAGAAGAACCCTGAAAGAGCATAGCATAAATATTCCATTTGTATTTTATGTTCCCCCATAAGAGGAAGTAAGGACAGGTCTCAGCCTGGGTAATTTAACACAGCTCTAGTGGAGTGAGGGAGACATGGTAACAGTACCATGTTCTTACCCTAATGTGCTCAGGGAACCTGGAGCAATGCAGGAAGGCACCGATGGAAGGTTACTGAAAGGAAAGGCAGAACTGCTCTGTTCTGTCTTTTTTTCTGGAATCTGAGTTTCCCCCCCTAAAATAAAATAGTGGGGCTGCACATCTCGGACAATGGATCAAACAGAAAGCACGCACCTCTTCAACCACGATGCAGAACTTGTGCTGCATGAGGTGCAAGAGTCACAAAAGGGTCCAAAAAGCTCTGTTCGGCACATCTCATTGAAATGTTTAGCCTTCATCTTATGGAATAGTAGTAAATTTCAGTATTAGGCATATTTAAATCATTTTTTCCCCTCCCTCACGAAAGGGACTAATGGTCCCAGTGCTTTGAATCGAAGTACTTGCTATACTTGTCTATATTGAAGTGCTCTAGCAGTAAAAATTGACTCTTGGATGTTGTCACACTTTTACCATAAAATGAGAAGCTCATAGGAGGAACTATATGAGCTCTGAATTTGTCCAGAATAAAGAGTTTTCTTCGAACAGTTTTTTCTTGGGTAAGACTTTTTATACTGTGTTTGACATTCTGAATTACATGATTATATAGCATAAGACTCCAGCAAGATTTTGTATTGTAAAGATGGAGATGCTCAGCATTTTGCCAGATGCCAAGTGATATTCTGATATTTCTATCTTCTCTTTAAACTGAGTGACAGTCAGCATATTCACAATGAAGCCAAGACAATCTGCTATCAAGTTACAGTAGTGATATTTTCCCTGATGAAGATCCCAGAGCTTGTTGGAATAAAGCTCCTTAAAACCCAGCGTCTGGAATAGCTCCAGCTTGAATTGCTCTCTGTGTAATATAATTTTATATTTGTGCCAGTCTAATAAGTAGATCACTGGGTAGAGGCTTTTGTAAGTAAGTCTATACGTACTGCACCATTTCCTGGCTCTGTGCTCCAGCGTGTTGCAGGCTGTGTGCAGTGGGGGAGGTGCCAGAGCTGATCAAGCAGTGTAATTTTATACATTACTGAATCAGTGCAGGAGAAACCTGGAGGGACAAAGCATCATCTTCTCTTTGGACTGCACTGTAAAATCCTACAGCTCTCTCAGCCCAGCCATGCTCTGACACGTTTTTTTTCTCTCCTTTTTCTGATTTTGGTGTGAATGATAAAGTGATCTGATGATGGCTCTCGTTATGGAACCTATTAGCAAGTGGACGCCCAAGCAAGTAGTGGATTGGATGAAAGGTATGATCATTTATTACCATGTATTGTCTGTACTTTGGATCCTTGCAATTTACATATCTGCTCTTGTATCCTTTGTTTTGGGAAGAGTTTATTCAGTTTTAATAATCCCTATGCTGCTTCGCACAGTAGTTTTTAAAGACACGACTGAGGAGAGAAGCTGTTTAAGCTGTGCAGCATGTTGTTGGGATTTCTGCTGAGAACTGAGTAGGGATCAAATGCATTTGTTGATAAATGCAGGTGTAAAGTGTTTGTGTCTCGTGAGCCCATTATGCATTGCACAGCGTAATGTTATGATGTTTGGTTGCTTTAAATTTGCCCTGATTAGGTCTGTTTTGCTCATATCAGGTGATCTGATGCAGTGGCTGTGCAGCACTCGTGTGTAGTTTAGGGTACCACACGGAGCATAAGGTGCCGGTGGCTGGACTGAGGAATTCTGCTCCTTTAGTGACATGTCCTGATTCGTTCAGGCTTCCCAGCGGCTGGTGCTGGCACTGCTGTGGCGTGTAACGCACCCGCGGCCACGTCCCTGGCTGGTAGCATGGACAGTGCAGCCCGCGCCGCGCGTGGGGCGCGCGGGGGGACCCTGCAGGGCTGAGCACGGCTTCGCCGGGGAAACTCGTCCCGGTAACTTGACAGGAATGATGATTTCCCCGCACGGTCGCAGTTTCACAACACAGCTGTAAGCTGTGACATGTTTTGCCTTACAGTGCTTGGCTGTGCTGCAAACAGACTGGGTTGGATGGGAGGGTGAGGAATTGTTAGTCATGATAAGTGTTTTAAATTTCTCCTGAGTGAGGAAAAATGTATTTCCACAGTCGGATGCATTAGTGTTGCTATACATTGCTTCTGATGAGCTGTCTGTCTTAGAGACAAATAATTTCTGCTACGAGGGATCTCCATTATATAAGGAGAAGAGGTGCAAATTTTGGTAGTACCTTACTCATGGAAATAATTTCTGTAATGTGATTACTAAACTTATTGGAGGGTTGAACTGGATGCCCACTATAATATCCTTACAGCTCTCAAAGTATTTTCATTAATAAGGGAATGGTTTTGATTTCATTTTGCTGAGATACATCTCCATCCTTAACTGAAATCGGGCTGTTTAGGTGCTCATCGGACACATTACAGTTACGAGCAAACTATTCTTTTACAAGCACACAGTATTATGAAGCTAATGGTATCTAAGGGAATGTGTGTAGCTTGTTTCTCAGGTGTTTGTGAATTCAGGTTAATTGGGAGGTCTTAAGCAGGTCATTGGAATGGATCCCGAAACCACTGGGTATAGGATTGATTCCCATACTCCAATGTCATTACTTGAAATCAATTCCTACTGTACTTGCAGAGGAGCATTTTCCGGTCCACACCTTTATTTTCAGTACATAAAAGATTTAAAAAGTGGACAGATCATTATGCTATTTTAACTCATTACTTGAATTATAATGTAAATTGAATGTCAAAGAGTGTATAATACTTGTTGCTAAATTTAAAAATACTTCCTGCTACTTTTTTATCCTTTTTGATGTAAACTAATTACATCCTGGGTAACGTTATTCCATAGCATGTGTAGGGCATACCATGGGAAGCAAGAAGGTCGTACAAATAAGAGGTTTAAATGTATGGAGTTGCCTGACAGTTACATTTCTATACAAAGACTGCATACTGCATCCGTAGGGATGCCTGAAGTAGAGAGTATGGTCAGTTGTGTACCTCTGGGTTTAAGCATAAATAAGTATAATGCAATGAACATAGAAGTATTCACAAGGTAGGTATTTTCCTTGGTAGGATAATACCTTTCCAGGTATTATCCTGTAGCACATGAGTGCTACAGATCCACAAACAGTAAAGTTGCACATTTGTCCATTTTTACCATATTAATATTAGGAGCCCCTTTTTAATCCGGGTGCTTACCTTTATAAAAGCATACTTCAGTTGTAGCAGCCAAAGGAAAGCCACACAAACAGAAGCATACCAGAATTAGTTTAAAACTACTTATAAATCCCTTACTTTACAAAAATCTCCCAATTGTGGCCACTGTTTACCTGTGATTTACATATATTCTGTATGTCAGCTCCATTAGATATAGTCATTCTGCTAAATAGCTGTTAATGCATTAGAGAGGTTGAAGGTCTACACAGGTAGTAATATTCAAGTGATAAGGTAGCTTTTATGTATGTCTTCTATACTGAAGAGTACACTCCTTTGACAGCATTAAAAGATAAAGTAATAACACTTTAGAAAAATTACCACGCTATGAATGCAGAATATTATCTTTGCTGTAGAAAGCAACATGTTAATAAAGTGTAACAAATATTGTAACTGTAATATGCCTTTTTTGTGGCTTTAAAACATGTAGTCAATTAGCTTTATTTGTAAAGGCTGTAAATTGCAATATATTTCATAGGGAAATAACAGTAATATATCTTTTTAACTTGGATTTATCATAACTACATGAACTATCGTAACTTACATTTAAAATTGATAGCAAAGTACATCTTTTAAAATTAGGTAGCAGTGAGTACCAGCAACATCAAATAATTGAAGAGAAGGTGGAAGAAAGCCACAAAAAAATGATGTTGATAATTTGAGACCCGGCTACCCAGAATGTGTCTTGGTTACAGTGTGCTCTTATCAGAAGCAGCTGTAGCCGAAGCCCCAACCAAGAGGAGACACCCTTCTGTTCTTTTCCTTAAGGAAATGTTACTTGCCAAAAAAAGTAAAAGTTGGTAGGCTTTAATGAACATTATTATGACAAGTTGGCATCTTCTGTTTATCCACAGTTCCTTTCTCAGGAATGCATTCAACTGGAATTCAACTTGGGAAATGCATCTGATTGTGTGGACAACCTGAAAAGGCCATGCAAGTCTTTAGAAAAGGATTCTTGAGGCTTCTAGAGGCTCTAGAAGTTAAGACTATAGATGCCTTTGTGTTAAAGAAATTGTCTTTATAGAGTATACAAAAATATTTTGTAAAAGTTTAGCTAATACACAGCAGAAGGCAGTGTGGTTAAAAAGGAAGTTTTCAAAGGAGCAGAAAACATTAATTGTGAAGATATTTTTAACAACAGTTTTCAGTTACTCTTTTTTTTTTTAAATTTTCCAAAATTTTAAATTTCTAAGTGGTTCTCACTTCAGAAAATGAGCCAGTATTTCTCCTGCCATGTACCCATTGCTTACAAAACAAATGTTTTCCTGGGCTTATGTATTACAGAGCCAAAAGGTACTTTAAGAGAAAGAACTTTGCCTTCCTCCAATTCCATTTTTGCACTGTTGTGAAAATAAATATTACCCATAAAGCTTGCAAGTACGTTAAGAATCAGAGTAGTTTTCAAACTTGGTCTGGTTTTCCTCCCATTAAGTTTAACATATTAATGCGAGTAAATGGCAAACTACACTTCATATTTACAACTGTAATGCTTCTACCTGGAGACTTTGATTTCTTTCTGGCCTATGAAGTTACTGTGAAACTTGGTGACACTTTGCAGTTGCAAAGAGGTTATCAGAGCGAGCACTCCTAAACCAAAGTGCATCTATTTGAATATGCATGCATGCACTATGGAAGGTAATCCTGTAAAGAATTTCCTGCGATGCCTTATCTGCACTTAGAATTACAACAAAAGCATGATAGTTTGTGTTTTCATTGTAAGTAGAATCTAAAAGGTATTCTCTGTACTTTTACAAATAACAGCATTGAAGATTTTGTACTTCCTAAATGAAGCAGTTTACAAGTAGGTCATTTAAAATGTGAACTCATTTACAGTGAAGTGACACCTGTGTCCAAACAAATACTAACTTTTCAAAACAAGCCAATGACATGAAATGAAATACAATGCAAAGAAATACAGCTATGACTTTCAGAGAATGGAATGTTATTAAACAGCTGAAGATTAAAATAGGAAGCTAGCTATTTCTTAAGTACCTGTAAGTAATAACTCCACATGGAGTCAGTTATTCACAGTCTTGGGGACTGACAGTAAGGTTTGTCTGCCAAAACAGCCTGCAGTGGTGGTTTCTCTCATAATGACTGCTCAGCTTTAGATACTCATTTCCCAACTGCAAGCCATTTTTTCCTCTTTAAATCTAGAATTTCTCCACTCTCAACAGGAGACGCAGACATGAAAAAATAAAAATTAATTCAGTTGGTAAACTGATTAACTGTGCTGCACTGATCCTGTGCAGAATAATTATATGTTTAGCTGAAGGGTTTTCCTTAGCATGTAATTCCCTGATTTCAAGCTGGCTCATAAAAGAGAAAGGAAGGGAGGGAGGGGGGAGCTAAGAGCAGGGAAGCTGATGACGTGAGTGGACTTGTTAGCATTCCTATCACGCAGGGCTCCGGCAAACCCCTTCTCGGTCTTCTTTTGCTTTTCATTAGATCACTACCTGTTCTGTAACAGTGTCATAACCAGGGAGTCTCCTCTATTTACAGAACATAATACATAAAACCTTACAGCGTACTGGAAACACAGGTAAATATTATGATGTTCTGAAAAAGCATCCTTATAGGTACTGAGCTGGATGGTACTTAGCTTTCTTGATCCCCCTTCATGACCTTAAGTCCCATAATGCAAGAATTCAACTTCACAAGATACAATTTGAAACTTGAGTAGATAACCTGAGTCATACCTTATTTAGAAAAATGTAGGGTTTATAACATCTTTTCAGCTCTTTCTGAAGACAAATAGGTTTGGAAGAGAACTAGGAGCCACAAATAGAGATGCCCTCAGAATTAGCATTGAATTTTCAAACGGTTCTAAAGCAAAGGTATCACCATTTGCCTTCTGCTCTCACCAATTTCAAAACTGAAACAAAAGATTTAGTGTTGTGGCTCCCCCTTGGATCACTGTGTTTCATACTACCACATTTTCAGTTTTCGCTAGGAAGTCGCTGAATCAGAATTGTCTGTAATTCCTCTCTGATTCCTCTTACAAGTGTCAGGCCATAATACTTTTTGGTAATAAATTTTGGCAACAACTACTCTGTTGAATGTTGTAAACTATTTGCTTTAAAAGGGTGGGCAGAGTACACCTCAGAGTTGACTGCTTTGCAGTGTAAGTGGCTAAGATCAGATTTGAAGAAGCATGTTCCCAATATTAGGTACAGCTAAGTGCTGGAAAAAGCTGTCAGGGCAGGTCTGGCCATGTCCTTTGTAGGAGATTTCAAACACAACTAAGAATAGGTCAGACAAACATCCCTCTGGAATAGTTTACATATCCAGTCTATCTACAGAAGAATGGCCTAACGTCTTCTCAAGGCTTCTGCCAGTTCAAATAAGATCTTGGGATAGTTTCTTGCGTATGTATGACCTTCATCTTTGGAACATGTGAAGCAGTCCCCCAGAGATTATAGCTCAAGCTGCCTTCTGGATATTTCATGGTTTACATTTTCCAGAAGACCTGTGTGAGAAGGCTGTCCTAGCTGCAGACATAGGTAGATACCTGGGATGAATCTGCATTTCAAATATTCTGTGAACTAATGTCAATGGGAAGACTGGATAAGGGGGGATACTAAAACCTGGTTAGGAGACAATGTGAAAAAATCATACACAAACTGTAATCTAAAAGTGCAGGAACTCAGCTCACTGTCTCTTGGAAAGGAAGTCTCGCACGGGTGAGTTGCTCTCTCATGCTGAGTAAATATAGTATGAGGATAAATTGGATTTTTCTTCATTATCTTTCCTCTAATTTTATATTTTCTCTTTAATTTTTTTAATTTGTCTTCCATTGTCTTGACTGTCTTTAAGTTCTTTTTAATTCTAATTTTCTTCTAAAATATTTGCATATCACTAAGAATTCATATCTATAAAAGTTACTGGCCAAAAAACCTGGCAAGCATGTCATGTTTTTGTTATCACCTATTGTACACACAAATGAAAGGAGATGCAGTCAATATTGCCTATAAATTGTAAGTAATAAAGCTGTAGTATAATGCTTAGGCATAGCAGAAAAAATATTTAATTGTAGTGAAAGCCTAGCAAAACCAAGTCAGAGACGAAGTATTCAAGATCAAATCAATACTCTGCTACAAATGTCTACAGTTCAAAAATCTTAATGTTTTATTTTACAAGAAGCTAACAGTATAGCCTCCTGAGAGCAGAAGACGCAGTGTTCATCAGAGTTTCAGCATCAGAAGCCAATATATGCCCATTCCACTTTTACCAAGACTTTACAAAAGCTCCGTTCCTTTCAACGTAGGAGGTTAAGACATACACGGCTCAGAAGACTAGCAGGATAATTAAGACCAAGTACCCTCAAGGCTTTAACTATCATCACTTTTAATTCAACCCATGTAGCACTGTCAGCCTGGAGAGACAACAAAACACTTCGCTGAGTCCGTTACTCCATTTTCTGCCTTCCCAGTAGTGACACAGCCATAGTGTCATGGCAAGCTGACCTACAAGCTGAGTAATGTGTTGTAGAAAGATCTCCATATCTCAAGTCAATCTCTAATATTCTATGGAAATTATTTAGCCAAGGTATTTCTACATCCATATCACTATTACCTCATTTTTACTAGCATCTTTTTTGCGACCAATTAGAAACTGATCTATATATCGTCCAAGAACTGACTGGATTAGCACTATCTCCATAGAAGATTTCAGCAACATTTAGCAATTTAATGGTCTATATTTATTATCTGGTGATTTAGGGATATATTCCATAATTTCCCTATCTATAAAGCAGATACATTCAGACCTTTTAAATAAATGTAATTCTGCTTATAGAGAAAAGTCTGAACTGAATGAGTGTCTCTCAAGTCACATTTATCAAGCGTAACTAATCTTTCAGGTCATTATGTAAAGAAATTTATTTTATTGTCTTGATCCTTAATATAGGCAGCCAGACAAAGCTGTCATTCATTGCTGTATTTTGTAACCTTACCATATGTTCTTAAGACGCATTATGCAAAATCCCCACCTTTCTTCAAATTCTGACCACTATGGGGAGAACAGAGTGGCAATGCAAATTCAGAGGAGATCAACCTTCTCCAGATCTCCATTATTTCACAATATATTATATGAGGAAGCAAAATGCAGAATAAATTTGATCCTGTGGATTCAGATCACATTAAATGAGGCACTGTATGTCAAGAAACTGTAATAGTACTAGATCTTGCTGAGCAATGATATACTTTCATGGTTTCTTCACAGACATAATCCTGACAAGACTTTCTTGCCCTCATAATTCCTGATTCTAAATTTTACCTTGCTTTGGGAGGAATGACACCAACACACGTACCATAACATTGAGAACTGTGTGTAACACCTCAGAGTTACTTTTACAAGTTTATAAATGTGTATTTTTTAGAAAAATAGCAGAACATCTGAGTGTTACAGGATTTCTGGCTACCTCAGTTGGAAAGCAGTTCTAGAAACATTGCACTTTGCAAAAAATTACATTATGAATAACATTTTAGTGCATGCCAGAAAAACACTGTCTAATTGGTGGGGTGTCAGGCAAAGTTCCATGCCAGTTCCTTTATCTCAAAACCAGTGGGAAGGCAGCTGAATACTTTCTGGGTCTGTCAAGGTAGTCTCCTAAATGTTCACTATAGGTCAGATGTGTACATGTGCTTGAGTAAAGAAATATTCCTACCTAATGAAATAGCTGTACATCTCTCTCTGACAGGCTTAGTGTCTTGCATCGCTATTTGTAATGAAGGAAAAAATGCATGAGGCACAATAAATACTACAAAGCATGCATATGCCAGGAAAGTAAAAAGTATGTTACAGTCTGTCCTGAGGTATTTTGCAAAATTGTTTTAACACCTACAAAGGTTAAAAAACTGAAGAGAAAAGAACATACCCTTTTAATACCATCCCTTCTGCGAACAGCTGTCCTGCCATGCTGACAGAAATGGAGGTTGGCAGTTCTGCTGGTGAAATTAGTGACGCTGTTGATAGTAAATGAAGCATTGTACTTAATAAGCTACAATAGTATGGAGTATTGCTCACCAATAATATACATTCATCCTCTCCCCCAGCATAGTTTTGCAGAAATCTTCTAAATGCTACTTTTGTAGTTTAGGTTTTTTACTAAACACAAAACTTTCCCCTGTCCCCTGTTGCCATCATAGTGATGACAGGCACTGGAAAGATGGACCTCAATGAGTTATCTTTATAGAATTCAGAGAGAGGAAGAAATTGTAAGGTTGTATTTGTGAAGAGCTCTAGTGATGAATCAAAATGAAATTATTTCTGATTAACTAACACTGAAACCCTACAAGTATCCTTGTTGACCTTCTATAGCGATGCACTCGGAAGAATTCAAGTCCAATGTAATGTTTGGGGTTTCCTACTCAAACTCTTCACCAACTGTTTTCCAATAAAAATGAATTATAAAAAGTCTGTGGTGCGTTTTAGTTATTATGTGGGTGATATATTTAAAATAAAAATGTAACAGACATGTAGTAATTTTACAAAATACACTCAGCTCTATTCCCTACAAATGTGTCCGCCTTTTTCATTCTAAACTTCATATGAAGCCTAGAAAAACTATAGATTTCAGAAGTTCATAAGGCAGAAATTGTCTTCTATAGCTGTACTGAAACTATTACATAAGGGATTAATTTGACACATCTGCTTTTTAGTTTACATGGAAAACTACCTCTGTTTGAGTTAAGACAGACAGTGGTGTCATCAGCCTGACAACTCAGACAGAGCAATTATCACTTGAATGAAGAGCATGTTATAGCTCTCTCTCTCCAGCAGCTTCCTCTGTTCTGTTTTCGTCTCTCTCCTCTTGTTTATTCATATTATTCTCTAGCAGTATGTTTCCTTCCTTTTTCACAATCAGATGGAGAGTAAGCATCAGATTGTGAAGTAATTCGTTTATTTAACATTAAAAATTTCTAGCTCAGGCCTTAGATACCTCAGAGAGGGAGGGTTGCAGTGATTTGGAAGTGAACTGCATTCAAAATCCAGGAGAAGGTAACAAAGGGAGAGCAATGGGAGAAAAGAATGGAAGAAACAACACAGGGATGATAAATTCCTTTTCTCCCCTCTCCCCAGTATTCTCCAATCAGTGTCAGGTCCTGCATGGGAGTTTTTACTGTCCTGCGATACAGAGTTCAGGTAGTACACTAAATAACACAAAGCTCAGCTGCTGTACCATGTTGTCTGTCCTGAAATGCAAATATTTCTGCTTTTTCAAAATAACAGACATGCGCATACTAAGCATTAGTAGACAACAGAAACCAAGTGACATATGTCAGCAAGTTTTGATCTCAAGCTTGGCAAACTAGGAGCGCTTCGGTATGTTGCAAATGTGTGCAATTCCATCAGAATATTCTTTCGCAAATAAAGGGTTGTCGTGGGTAACCAGGGTTACTGTTTCGACAGCGCAGATTAATTTGAGCAAGTTGAAACCCACCTGCCTAAAGAAGCCGAGCGCAACTTCTCGTACCTTTAAGGTGCAGTTGGAAGAGGGAGTATATTGATGTTTCATTAATTCTACATTAAAATCTACTGTGAATATCAAGGATGCTTCTAACTTCTCTTTCAGACTATGAAACGTTGCTGTCCTGGAAGACATGGGGGAGGTAGTTCAACAATGGTATCTGTTTATGAAATTCTTTGCAACGGATAGGAACATATCTGATACTAGATAGGAATGTGCTGCAGTAGGCACGTTCCTAAAACGAGGAAAGACAGATGTAGGCATCTGTTATTGATCACTCAGCATGAACAATGAGCTCATAATGAAAATGTCCTAAATTACGGAACACTAAGGAGAAATTTTAATTGCCCATTGTCAGGAGATTTTAGTTGTTCATTGCCAAGCCACACTGATAATTTTCTTTAGTTATACAGAAAACAACTTTATGGTTTACAGAGGAAAAAGACATTCAAAGCAGAGAAAAACCACTTTGAACCCTGCATTTGAATCATGCAGTTGGAGGGAACAGGTAAAGTAATGTGTGAGAAGTTCAGAACTAATAGAGAATTTCAGAATATTCACTACTTGAATGAATAGTCATTTAATAAGAAATGGATCCACTTAGTGCCGTAGCGCAGAGGTGCTGTATTTCCAGAAATAAATTTTGGAGAGTGAAGAGAACTAGTGAATAATCCATCAAAAATACAACAACAAAAAATAATTAGTCTAAATAATAAAACAGAGAAATTATAAACATAAACAGAGTGATAGAAAATTTTCACATAGGAAATAAAGAGGCAGATAAAGTTAAAGCATAAGTTTAAATTATTATATATTTTTAGGGAAAATGGAGGAAAACATTTCTCAAGACTTTCAAAACTGGTCTTAAAAACACTAGGAAATGTGCTCAATAAACTATCATGCACTGAAAGAAAGATACAGTGGGGAATCTTATTAGCTATTTCTTGTTTCTCTGATAATTCTTAGAACAAATTGTCAATAGCTTCTGTGGTAGCGGCAGAAATCATTATTTGCATATCAGCAGTGAGGAAATACTTTAACTGGAAACCAAATTGCTCAAATGATCATTCAATCAAAGTGTTTTAATTCAATCTCTGAATCATTCCAAAAAGCCATCAATATTGCTTTGGATGTGGAAAAAAAAAAAAAAGCTTTCCTAATCCCTGCTTATTGGGGGCTGCTCTTTGCATGTTCTCTCCACTGTTAAGTTCCATAAATTTTACATATCTAAAGGTAGTTCTGTAGTTACTCATTAATAAGGCCTCCTTTATGAGGTCCTCTAGTGTCAAAATAGCATGGTTTATTCTTAAAATATTTTGTCTATTTCCATTTTCTTTTATGAATAATTTTTGCAATAAAAAGATGTTGATATATGAGGAATCTTGGCATTTGGAATTAATTAATTCCACATAACCCCTGGCATTTTTTGAAGTGCATTGGTTTTCAAAGATGCTTAAGTATCCTGTGAATGTCTTTGATAGGTCTCCAGCTTCCATGTCGTAGGTCCAGGCAGAAATTCCATGTGAACCAAAACTGTCTGGTTCTTCTGTGTAATGTCAGACTGCCCTGCTGATTGCAGGGCGTACAAAATTATTCACCCCAATGCTTTTTTTTCTTTTTCTTCTTTTGCCATCTAATGTCATACTTGATTTGAATTGCTAATAAAATTTCTTCTTTCAAATCTCATTAATATCCCATCTTTTGAGGGGAAATGATAGACAATATTTCAATCTTTGCTTGCAGACTGGTAAGACGTCACATAAGGTCACCAGCCAAATTAAACCTTATGGCATACTGTTAAGCCATGCTAATGCCATCCTGGAACAGTCTGTATTTGTTCTCATAATGAAGCAAACAACAATGGTGAAAAAGCAGAAGCAAATAAATTGCATCTATGGTACACCCTAGTAAGCATTCATGCAAGCTTGAGTTAACGTTATCTGTGCAAGCCACATCTCGGACTACTGTCCTCATGCTGTTAAGAAAGTTTCATTAAGATGATTAAGAGAGAAGGCCACAATTATATACAAAATTAATAAATTACATAAAATACTAACATAATTATTATAATTTTGTAACAGTTCAAGAAATACCAGAATGAGTTATGATGTGTCTATTAGACCATTAGACCATCGCTAATTCTTATGGAGTCAATAGGTTTCTCTACTCCACAGCTACCGTCCCCAAAACATGATAATGAAGCTCCATGACTAAGCATTCCCTAAGTGATAACAGAATTTGCATTTTCTGGTTTTGGTGCAGAGAAAGAACACCGATTTCTCAGAAAAAAAAGAACTATTTAGTGGATATGTGAAAATATTGGAATATTGTCTAGCTTCTTATTCTAACAAAGTACATTTTGAAACAGGAACTGTGATTTTATTTTTTTTTTGAAAGTTAAAAATAAACAGGTTTTCTAAATTACATCCAGGAAGTACAAGGGAATTTGAAGGTAAACTTATTTCATGTTATTTCAGTGTGAAGGTCATTTTACCACTTTCTGTAGGCAAGATTATTCAGTAAACTTGATTTACATGTCTAGATGACCCATTGTGCTCTTAGATAAATTCACATGGTGCCTCAGAATTACTGGGAATCGCTTATTTCAAGAAAGCATGTGGCCTTCCCTTAAGGTCCATCCCACAATGTCTTTATATGTAACAATCTTAGGAAAGGGGCGTTATTTAAGATTTTTACAAAAAAATTAGAAATTCAACAGTATTTATAGACTAGGGATGCACTATCATCTGTGTTGCTTTCAACCCAAATGACTGTCAATACCACTTGTACGTAAAACAGAGCAAGAAGATCAGGTTTGTTATTAAGTTTTCTGCAATAGATATTCTCAAGTTAAATGAAGTTGAGCTCATGTTAGTGAATCTTGCATACAGGTAAACCTGGCCTCCAAGTCAGTCTAGTAAATGGGACAGAACTATGTAAAAATAAATCCATTATTACAGTGTAACACTCTTTATACAGAAGTGTCGGTATATCTTGCAGACTGGCTCTTCTGGATAAGGTAATAAAACTGATCAAGCAGTATAATTAGGAAATAGTCTCAAGGGACACTTTAGATCACAGTACAGTCATGCACTGGTATATTTTAATTTTTTGATTTAAAATTTATAGTGATCTACCAAGAGTTCTCTTGATAGAACCAACTAGCAGCTAGCAAAGAAGCAATATTTATTAAAACCACACTAAATTCCAATGTTCATTATCTTCCATTTTACCTCTGTGCAATTTCTGTTTCCAGCTCCTGTTTTAACTCATTGGTTTGACTCTAAAAATCAATAAATGCCTGCAGACAAGGAGGATACTAATAGGAGTTGAAAAAAACCTACCTAGAAATCCATTTAAAGAAGACATAATAGTCTAGTGCAGTTAGGGGCAAATACAGGTATGACTTCTGATAAAAAAATACATGCGCAATTACACAACTGCAGTTGTTAGTGAAAAGTACCGCTTATACACAGATGCACTGGCACTGGTTTGCAAATATATCAGATTGGAAATGCATATACTAATATAAAGGTAAATAGGATATTTATAATTCAGAAAATGATCATTTTTCTGAACCTGTATTGAACCAAGTCATCATGGTGGCATTTCCATTTTTATGCTGATGAAAGTACATGCTAATGTGATCCAAACCAAGATTCCAACAGACTGGGGTGATAGAAAACAGTCAAAATGCTTTGAAAAACAGTGTTAAAAATTGTACCCTCATCCACTTCTGTTGAAAGGTGGAAGGTAGATTGCACTGTCTGTTCTCACTACTTGTGTTACATGGTTTGCTTCTGTTTTAAACAGCAATCCCATTTTAGTCCACAGCTGGCATTTCAGTTAAGGATAATATTGTCCTTGTGCAGCTTTTACAAGAGAGTTTAAAACTTCTGAGATGAGAGGCGCTATGTAAACGTAAGACCATTATGAGCATCCTGCTGCTTGTGAGGTTCTCTTCTTTTTCAGATCAAGTAGCCTAGGACAAAGCAATAATTACTATCAAAGAGTAATGGCAACCTTCTATACATTGCAGACTATTAATTTTTTTAGGCTTTGGTGACTCCCATATAGCAGTATTTCGACACAAAACTCTGCTGTTGCATGGTTCAAGGTATTTTGGGATTGCCAAAGAGAATGGCCACAGGGACAAGGCAGAGCTGGTAAGGACTAAAGAGATATGAGAAGTTCAAGCCAAGTGTGATGCAGAGAAAGGTTCTGAGCTTTCCAGGTAATAAGTATTTCAAAAGCAACAACCCTTAATAGCGACAGGGAGACATGGTGAAATGCAGAGAAATGGCAGTTAGTACCGTTAGCATCTGTAGCACGTGAAAATGATAAAATTTCATTTTGGGTGCTGCACTTCAGAATCACAATCATTGATCCACAGTGCAGGGAAGCTGCTCCAGGAAAGAAGATGTGGCTAGCAGTGGCTTCATCGGGGAAATCGCATCTTCAAGACTCAAGCATTTTTCTGCACACATATAGCCCATTCATCAAGGGAAAAGTTTGAAGCATGTTATTCATCATATTTGCTGTGTTTGGATTTGAAGTGATGACAATTAAAATAATGATCTTGACGATTATTATTAAGTAATATGAAATGGTTTGTCTAAAGGAATAAATACGATCAGGCCTATGAAGGTTCAGACATCTGGTACAAGCATATGGGTTGGGAATCATTAGCTAATTGTTACGAAAATACAACAAAAATGTCTTTTTAATGATAGAATTGAGGCCTTCAGGAGGACTGCTCCATGTGCTTTCCTTTTGAATGAAAGCTCCTTACTGTCCCTGTTATGCCTTGCAGCTCTCCAAAAGCATATGCAATGCTTGTCAAATTACTGTTTACTTATTTTGAAACATGTTCAAAGTAGAAAATAGCTTATATATCTAGTGTCAAAACTAATTTTCAGAAAACGTTTTACAATGCACTGATTTTTGTGTGGTAAATTGTCTTCTCTTCAAAATGTGCGTATGTTGTGGGTTCATATTGCACTGCAATGTCAAGACATACTATGAATTTACTTAGTACAAATGTACTGATGTAAGACTTGGTACAAATGCTCAAGTGTAGACTTAGAAGCTGTAAGTGGGTACGTGACACAATGTAAGCCAGGGCAAGACCAGCAGCTGTATTTCGTATGGTCCAGCAAGAAGTGTCGTGAACTGAGGAAAAGGCAAATGAGGTGGTAATTCTGGCACGGTCCCTGAGTCTTCCCTGCCAATGTGACAGAGTCGCTCCTGTAGCGGTCCTTTCCACTCCTTGGGCACTTTGAGAGTAACCTGTTTTGCTAAAGGGGGCTACCTCTTATTATGAGTATGTGCAGCATGAACATAATGCATCTTCATTCAGTAATACATGTATCTGATGATTTTTCGCCTAATGATACTGTGTTGAGTTATCCCCAAGCCATCATGGAGAACCTTTTTCTGGTCTAAGGCCAAACAACCCTTACAGATATCTTTGATAGGCGACATACTAATTCATGCACAAGTATTAACCAGGCATCATGTACGGAAACAAAATCACATAGTCTGGTCATCATAAGCCAAGTACTTTGTGAACTAGAGCCTATGGGAAAATATAGTATTAACTCTCTGTTCCTTTTTTGTGTGTTTTGAGTTCATCTTTGATTCTGTTAAGCTAAAACATCTTCAAATTTATTCAACAAATATGACTTGCTGCAATCTTCTTTATGCTAGTAATTTAAGAAAAAAAGCCTTGGGCTGCATAGCATTATTAACATTGAGAATGCCTGCTGTTTCTCAGGTAGCTGTCAGTTCAGCATAAGGAAGAAGCTAATTATTTTAAGCAGGTCACTCAGGAAGAAATCTGAAATTCTACATAGCAGTTAGAAATCAGTGTCCATTGACTTTAGCTGAAATTTGCCACTGCAGGCATATATGGCTGGAAAAGAATCTGTTGGTAAAAATATATACTGCCACTATTTAACAATGTAATCTTATTAGGCTTGAAATTAAAGTAATGCATGCAAATTAGCTCCTTGATTTGCATTAGGTTGAGGCTGAGAAGGATGGTGAGGAAAACAAGATGTGAATAAGAGAAAATAAATCAAAAGTATTTGTGTATATACTCTTTCCTGATATAACAAAGTTTTTCTACAAGAAAGTGGATAAGAATTATTAAAATCTTCTTGGACACTGGGCAAGAAATCCTAAGTAATCATACTATGATATATTCTGTATTTTTATAAAATATTTATTATTTTTAAAAGACTTGAATTACACTTGGGGGTGTCAAATCCCTTGGAATTCAAAGGCATTTAAATACTACAGTCTATTTACTTATGTTAAAGAAACACTGCTAGATTAAAAACTCAGAAAATTCTACAAAAACATTAATTTCCTGTATCATGGGATTCCAAAACAAACTTTAATACAGTGAAATATTTTACTATCCAGTCTACTTTTTTCAGTGTAAAATGCTTAGCTTTGATATTTCATTTATTGTGAAGGGTGCACCAGGTTAGACAATTTTACTTTGCAGCAATTACAATGGACTTTGTAGTAATGACAGTATATATTTAGGGAAAAAACACTTACAGAGATAAGATACCTCATTCTCCTATCACTCCTACCAATGTAAATCACTGGTACATTTTCATTATGAATCACTGCATCCAACTGTTAATGGATTTATGCTGCAATGCTTACAGATACTGCTTACAAAAACAATCTGGTTTAAAAACCAAAGAAATTCTCTCTTATAAAGTGTAAAGGAAAGTCCACTTTAATTTTTCATATTGGATAATTAAAAATACTTTATTCACTCACAGGGGACATCAACAGCACGTGCACTGAATGGTTCACTTGAATCAATGGGACTATTTCTAGAATATGGTACTATTTAGGATATTATTGTGCCTATGAACAGATAAACTCAACAAATCAATAGTGTTTGGTGGAACTGAGGTGCCCCAGTGGCAAAGGCACTTTTTTATCTTTCTGAAAAAAGATTAAGGTAAAATTTGTAGACTTGCTGAGCCAAAACCTGTGTTGGCTCTGTGAACCTAAAAAGCTCTTGTGGTGATCATTTGTCTTTTCCTGTGTACCTCCAGACACCTAGAGGCTTAGCTTGGCTGTAATCCCATAACTAATTCGAGCAGAAATTCCTTGACTCCAGCAAACTCTCATTTAATATGGGTTTTACAGTTTTAGTAATTCTTTTTTCAGCTGCATTAGTTCACATTTTCACTGCTTGAAGAGTCAGATCCTCAGAGCTAAAGACATATGCTTTTGTTATTTAAATATACACTACCTGAACATTCATCTTAGAGAGAATAACCTTGTTTTTTCTTTTGAGTGTATAAATGGAGTTTTCCAAAAGTAACTACATTCTAAATATGCCTTATGTGCTCCATTGTCAAAAGAGATGCAGACACAGCAAAAAAAGAAAAGCAAATTCAGTTAATAAAAATTACTAATTGTGCTGCACTGATTGTGGCTAGCCTGATTACACATTTAGTTTAAGGTTCTCCTGAGCACGCCATTCCCTGTATTCAAATTGGCTGGAAAAAGGAGGGAGAATAGAAAGTACAGCAGGGAAGCTGATGACGTGAATGGGCTTCTTAACATTCACATCACACAGGGCTCCAGCAAACCCCTTTCAATCTTTGTGCTTTTCATTAAATCACTACCTGCTTTGTAGCAGCTTTTCTCAAACAACGATTCTTTTACATTTACATAACATAAACGCTAGCAATGTGCTAAGTATCACTGTGGGATTGACATGCATACAGGCTTCTTTGATGTTATCCTTAAAAAAAACATTTACATCAGCATGAAATTCAGAAAGGAGGAGGAGCAGGCTGAGGAAGACATCAAGTAAGACAGCCGGACAATTCTGGAACACTGTGTTTGAAAAGCCAGCTCTTTTGGAAAGATATAGCTGGGTCTTCGCAATATACTTTGTTACCCTGTAGAAAGCATTGGCCCAGAATGTTGATCATTTTCAAAAGCAGAAGACACAAAGATCAAAACAAACCAAAAAATCTTTCCTCCACCAGCATGTAGAGTAAGCCAATAAATGTGGGCACCACTAAGAAGAGTTACAGCAAAATGAAAAATCTTCTGCCAGAGAACTCCCTGGACCATTCAAAAGCTCTAACTGTCATCATCTTTGTCAAAACTCTTTAGTCTTCCTTTCTAATATTCCTTTTTTTGCAAGGAAATACTGAATTTTTAGGCAGAAAATTATTCTAACAGGACAGCACACCTCCTCAGCCAAAATTCCAGTGTTCCTTCCTCCATTGAGAATCTAACACTTTATCACAAATTCCAGCCTTGAATTCTGAAACCTAAATAGGTATTTAGTTACAGACTTTCATACGTTTTGCCTGGGGTGCCACCCTTGAGATCACAGCAGTAGCTGTAGCCCCCAGGCCACATGGATGTGGGAGAGGAGACACGTGGGAGATCTGAATGCCTTTTTTGAAGTGACACAGTTATGCTAGTGGTAAAACAGAGCCAGGAAACTTCATTCTCAGGGCAAGGATATTGGGTTATTTTCACATTTCCAGTGAATGATATTTTTTGTCACCACTGAGAAGGTGAAAATAACAGTTTCTTTGTGCATTAATTATAGGTGTGGAACTTCCAGAACTAAAGCCATGGGTAATGTTCAAAAACAATAATTTCAGGGGTACATTGCTTAATATTGCTAAGAAACTTCCCACTTGTTTCATTCTCTTATTTCCCATCTTAAAACATGGAAGTGGAGAACTGCCTCTCCATAACCAGTCTTACTCAAAAACATTTGTTTTAGCAATTTACTAGAGTAAAAATCCCCCACTTAATTTTCTTTCACCTCTGTACTGCACAGACCTTTAAGACAAAAAAACCCCACACTCAGCGTTAGGCATTAATTGAGTATGTAAAGTTTGCTCAGATCTCTCTTGGTATTCTCTGCATTATAGATTTTAATTAGTTTATGAATCTAGAGAAGGCACTTTTTTTTGTTTTTCAGTTCAAAACAGGCTACCCAACCTATCTTTTTTTTAATTGAAGAAGTGCATGTAATACTTTTTTTCCTTTTGCTGTAATAAATATATTGGAAAAAATTGCTGTTTCACAAAGACTACAGCTGTCTGCCTTACCATGTGATGATGCCTCTGAGTCATAAGAAAACTCCAGGCAATCCCTTGTATTTCTTCATACACTTTACGATACCTCTAATCACAGAATAGATTTTATAGGAATTTCCATCTCATATCTCCCTCTTGATTCTATTTTTTCCTGGCTGATGTTATCTCACATGCTTCCTTTGCTCTTTGTAAGTAACAGGGGAAATGAAAAAGAAGAGTGAGAAATTATTCTGTCACTTTTAAAAACTTTCTACCATTTGTCAGCCCTTCCACTAATGGTTGTTACAAAATTAAAAGGCAAGGTTAGAATGTGGAGCACTAACATATTACATCTGAGTTACACAATTTTCACTTCAGTTCTGAATTTCTAACTAACTTCTCTATTTTAAGTGTTCCATCAGGAGAAAATTAAAGTCAGCAATTAAGTGGGGGAAAAAAGGAATAAAATTATAACAAATTTGATTCCATAAGACATTCTTTTTGCTTATCTTATAGGGATAGAATTGCAAAGGCTCATTTCTCAGTACATTTTGTCTCAGAAGACTGGGTGCTTCAAACACAGGAAACAGCGTCCCAGAATACTGCCTAAATGCAGACTGATGTTGATGTTCTCTTCCTAAAATGTCTGATCTTGCTCATCCTGAATTCAGTAGCTGAATTCAGTCCCTAAGGAGTTCAGCTGACGCTGAATCAACTCTTGTGATCACCATCTCATAAAGGTCTTCAGAAATGCACAGAAGTCCAGTCAAAGTCACACAATTTTTCCATTTTCTTGGACCAGGGCAGGAAGGTCATCAAAGGCAAAGTCTGAATGAGAACGGAACCTAATAAAATCATGTGGTTGTTCTGATAGGTAAATGCATAAATTATAAATGGGATATCCACTTTGCAAAAGAGGATTGCTATTATAAGCATCATAAAAGTGATACCACAAAGCTCTAAGGAGCAACTAGAGCAGAAATCAATACATGCAAGTGGGCTTTTATGAAAGAAGTTGCTAAAAGAAATTACAGAAGTATCACGAGGGGAGGCACAGATAAACAACTGTTGTACAAATTAACTTACCTGTACTGAGAATCAGAAAAAAGGATTTTTTCTGATATCAGAGCAACATCTCAGAAATAGTACAGTATCTGGCATATCAGAGTTGGACTTCTGTGGCAGTTCTTTCGGACACTTGTGGTGGGCCCTTCTGATAGATGACAACTCCATGGAAGGTCAGTTCAGAAAAAACGATAGAATGTACTTTTCTGTATAGGTTTTACAGATACCTTAAAGGGTCCCAACTGACCGTATCATTTATTAATTCTAGAAGAAAACCAACAGATTTAAAGGTAACCTTCAGTACAGTTATAATCTAGTTGTATGCTCTTCTGTGAAATACTGGCTGGGAAAACACTTGTTTACTTCAGATACATCTGGTGCACTGTTGTGGTCAGTAGCTCTTAGTGTGTATCTACAACATCTTCACTGTGGTGTTAATTCTTGAATTAATTGGGCTCAATTAGGAACATTCCCAATTCAGAAAAGTAGCTAGGTGCCTACTGTCAGCAACGTTCAAGTCTCAGACCGACACAGACTGGCTCACTAGCTTGAGTTTGGAGCATCTGGTTAGCACAGGATTTAGCAGTTGTGGAACAAGCATGGTTATTGTTTAGTAATACATTTACTACAGAATATGAATGCTGAGATCCTCAAAAGAGGTTAGGATCATCTAAGAGAAATACATTCCAGAAGCTTTTATGACCGCAGTCTTAATGTAAATGGGAGCTTTAATTGCCTTGTGTTTTGATACAGTCAGTATTATGCAATGTATGTGGCCAAGAATATCAGAATTTGCATAAGTATCTCTGTCAAATTGTCCCATAACTAACAATAATCACCAAAACTTTTTCTCCGTAACAGTCTCCCTTCAGCATTTTACAGCCTCCCAACATTTCTTGTTCTCATTTAGTTTCACAATTATGATTTAGCCAATTTTCAGAATCGAGACTATATCTTTTTGCATGAGAAATTACCTTTCTCACCAAAAGGACTTTGCTCCAAAGAAATACCTGTGATTTAATACTGTCTTGTGGCATTTGGCTCATCTGCCTGGAAAATTAAGATTGGTTTTGCGTACAACTTAAATTCCCAGTCATCACGTTACCAGTTTGGCAGTTACGATAACTTTTACTGAATTAATTTCCATCTTTATTCCAGTCTTTATTCCTGGCTTTTTAAGCTTGTTCTGGCTGCTGGCAAGAATTCCATAATGCTTCAGACATCACTGTTTATTTTTTAAATACGTTTGTCCTTTAGGAAAAAAATGTGAAGGTACATCTCATTCTTTAAACACTGTAGGTCTAAATGTTAAGTACGACAGCTGAGAGGCTCCGCTTTTTAGTTTTACACAGTTTAAATTTGAATTTGTTTAGATGGTTCTTGACCAGTTAATTTGTTTTGACAGCTCTCAGGGTCACATTTAGTTTATCCCCATAGGTGCCTTGTTCTGTAGGAGAATAAACTGCATTTGTCTCATCCACTTGCCTTTGATTTCCATATTTGTGTGAATAACTTCAAAATCATAAGAATCATAAGAAATAGATTAAATAAAATGTCTGTACCTCCCTAAAGTGTTGCCTGAAAGATCCATTGATGGACAAAATGACCACTGAGTACACCAAATGCTGAAAACTTCTGATGTTACTGCACTCTTAAAGAAGGAACAGATCTTCCTTTACATTATAGCCAGTCTCAAATATTTTCACAGAAATACTTACATTATGGTTATTGGAATATCTACATGGGGGGAGAGGGGAGCTCACTTTGCCTCAAATTATGATACTGCAGCATTGGAGGATCAAGTTACTGTAAAGGAAATAAATCAGAAACTACATGGACTAATAGCAAGTCAATTTAAATTTGTGTAGGCAGAAAGTGTTTTGCTTACTCTCTAAAAAAACACTGAAACCTAAACTAAGCTGTAAGGTCATAGAAGGACTTTGAAAAAGAGGTACATGAAGATAGCATCTTCTAATATCACAGTTGTTTGTAAAATAGAAGCAAATAATAAGTAGAGTTACTTGAACCCAGACGTCTCATGAAGCTTGTGACGACGGAAAAAGGATGACTAGAAAGGACTGGGTCCACACAGCAACTTTGTAAAAATAGATCCATATATTGCTTCAAAACAAAACAAACTGAAGTTGATCTACCATTCAAAATGGCAGGGAATTTTTCATACCACGTATATGGAAGTCATTCAGCCACCACATGCTGCAGTCTTTGCTATTACTTTCAGCTGTGTTCTTCCATATACAAAGGAGTATCGTTCCTTATGACAGCAAACTGCACATCAGCACATGCTATGTAAATCGCATCCACTTGAAAAGCTCTCTCTATGTATAGGAATATTCAGCAAATCATCTCTCTTAATAACAGGCATCTACAGCTGCCAAAAAGGTCTATTATCATACAACGCTTAAAAGACTTCATAGTGTCTGCAAAGAAGGACCCCATGGGTTTGCGCGAGTGTCAGTGACATTGGGAAATACTGTCAGGGTAGGAAATAAATTTGAATTACATGACAAAAAGGGGTCTAGCTCATAGCCCTTCCAACAGTTTTCTTTAAAAACCTTCTACTCCAAGAAGCCAGACAGCTAGTGTTTCCATCTGTAGATAAGAAGAGTTGTAAAGAGGTTTAAGATGTTTGAGTCCCCTGAAACTTAGTGGAGTTAAGGATCTTGCTTACACAGAACACATGAACTTCAACTCAGGTTCCCACCGGCCTGAATTACACACAAAGTGAACAGCTTTCACTTTTAAGCTGAAAGCAAGAGTGAGCATACTTAATGAAGGACAGTCAGTTCATATCCCGAACACCGCAGCAAGCAAACTGTCCAGCCTGCGTGCCCGCATGTTTTAAGGGGGGGAAAAAAAGATGCTACAGAGGATAAACATATCTGTCATTTTTCCAGATTGAAGAAGTTAGTAAAAACAGTAACATTTGCCAAAAGAAGAGAACATTAGATAAGTACTAAGAATATTAAAAGCAAGAGAAGCAGATGCATAATGCATGACTGTGAAAGGTGGTTGGCTTAAACAGTGGAACAGTAATCAATAAGATACTGAAAGAGTTGGCTGTAAAGGACAAAAAAAGTAAGATTACATCATGAGGGCAAGATCTCAGCAGTGCACCTAAGGGATTATAACAGAATCATATTTGCAACTGGAAAAGAACACACACAGGGTTATGCAGTTAATGCTTAAAATTATACTGCTGTATTAAGCTAGCCTCTGAATTGAGAAAAGAATGATATGCATAATATCGAAGGCAATCAAAGGGACAACTATATTTAATAAAGCAATAAAAGCAGCTGATAATATCTGCCTGCACAGATTCGTAACTTCTATCACGACAGAATTTACAGAAACAACTTTCCAGCGTTTCAGCACGCATTTCTTAGAACGAATACAGAGCCATCGGGAGAAGCTATCCTAACTCAGAAACAGTTAACATTTGGGAATGAACTGAAGAACTAAAGCTAAGTCACTAAAGAAAAATGATCTTGATGTATTTTATTTCCAGCAGGCACAGTGATTAACATAAAAGCTTTAACATGAGAGGCAGCATGTTAAAAACCATATTAATACTTCAGGGATTTACATGCCACCAACTGTAACTACACACTGGTTTACACCACCTAAAGGGGACTACAGTTTTCACAAGCAGCTACACATCTTCAGGATCGATTCCTGTGGAAAGTCAATTCTGAAAATTACCTGGATTAGTTTAAACACTCTTAATGGCAGGGTTTTTAACCTGGAGTATTTTGACAGTCTATTTAAGGAAAAAGCATGTGTATGCTTCTAACTAGAGATCTGATGGGGGAAAGATGAATAACCTCTGAAAAAGGGTAAAGAAACATGATGAAAACACGGTGACCCATCTGTATGCTGGGTGGAGTGAGTGCCTCTTAATATGCCACTGAAACACACAGAATTGCACATCTGCCTCTGGACTCAGATCCTAACTGATTTAGATGGTTTTGGAATTTTACTTTGTTCTTCTAATGAATCTTCAGGCTTGAAGGATATTTACAAGATTTCTGACATTCATAGTACCACTGAAGGTATCCGATCCTGGTGATGGAAGCTTGAAATCTGACAAGGATAGTCCCTAGGAAGTAATATGGTCTTTTGTTTCATTTGTCTAGTACGTTAGTGGAGACAGGGAATTATTGCAACCGCTGACACAAAAGCGAGATATATTACAGGCAACTGTAATGTTTACATAAAATATTAAAGAGAGGAGTGGAAACCCACAAAAGGAGGAAGAGAGGAGGTGGAGCTGATGGAGTCTGTGCTGATCTTTTTTGTCAGCTTTCCAGGTAGAGTCAGTGAATGGGTTCTCAACAGTCTCGAGCTCAGCAGAGAAATGACTCATCGTGCCGTCTTCTCTTAAGCCTACAGAAAGAAAAGCATGCAGGCTGGCTTTTTCAAGCATATTTCCATGAGAGACACTATGCGCAAATTAAATGAAAACATACTTACTAAACTTCATTTGGATCCTTCAGTCCAGCCTGATAAAGTGTATGTGTTTAGATAGCTCTCACAGGGTATTTAAATTCAGTCCAATGGGTTACACGTGAAAATTGCTTGCAACAGCCCTGTCACATCAGAGTGGCTCAGCAGCCAGTCTCAAAATGAGGTAGTGGCAAGCAATCAGTAACTTGATCAGGGATATGTGCCTGAAATGTGGTTCACAGGTTGTGCTACCATTATTATGCATTTATCCAAACAGCTCTTCGTGATCTATCAAATCATCAGGTTATTCAAATTAACTTTTTAAAATTAAGTCTACTGGAAATAAATGGCTCAATTATTTTATTTCATAGCTTGTTGACTTTGGCGGTGTTTCTCTTGATTTAGAAGGCAATGAATGAAGAGAGTAGTGTAGATGCTATGAAATGCAAATTCACATGCATACGTGGACAATTTGATACAGGCTATTTTTGCAAAGATGAAGCAAAAGTTAACAAAAGAACAAATTGGTTTCATAAAGATGTCACAAAAGTAAGGGACAGCTAATTAATTGTTTAATAATTCAAAAAGCCATTGTCTTCTATCCCTATAAAGCCCTGAAATATTCTACAGTATAGCCAAGTAGCTTGTAAAATAAACATTGTTTGACAAAATATACTTTTCAAAAGAAACATTTTTTCTTTCCTTCTGTTGTATTAAAGTGACCCACAGGCTCTAACAGTTCAGAGTTTTGGGCCTAAATCCCCAATACTGTATTTGAATAGATCTTTTCGCTTGACAGAGCTTAAGGTGGCACAGCTTGCGGGATCTTAGTTATTACAGGTCATAAGGACAGTACTATTTGCCATATCCTAATGAGTAACTTTATAAAAACTTAGGAATAAATGATGACCAGCACTTGCAACAACAGAGGGCATGATGAAAAAAGAGAACTAGAGCTAAGAAGGGCAAAGTGAACTAAAATACTGAATTAATGACAATTTTTTAAAAAATGTCTTGTAAAATATTTAATACTTAATCTTATTTAAAAACCCCCAAATGCTGCAACATGATAAGGTGGCCAATGTCCTTTAGTCAATAATTGTTTAAGCTTACAACTACACATAAGCAACTCCCTTGAGTAGTGGTGAAGTTAGAAAGACCTTCTCTGGGTTAAGTAATCTTTATGGAATAGGGTAGAGAAAATGGTGAAAATTATGGCTATAACTCATTATTCTGAGTCAAATAATGTTTGCTTCTCCTAAATGCAGAAAAAAAGTTTGGTAAAAAAATAGTACTTTTGCTTTGATATACATACAAACAGTTAACTAGATCACATTGATAAAACAAAGGACTTAAAGTTCTGTGGTTTTAACATCAGACTAAGACTACACAGCGGCAATGAAAGCATACATTATTAAAGGCCAGTTTGCAGATAGTAGACTTACTTTCTTCAGTTGCAAATAACTGAAGGAATAAAATTACACATATAATTATCTTTCACCACAAAAAATGAGACTAAGTTTGGGGCAGTATGAAAGCCTGGTGCAGTGATAATTCTGTCATTTACAGTTCTGATATATGGATTTATGAAACTTGGTAAAGAAAATTAGTCTTGAAGAGTCACATTACATTTAAACATTATAAAATAGTTGACAATTCTCTAACATGACATTCCTTCTTTGAAATCTTGTTTCTTTACAGCTAGCTATTCCTACAGTGCACTGGTTCAGATGCTCAAGGTAGAAAAGTAAAGCAAAACAAGAACATCAATCAAATAATGTGACTGTATCTAAAACTGTATATACAATTTGGCCCTAGGTATCATTTTCTGATAAACTCAACTTATATAAAATATTTCATTTAGTTGTGTATGTATGTATGCCTCCATCCCCTAAGCAGTTTGTACTTGTGTAAGAGTTCATAAAACTTATTTCTTCAAGAAATATTACATTTTCCACAGGAAAATTGCTTTCAAATTTAAGTAGAAAAACACAAATTCCAAGATAGACATGCTCTTAATGAAATAATTTAAGTACCTAAAAATTAGAGATCAAACATTTTTTATGATATTTACATTTTACACATATACTGAATGAACCATGTTTCATTCATTGTTCTCTGGAATAAAAAAATTAGAGATGAGTGTCACTTCTATGAATGGTTATTTAAATACCGTGTCACACTACATTCAATCAACAGAAGCATAGTATTAATACTGCATTTTAAAAACATGCTTTTTTTAAAAAAAAAAAAATTATTCCTCAAACTTAAATTTTATTTTATATAATACTGCAATTTAGAAGAACACATTCTGGTAAACAGGCAGAGTCTTTTTCAGTGCCAGATCGGCACCAAATGGCTTCTAAGAACAATGACATTACTGTTTAGTAGAAGCATTCTTTCTTTTTTACCCAGATCCGAAAAAGTGAACTTCAAATTCAGTTATGACCTCAGGAGTGTGCCAGTGAGAACACATGGACGATATGGCAATGACTCTGTGAAGTGCTCCATAAAACAATAAATCAATAATTGTGAAATTGTCTCGCTGCTTGGAAGATACTTTTATCCTGAACTTCAATGCTTTCTGTAAAGTCCTTGGCCATGGAAAAGCTATCAAAATTATTTAGCAGATGATGTCTCGTTTTTCATAAAACTAGTGGAGAAGTAAGATTAAATATGTCTCTACTATTTTTGATAATGTCAGTTACTATACCATCTTGTTACTCCTGACAGCATATAAATATTTAATAGCACTCAAAACGTAAGTTGTCTGGGTAGGAGGACCAACATAAATATATAAGCGTGAGTTGAGTACTAAGTTACTCAGTCTTTGGAAACAGTCTTACAATAAACCTAATTCAGTCAGATAATGCAGTCATGCCTTATTGATAACTTGCATAGTCACACCCATATCAGAAACTGAATTAATATCCTTAGAGTTGGGCGACCAAAGGACATATTTCTTGGATTTCTGCAAAGATACATACATATGTGTGTGTGCATTCTTATATCTCAATAGTGCCATACATATTGGTGTTGACAGAGATTAATACACATACTCCTGTGATTTGATAATGTCAAATGTTTTATGTTCTTGCTTTTAAATTAGGCAGATTCAATTATAGACCTGGTAGCACAATCTGAACTGATCCACAGGCATGTATGTTTGTATTTGTCTCAGTTGCCCACCATCATCTTCATTGTGCAGGAGCAATGACTATTTTCAGTTTTTACCTCTCTTTTTGCAGTACAATCCTTCCACGTAAGAGAAATGGGGTGCTTCTGTCTTTTCCTTTTCTATTTGATAAATTCCTTTCTCCTGAGCTTCCTTCTCCCAAAATAATCTGAAACCAAATGAAATCAAAGCAAGTGAAACATAAAAACAGTGTGTAGGTCTCTATCTTATTTGTATAGCTCTGTTTTCTATCTATCTCGTACCGTTTTGAGTTTTCAAGCAGTATATAAGAAATCCAAGGAAAAGAAAATCCATGTCAAGAGTCTGACAGCTTTTCTGCACCATGCTGAAGTAGGTTGTTGAATGGTACTCACCTATCAGCCACTAAATTTCCATAAATCTGTCCATAATGTCTACCCAGCATGTTGTAAATATTAACGTTGGACAAGTTCTAATTTATTCGGTGTTTATTTTCTTCTCAAAAATAGATTTTCTTTTGATTCTCTCAGGCTTTAGAAGAGGATATGACTATGTGCAAATAGTACTATTTTAAATATACAACCAAAATTACCTGGCGCCAAGAAACCATATTTTCATGATTATGTTGCACGATAGGTCCCAGACTAGCACTGAGTTGCACTCAGGAAGTACAAGAAATCTGCTGTTGCGGTATACACACTTTAAAGATCTAATCTCCTAAGCATATAGGAACATTTCAGGGCAGAAGAGAGTCTAAAGATTATGAACCAGGTCTCTCTGCAGCCTCCAGAAAGCTGGTCTGAAAAAGCCTCAAAAGTGTCTTTGATCTCCGATACACGGAGCAGCCTGTTAGGGGATGGTTCTGGAAAACTCTGTTTTTTCAGTACCACCTCCAGCTCTTTTTGCAAAAGCAGCAGCACTCGTCACTGATTAAATAACACACTTGGACACTTAGTTAATTGTCTAGGTCTCCAAGGTAAAAGAAATCACTTGAGTAAAAGTTGCTCCTGATTTCTGTAATGATGTCAGGTATATGATAGTGGACTTTTTGTGTGGATATAAAACATAATCTTCATTAAATAATTTAGATTTTAAAAAAATGTTAATATTGCACACTTAGTGCACATTATGCTTACAACAAGATGATTTCAAGACACTATAAAATATGTAATTCTAATATGAATCCCTATGGCCTCAGCATGCTTTTCCTTAAGATTTCTATTCCTAAATAGCCTATTAATGCAAACAACCTCTACGCATTTTGCGGTGCTAAAATATACTGCATAGGATATGGAAAATACAAAAAAGACTATACTTAAGAAAACACAACGCTCTTTAGAAACTGGCTCACTCCTGCCTTCCATGGTCAATCCATTTCCCCATTCAGAGCGAGGAGGCCGACGAAGCAAGTGCAGGAGGCCAAACTGGGTTTGAAATGCAGCAATATTTCTGTGCCGCATCCCTGCTGGGACGTGGGGAAATGGAGGCCCATGGGTTTACCGGCTGGACCGCTCGCAGGCAGAGGCAGAGGTGACGTTCGGGACTCCCTTACCTCGAAGCCTGCCTCGAGGCTGCCATATGGATGGTCGCGGCCCTGTGGCACCACAGGGACTTGGAGAGGCTCCTCACAGCCATGCTTGCCCACCTCAGAGGAGCAACGTTTGGGACGTTGCCCTCCGTGAGGAAGGAGGACGGTGAGGAGGGGATTCCCCTCAGGGCTGCCTGCGGGACCCTCACACCGGGGACCACCTCTGAGGAGCAGCGCCTCGGAAGAACATGGCTGCTCCGTTGAAGGGTCAAACCCGCTGCCAAAGGTGGGCCCGAGGGAGGCAGGGGGCTGCCCCTGAGGCCCAGGTGGTGGGGTGAGACGGGGGAGCGCGGCTGCGGTGGAGGACAACAGGAATGCCAGCAAAATGGCAGGGCCTGGGGGCAAGGGAGTGCCGCTGCTCTTCCCAAGCTTCCCTAAGGCTGGGATTGAGGTTTGAGGGAGGAGATTCAGGTTTGTGGCTGAGGAGAAGGATGCGTATACATATACATCAGCAGAAAGAATGCCAACAAAGTGGAAGGGCCTGAACTGTGCACAAAAGGAGCAGGGAGAAGCAGCATAATTGAACGGCTGTGTGGAGGAGGCTTGGATGTGGGCCTGGAGCAGGAGGACGAGCTGCCACTGTGGGTAATGTATACATACACGGCTAGCTATTTGTATACTGTGCTAAACAGATTTATGATGGAGCCTGCTTAGGACAAAATAATTCCAGCAAGTGTTTCTGTGGGATGAGCACTCACTGATGTGAGTGGGCGTGAGTAGGACAAACAGATGCAATGTGCTGAGACTGAAGACATATTTGTGCAAATATGTGTGAATGAGATACGGCTGTTGTTTTCCAAATATTGATGAGGCGCTGCTAAAATCACAGTAGTCAGTCACATCACTTTGTCTGTTTAGTTTCTGAAATTGAGCACGGATTAAGTACTGGCTGTTAAATAAAAACAAAACCCACAGTCACTTCTAACCTGATCTGCACCTTGATTTCCTGCCACAGTCTTCTTCCCAACAGTTTTATATGCCTTCTTCCAAAAGGAGGAGCTCACTGGAGTACTTGGTTGTTATCGACTAAAGAAATACCTGTATTCAGTCCTAGTATATTTGGTATGTGTCTGTTTGTTCATATATCAAGTACGAATCACTCCGTAATTATGTAATGTCCTAAGAGAATGTAATGCAATAGAATTCCAAATCACATTTTAAATCCTGTCTTTGTTGTAAATTTGTGTGTATATAATTTTCTAGGAAATGACGAGGTATATTCAAGTTAAAATCATATTACTTTTAGCTGTTGAGGAAAGCACTAGTCCATTATTTTCCATTTCTTTTGTAGTTCCTTACAATCTATATGCACCGCAGTTAGGCTTTTGTGACAAATAGCTCTGCAGAGAGTAAAAGCTTGCTCATTTTCTTTGATTTCATCTGCAATCACCTCACAGTTATTCAGGCTGCAGGTGCCGGTTCCCCATGAGCCGTGTAGGTGTGGAAGCGGCGTAACTGTACTTGATGCGATGCTGCCATACGTGGCTTTCGTCACTTAGGTCAGTGCTTGCCGTGAAATCTCTGCCTTCGCAGTCTGTGGCGTACCTGATTCTTCAGTGCTCTCTGCAGTTTAATATGCGTGTGTTTGTGTAACTACTGATTTTTTCCTTCGTTTGTGTTACCAGAACCCTCAGTCACTTTGAGTAATTGAAAGGTGATTATGTTTGGTGTTCTGGCAACTTGGTGTGGTTTTGAAACAGATTTTACAGTCATTTTCCCCTGGAAAACTAAGACAGTTCTTGCAAATGTAGGAGCTGTTGTAGAAGGTTTGAGGGAATTGAGCTAGAACCTCTGTCAGAAACAGGTTGGCAGCTTAGTTTCGACTCATATTTCAATTTCACTGTTTAGCTCAGATGAATTTGAATCAGATTCAGTCAATGCACATTGCCATTTTTGCTTCACAAATAGGTTCTTGCTTCCAAGACAGCACTTTCTCCTTAAAAAGAAATTAAATACACTTTAAACATCAGAATGTACCAAACAGCTGTGTAGGAAAACAAATATTTTTAAAAGTGAGTTGGGTATTAATAGTCAGACCTGAATCTCTTTTTAACTGTAACAAGTAGTATAAATGTTCCAGGACTGACTCATACTTTGTATGCTTGCCAAGAATGACGTGAGTAAATATATCCCAAAGCCAGCTCTTTTTCAGAAGAGTATTGTTAACCGGCATTTGATATATTGTAGCAGCATTCATCACAGCTCTTCAGATAAGGTTCAGTCAGGAGTCCAGTCATATTTGTTATTTTTCTTTTTTTTTTTTTTTTATTTTTTCCCCCAGACTGTCTCATTCAGCTTTGTTTACAAACTGGAGCACTTGACATGAAATAAAACAGTGCCATGAAATTTCAGGAAACTGTTGTTATTATAGATATCCACTTAAAATGTACAGGTTTTAGCATTTTTTCGGCCCATATACCTCAGTAGTAGTGAGTTTTTGAAGCTGCAAATGCCATAGAGATTGAAAAGAAGTTTACTTCGTATTTAAGATCCAGAAGATAATTGAGGAGCACTTGTACTACTGTTCTTAGATGTACTTGGTTTCCAGGAGCTAATGCTGGGGTGGGATTTAAAACAAGGTCTGAGTGAGAAGCTAGGCTACTACTTCACAGAGGCTTTGGGGGAAAAATTAATGAAGTTGCATGTTTTAAGTTTTACTCATTACATGGAAATAAAACCAAAGCCATGTACCTGAAAGCTTTTAGTGTTAGAGAATTTCTAAAATATTTTCTAAATTCAGAATTTCTAAAAGACTTCAGTTACAGCTTCAATATTCCTATTATATTGTAGGCAATATAATGCTCTAGTAATTTTAAGGTAAATTCTCGGTACAATATCACTAAAAAGTATTTGTCAACAAAATGAGAGCAAGACTTTTGTAATTTTGGTTTGGGATTATAATATATACATATACAGTGTAATCTGAAAACAAGCAGTGTTTTTACTGTAAGCATTTTACTAAATGTAATGAAATGGGCAACAGAATGCCAGCATGTGACAATAAAGTGTTTGAATCTATATGTAAATCTTCGAAAATTCTGCTGCTATTTCATAAGATAACGAGATGGTAAATCCTACTGAATGCTACAAACCATGATGTCAGTTTCTGACTCCCACAGTTACTACAGCAGGTTTTCAGATCTCGGGGCACCAGACAAGGAGCTCTTCTTTGAATCTCAAAAGAGATAGCTTTACAGCAGCAATGTGCCTTGAAGCTGGAACATTTATTCATGGATCAATGGGTGGCATTGCTTGAGAGAAGCTAGCAGCCTTGCAGTATTCTTCCTGTCAGTATGTTTTGATGTTAGACTGGAAGAGATTTGTCTAACATTTGAAAGGAGTCTTGAGATGGGGGAAAAAAAGGGAGATGAGATCAAAAAAAGGCCTGATTATGTATTGTTTAAATAGGACCTTCTAGGGCATATATGTAGCAGTTTTTAAATATTAATCTTATACCTGTTATTTTTGTGTGTAAATAAAAAGATTATACTTCTATAAGGAAACAAACAGGTAATGGTCAAAATGAGCAAGGTGGAGGCCTGATAGGCAAGCTGTTAATTTGATATTCATGTGGGAAGAAAAAGGGCTATTTTACCATATACCTTGGAATTTCAAAGGAACGTATTGCATTGGCCCAGCTTACATCCTGGTTAGAGCTATAGGTTGTTCTTTTTAATAGGAATAACATTATCTGTATGTAATTTTTTTGCTATTCTGCTACACAAAGAGGAATATGGAACTCAAGTGTGAATACTTTTATAAGAAAATAACCGTCTCAGGGGCCTGTACCAGCAGAAGTGTTTCCAGCATAAAATCATGCTTTTTGCTGAAATCGCTACATTAGCACAAAAGCTGTGTCTGTATCAGAGCACGTGGCAGCAGTCCTGCCAAGGATTTATGCTGGGATATTTTTTATTGGAGAAAGTGTATAACAAATAACTGGACAGATTTTGTCTGCAAATGTTCACTGATAATAGCTCTGAATGAGGGTTATATAGGATTTAAACGTTGCTCAGAAAGTATTTCCAGATTTTGCTGTGGCAAAAATCTTCCAACTGTAACATAATGCAGTACTCTTTTACTGAATCTCTAACCATGCTGTTCAGAGAAATAGCTCTTACAAATCAATCTTAAATGGCATACAAACTGTAAAGCTAAAATAGACAAATTTAACACTTTAAAACACCATAGTGTTGTTGACAATACCTACTTCTGATCATTTCAAGCTTGAACATACTGTTTTTCTAAGACTGGTCTTGGCATTAGGGATTGCTTTTGTCTCTTTCTGGTTATTTTAAAAAATGTTCTTGTTTTTGTTTTTAGCATTCAGGAATGAATCATTGTAATGTAAATAAATGAAATGTCTGTGCTGGAAACTGCAGTGTAGTGCACACAAATCCAAAATCACTTCAGATAAATTGGCAGCCCGAAAAGTTAACTGATCTACAACAACCACGTTGGTTCTAAATCTCACTCATTTTATTTCTAGGCTACATTGCAGACATCAGTGCAACAATTTCCAGAAATACATTAATTATGAACTAATAGATGTAGGGAATTAAGACTGCAACCTTGATTTCTTTAGACCAGAAGTACAGTTCTCTACCACTTGAAGTAGAGGAAAGTTTTATTAACTTATGGTGGTAGTAATTTTACATCTTCCCTATGGACTCATCTCTTGGGAGTAATTTCACTTTTTATAATCAAAAAGTCATTGCATTCCTCCATGGACGCTTTTTGCCTCAGCACTAAAGAATCACACCAGCTCATAGAGTACAAGTAGTAATGTTGTTCCACTCTTGCCAGTGTGAAAAAAGAAAGTATATGGTCTCTCATGTGGAATGAAAGATTTATTTTAACAGGATGATGGTAGCAAGTCTCTCTTTCTTACTTGTTTGGCATCTTATTCTTACATTTTTGCAGTCATATCTTACAGTACAAGAAATGTTTTAATTATTCAAGAGGTGAATTATTAGCATTCAAGTGAATGCTAATAGGCTCAATCAAATCTAGGTTTGGAAGCCTAAAATCTGGGGGTTTTAATATCAAGAACCAAATGTATCCAGAGATTAGCATTAAGTCATTAGCACTTTGTAAAACTTCCTAGTTTATAGCTTAAGCAGTTATGTCCAACTTAATCCTTCCTGGTTAATAAGGATCACCACATTGGCTCTGAAATTAAATACATAAAGCTAAGCAAAACTCATTCCCTAACAGCAAAGAAACTTTATTCCTGCTGATTTTTTTTTGGGGGGGGAAGGGGGGAGATATTTTGGGGGAAGGAAGAAGGGGAATAATCTGCAGTGTACTCAGTGAAGGATAATTTAGCTGAATGTAAATATATACTTTGTGCCGCTTGATACACACAGCAACAGTCCCAGACAACAAACCTGTTTTAAAACATTAACAGGAAGAGGCTTTGTCAAGTAGGACTCTGAATGACAGATGCTGACCTATATATTTTCTAAAAGATCTCTAAAAGTTGCTCCCAGTTAGTAGATGGTGGTGATGCCTTAATGGCTTTGTGATTCCAGGAGTTATTCATGCTCCAGTTTTTTCTCTGTGTTCACGCCAGCAGTGTAGCAGTAGTATTCTCTGAAGGGGGTTTTGAACAACAAAATCTCTATAAATGTACATGTGTATGAAGCAGAACTCTATTACAAGACCTCAAACAGGATGAAATATGTAATCTTTCTCTATTTTTTTAGTTTCTCAATAGATATGAACAGAGTGGACCCAAAATTTAACTTCTGTTTTCATGGATTATGATATTTTCTCTACAAATATATTAAAGTAACAAGGGAAAAGGTTGAGTTTTGAGTAGTTATGCAATTGTTCCAGTTGGTATTTTTATACAGATAATTAAAGAGAAATTCTAAATGAAATGTAACTTTTTCGTAATGCCTTTTTGACTTTCAGCTTCTTATTTGAGCAAATTTTCAGGCAGTTAAAATAGCTTGAAACCAAACCAAAAAATGTAAATTTTAAAGCACACTGCAAACCATTTCAGATATTTGTCGGCTTGAATCTGAAAAGCTAGAAAGGAGAATGGGCAGATACTTGCTCATTTTAACGCATTTTGTGTAAGTGAACTTATCCAGAACATAAAATATCAATTAAAACAATTTAGTAAGATACGCAAAATATCAATTAGAATAGTTCTACTTCTCCAGGTTTTTATTACTCGAGCCATTTCTGGCAGAGGTATGGAAAACTACTGCATTTTGTTAAGGAAAGCAAATTACTTGGGCAGCTGTTGAAAGAAGAACAAATAACAATTAACACTACTTAAAAGCAGTTTTTATAGTGTTAAAACTCAAAAATCAGTCTTGCTTAAAGTATTACTAGCTGAATAAGACATTCTTATTTTTTTCAGTTAAGAGAGACTCATACATTTCCATTATTATCTATGTTCTTAAATAATATATGGAATCAGAATGAAGGAAAATAAACCTAGCATCCATTATATGCCCCAAAGGAGAAAATATTCCTGAACAACATCTATTTGCTACAGTTTTATATATACCTATACCATATTTTAACCAATATGAACTAGTATTCACGCTATACATTATTTATTTCTCCTGCCTGCTGATACGGTGCTTAATTATTTCAGACTGTTTATCTGTGAAACACATAGTGTGGATCATATTTGTCATGGGTGAATGTAGGATTATGTATTTATTGCTACTGGAAACAACCATATATTTATTTCTCTTGCTGATAACACTTTTAATTGTAGCCAACAAGCAGTCTGTTTCCAATTTGGAAGTGTGGCTACTTAAAAACAGGCTTTGACTGCTTCCACTTTGAAACCTTTTCTCACTCTGTAAATATAACAGTCCTCGAGTTGCATGTAGACTCATTTACTCATTCATTTTTAAATAAAATTTTAGGATATAAAGTTTATCTTTGCACATTTCTATCATTGGCCCAATTCCTAGAAATTCTAGAGTACCTATGGAAATAGAAAAATTTTGTTTTAATTTTGTTGTTGTGAATTATCTATTTTGACTTAAAAGCAGAATAAAATGGTAGTAAAAGATGGGTGACCTTAAGGAAAATTTCTTTTAGCTTTTTGTAGTGTGTAAGTGATACAATGCTGTATTTTCACGTAAAAAAACAATTTAATTGATTAGTTATGAATTAACACATACCAATGCATGGCATTTGTAGTCCATATATTCCATTGTTTCTCATCAAGATGTGAGAACTGGAAAGTTGAATAATCTTTAAAAAAAAATAATAAATTGTTCCTAACATACAAGAGGTGATGCATGCATTTATATTTAATTCTACATAAATGAAGCAAATTGTAATCAATAATAGAGTAATTGCCAATTTCATATTTATAGTTGGCAACCTTCTAAAGGTGTCTGCGAGTAAGAAGGCACTCAGCCTGACTTCAAGTACTCCTTTTTAAAGAAAAGTAAGCCTGTTATCAATATGCTTAAATTTACCATCCAGCTTTGGAATTTTTTTTAGAAGTCAGCAAGTAGAAAAGAATTTTAAATCACTGGGATGGTGCAAACCCTCTAGGGAATTTGATAATTTCAAAGGGTTTTGGGATCTACACAAAGAATCAGATGAAGGTAGAAGTGGGGAACCGGAGTCAGATATAATAAAAAAATTTAAGAAGAAATAGCTTTTTACAAGGCTAATGGGAAATTATGTGTGAAAATAACAAAATAGTACAGGGAACTTTGGCATCTTTTCAAAACAGAAAAAGACAGGGGTCCTGTATAATTGATTTTTCAAGGCTGCATTAAATACCATTTTGGTTCTGATTTACTGCCTGATTGCATGGCCAGCAGACATCTGCAGACAATTTTGGCAAATTCTACTGACATTTGTGTTCCATATCTGAGGAATTCTGCTGGACATTAGTTTTAATGCACAAGCTGTAAATCATTATACTTTGGAGAATCCTATGATTATGTTTATGCAACATTTCCCTCCAAAATAAGTAGCACTATGTAAAATTTACCAAGTGCCTCATTAGATATTATATTACTCTTTTCTGTGCTTATTCAGACATGGAATTGAGCCTTGATTTGTTTTGAATACAGTAAACTCTTTCATTTTCCTGCTGAGCTATTGAATTTTTTAAAAAAATAAAAAGCTGGCATGAAGTTAGCTTTAGGGATGTGACTGTGAGCGTTTCAGATGAATGCAATAAGCCAGTTTTAGATCTCTTTGTTAACAAGAAATGTATTCAGGAAGTATAAATAATGAGCTTGCTAATAATATAACGGGAAGCTGATTCTCAGGTTGATGTACTCACTGCTATTAAAAGTTTGAATATAATTTTTGAAATCCTGTTTAATTATGAAAGATGATGTGCTGATGATAAAATCCTCCTATCAGATCGGCTGGAGAAATCTCAGATGACTTAGGAAGGAAGGACTGAGCTTTCTCAGGTGCAGACTTTTGCCTCCGTTATGTGGTTCTGCCTGCTTTCCTTTTTTGAGAGGATAAAATCAGGTAGCTCTTCTCCAAAGGTGTGAGAAGTGTGCTTGTGCTTTGGTAATCAGTGGAACTGCCCAGGTGTTACCTCTTTAGGTACTAAGTGAAGTGTCTGCTTAGCTACACTTAGACCAGAGTATTTAGGGTCTTGGACTACCAAGCCTTAAACATTTACATTATAGAAATTTTTATTTTTAAGCTCATTTAAACATAAATCTACTTTTGGTCCTATGAAAGGATGCTTTGTAAAGCAATTCCAGAGATTTTTTTTCCCTGTAATACTTTTTAAATATGCCTGTTTCCAGTAGAGCACTACATGTATGTGACCATAAAGATTGTCCCAGTTGGTTTGAGACCACTGGCGAATGTGTTTTGTTTTCAGTGGGTGCTCGGAGGAGTTGATAAACAGGAGACCTATGATGCTACAAGTTCTCTTAACAGAAGCACGTATAGTTCTTGTGATGTTTAAAGAAGAAATCAGGTATGTCACGTTAAGTCTTCTATGCAATATCCACTAGAATTTTCCATTTCAAATGCTTTCAGTTATATTTGGTAGTCCCAGATGATGAATAGGGTAAAGGAATTCTAAGAAATATTTTGGAAGAACTATGAAAATACCAGTTTATTTTCTGTTAGTTACAACACTGTAGTTGAGTACGTCTACAGAGTCTGGATGAATTTTTATTGCTTTAATGCATACAAATAACACATAATTCATTCTTCCTTACACTTATTCTGTATCTCTTCAATTTTAGAAGTGCTCTTTTTTTCCCCCAAGTTATATAATTTTACATATTTGTGCCATAGCACTTGTTATTATTGAAAAATCTGTTTCATAATTTTTGAGGTATGAAATGGATAAATGTCCCTTATCACTGTGGTTTAGATGCATATTTGTTACTTATATATGCATTATCTAGTGGTATCCGTAAGTAAGAAACTAGCCTTAACAATACGTAAAACCATCCAGGATTTCAATGCAAAAAACTCCTAAACTTTCAGTTCTTTGTCTAAATAAAGTTCTCAGCTGCTTTGTACTTCAGCAACATCATGCCATATTAATTAACTTCATCACTGCTAAGTATGGATTTGTGAGATCTGTTCTTTTGATCATATATAGACAACTCTTTGATGTTACTGAAACGTCAGTGTTTGTAGAGAAGCTATTTTAAATAACAACTTAAAGTAAGTTTCATTGAAAATGTCAGTTTCCAAACCAGAGTGACTGCTGATCTAATTAGAAATAGAGGCTTCACTTTGCCATAGGCTATATATCACTTGCATCAGAATGCCTGTACGAGCTCAATAATGTGTTCAGCATCCAATTCTGTGTAGGGGCATTTTGCTTTGTTTGTGGGTTTTTTTGTTTTGGGGTTGTTAGAGTGGTTTTGTTTGTTTGTTTAATTTTCTTTAAGAACATGCGTGTTCCTTATAGTCATTTACTGTGGGAGTTTTCTGGTTTGTATCACAATTAGTAGCAAGAAAGAGGTCAGTAAATTTTGGTTGAAATATGAAACACTCGGCTACTGCCCTTCTCGGATATTTGTCATCGTTTTAGACTGCACGATGGAAGTTTCATTTTAACTTTGTTTTAAAATTTTGGATTAATCTTGGGTTTTGTGTGCGCAGATGAAAGCGGATTAAAGCTTTGATTCATTACTGTGCTTGCTGGTGCTTACGAAAGGTCAGCTCTAAAAATCTCACTAATCTATTGCAGTCTTCTAGCTGATATATGGTCTCTCTAGAACACCACAGTGCTCTAATGCATTTCATTATTTGGGGAAATCCCTTATGAAGATCTGGAACTCAAAATCAACTTCACTGTAGCATGTGCTGAGTATCCTTGTTCACGCATACCTTTTGCTGAAGCCCTAAGTGTTTGACTGTGATATTGTATGGGATTGGTCTTACTGGTTCTGTTGTTATGTCATCAAACCTTAGTCTTTACATACTATTAGCCTCCTGAGTAAAATCCCTAAAAGTATCTGCTACTTTAGAGCAGAAAAATGTCATTCATTCTTCACAGGTTGGTTTTGGGTGGGGGTTTTTTTGGTGACAAGTTCATTATCTCAGAATATAATTGTTAGTTATATCAAAGGCAAAGCAGTGTGTTAAAGAAACTACAAACCTGAGGAGTGAACCTGAATCAGTGTGTAAGATGATAATAGAAAGTGTGGCCACAGAAAAATCCTTTTTTTTTTTTTTTTTGGACAGTAGGCCTACATTTAGAATTTCATAGTTATGTATGATGTCTGAGAAGTCAGTTTTGTATTTTCTACTGCTGTGTTTTTAGGGCTTGACCTTATGCTTGTTTCAGTCAGTGGCAAGTTTTCCGTCTGACATCGTGGGGCCAAATACAGCATATAGAGATATTAGATACAGTATTTGATCTCACAAAAACCTGCCTGCAAGTGTGTACTTTGGGGTTTCTGTACAGGGTTTTCCTATTCATTATTGCATTTTTATCCTGTTGGAAAATATGCCTAATTTATATTTTTGGTACCAAGGCTATGCATTTGAAATTAAATGGATGAACAAAGAAGGTATAGCAATGGGACTCTGAGGAGACTGGGGTTGTAACTGGGGACAGTCAAAGAATTCAGCTAAAGAGAATGAGCAAGTACCCTTCCCAGCTTTTTGTCTTTTTATTTAGACAATTTAAATTTATTTTAACTAATACCTGCTGATGAAGTTTGGTTTTGTTTGGTTTTTGTATTACAGCCTAAATAATGCTAGCACTGCTTGGTTTTATATGCTTTACTGCATCTTAGTTATAATGATGATTTTTACAGATGATGATATTTCAGGTGGAGATTATGATTATTGATGCTTAAATTGGGGGTTTGGATAGTAAACAATTTTCTCACAAAAACTTAGTCACTCATGTTTTCACACAATATTAAATTTCATAGGTATTAATTAAATGGAGTAATTAGTTCCATTATTCAAAACACAATTTAGCTGTTTAACAAAAATAATCAGCCATCTCGATAAAAAGTGTAGCTGTATTACACCTTTGTCATATTTAGTACTTATTGTGATGCATAGATTTTTAGCATGGACATGAAGAAATATTTGCTGAAGAGCAAAGATCATAATTTTACCGCTCAATGAACACATAAAATACAGTTTCATTTATGTTTAGATCTAATTAAAGTTAGATTAATTAGGTTCAGATTAATCCAAGTCACTAAATCCCCATCTCCATGATTGTGTTACTAACAACTTAATGTAGGGCTTGCTGCAAAAGGAATCACTGGGCTAAAAATGTCTCTCCCTCCTCCTTTTCTTTCTGCAAGCTTAATTTTAAGCTAGATCATGTCTTTAATCCTGTTTACAACATGGCTCTATGCATACTCTTACAAGCTCAACAGATTGCTCATGAATCCTGTGAAGGGGGCAGGGACCTTTTTGAGTGGTGGAAGGGGGAAAAGTTGCATAGAATCTTCTGGAGGAAATATCTCTCAAAGCATTTAAATTAATGGTATGACAATACCAGTTGGGGGGGCGGGGGGGAGGAAGAATAATTCTATTTATTCTGTTGGACTATAGATAGCTATGTGCAACCCAGGCTTGTACAGACCCCCAGCTACTGGGGCAAGTGGTTAGTATACCATAAACCTGTAAGAGAACTGACTCAAATATCTAACCTTTTTTAATCCTAAAGGCTTGTGTGGCTCGATTAGTATGGTCTGTACATCTCTCTGAAATTTTTGAAGTACAGCAGAATTTGCTTTGATCTCATACCACTGTAACATTTGCTGGTTTTTACCAAAGAATTGAATTGTCTTGCATAGTTCTGCTTGTCAGCTTGACTTCTGCAGAATACCTGCAGCCCTAATTAAAGCAAAGTCAATATATTTTTAAGAACTCTGAATTCTGTAAAATTTTGTGCTTCATCAGCAAATGAAAATTCAAGTTACAGTCTGTTTTTAAAAATCAAGTTCCTGACCTGACCTGATAGAAAACTCTTTGAAAGTGCCTTAAAACTGCAAAATTCTAAGCCAATACTGGATTTATAATGATTTCTACTTAATTAAAAAACAACACCAAAACCAAACAAAACAAAAAACCACCCAGAAAACAAATGAAAAACCTAAACCAAAACCAATTCCTTTCCTGCCAAAAGCCTGATTTGCCGTTCTGGATTCCTGAAACAATTGTTTCTAATTTCAGTCTCAAGGCAGTCTTGTTAAGTGGGTGAAAAAATTGTTCCAAGGATCTTAGAATAAATACAAATAACAAATACAAATTATATTGGAAAGCAATGAAGAATTACTATTGTAATAGTAAAAGAATCTTTACTCCACACACACACACTTTAACACTATGATGACTTATAAAAATGCGTCTCTTATTTTTCCTTTCCTCCCCCTTTTGTTTCTTTTAAAATAAATCAGAGTATATTAAATAGAAGCCAGATTGTTCAGATTATATATTTATATAACCTTATAAAATATGCTGAATGGGAACATATCTACATGGACACTAAAACCCTATAGTCTGGTTCTATGTAAACAGCATAAGCACATTGCTCAGAGTCCAAATACTTATTCTGGCATTTGAAAATTATCTGAATTGGTAGTGATAAATATGGTGGAGTAATACAGTCCCTCTAATGTTCCCCTTTTCAAGCTAGAAAGCTGCTTTTTGACATTTAAGACTCCCACAGGGTTTACCTAACTACCTTAGTGTGCTGTGTGTTTTGCACAGTTCAGAGCTTATTACCCAAGGCAAGATTTTATTTACATGGAATAGCATTGCTGAAAGTGTAGATTAGGATCAACAGAAACATTGAACTGTAAGTCAGGGAAGAAAAAGTGAAGATTCTTGATTGAGCAAGGTAATGTTCATAAAAGTAAAGGCAGAATCCCACAGAACCTATGGAGCACTAGTGAGAACACAGCAATTGCTGTTTGGCTCTTTTCTTATACGCCTAATATTCTCCATCTTCTTTTGGTTTTTTCACATTCTTTGTTTTCTAATTTATTTTCTTCCCTAAGGCTTGCAGCAGTTGACTTTATTTTCTTGCAGGTCTGCAGTGGGAAAAAACCAAAACTGGAAACTACACATAATATTTAAAAATAGTAATAGTGATAATAAAATAATAATATGATCAATAAATTATGAAAAGTACATCTGATGGAATAAAACCTCCAGTAATGGCATTCTGAGATGGCTGGTAAGGTTTGTGTGCTACACAAAATCTGGTATCCATTTGAGAAGTACTCTGCCTAGTGACTTAACTTACCAAAGCACAAATTTCCAGAAAGGTACATTTGAAAATATTGGGAAATGGAATATCCATCACTTCTCCAGGGTGCTTGTTCTTATGTTTATGCACATTCACTGATGGGTTTTTCAGCATCCTGTTGCTTGTTTGTTTTTTTTAAAGCACCTAATTTCGATCTTTAAGTTTCAAATGGTCTTTCACTGCTAAATTAAAGAGCTTTGGTTCCTGATATTTTCTTTCTTTGAGCAGGCACTAATAAATTGTAGCTGTATCACTTAAGTCTTATTTTTGGTAAGTTAAATGAATTGAGGAGATTCTCATTATGTTCTTCTAAATAGTGTACCATTTTTATGCATTCTCTCAGATTATTTTTAACATCCTAAAATTGTAGGCGTCAAAATTGGGTGAAGTATTTTAGTACCACTCTGCCCATGGTACATCTGGAGGTAAAACAACTCCCTTATTTCTGTCAGTACATTCTTACATATTTATCTAAGGATCAAGTTATGTCTTTCACCATAGCTTTATATCCTGGGGCTCATATTAAGTTACTGGACCATCTCAAGTCTTTCACAGAGTATCTGATTTCCCTGATGTGTGTCCCCATTCTGAAAGTATGCCCTAAAGTCTTCATTCCTGAATGTGTAAAATATATTTGGCCATTTAAAAAATGCATTTATTTGAATGGGTCAGACTTATTAAATGATTCAGATTGTACTGTACAATTGCCCTAACATCAACACTATTTACATTTTTACTGATCTTTCTGTAATCTGTCCATTTTACTTGCAGCAACCTTACATTTAATACCAGCTGAGATTATTTTAATGAAGGACAGAATGAAATTGTGGTAATTGCATGTCAAAAATGAATCACCTGCCAATGGATAGGAATAATGAAGATACAGGAAAGAATTGGTTCAAAGGAAGCAATGAAGAAAAGATTGATAAGATTATAATGATACAAGAATAGAATTAAATAGGGTTCAAGAATGACTTGCAATGTAAAAATGAGGATTTTACTCTTGCAGAAGCAGTCAAGGTGTGAACACAGGATGCTGGAACTGTATATGAAAGGGAGAAGGGAATACAGTGTCTCTTATGTAGTTACGAGAGGAGAAAATGCAAGAAAAACAAATAATAACTGAAATTAGACATCATTTGGCCTGCTTCTCTCTTTTAAAGATTCATTTCAACATCACCTTAATATATTCTTTTTTATAAATTTAAAATACACCAACCCTCCCCCCATTCTTCAGGGATCACAATTTGGGGATTTTTACGCTGTTTTTTGAGTCACATGTACTATTTCAATGATGTTTTGTTACGTATATAAGATTTCTTCTTTCTTTCCCCCCTCTGTTACCGGGAGGAGCCTGTTGGTGATGGCAACCTCAGCAATGCTGGGTCTCAGAAGCTTGCAGCGTCAAGTCACTAGCTTCCTGTTTTGATAACTGGGTTTCATATATTGTATAGGTTCAAAGCCTATGATATAGGATCCAGTTTTGTGTATCATATTTTCTCATTAATAATTTTTCCAGATATACTTTAATTTTAAAAAAAAATCTTCCCTCACTCTTGCAAATAGATTGATTATATTCTCCTCACAACCAAGAAAGCTTTCTGCATTGTTGTTGAGATGCAATCCCAGTTAGACAAGATCGTTTCCTAGAGATGAAGTTTTGCATAATGTCTCATTATTACTTGAACAGGAATCCCCTGGCTTTCCTTCGGAAGTTAATTAGAGTCTGTGCAGGGAATGAGTCAGACTGAATTGTGTGGCTGAGATTGTGTGTTGATTACAGAACTGAAATCCTACTAATGGCTTCTCTTAGTCTGTGGGTAAAAGCAATCACTGACTGGTATTTTAACAATAAATTAAAAGCTGTGAAATGTCATTTTAAGAAATACTTTGCTTAAAATAACATTATGAAAATAATATACACCAAAAAATGGTGGCCTTCATGCTCTTCCATATTTTTGGCTGGACATATTTTGGAGTCTGTGACTCCAGGACCTGAACTTGGGACAGTCTTTTTTTGAAGGTTTAAAAATTACTTCATTGAGATGAAAATGCTGTGAAGCTGTAAATCCTTTCTAATATTATAGATCACATAAATTGGTTCAAAATACTTGTAAAAGAGAATATTTTAAAGACGTGCAGATGAAGTGTTTTGTGCCCTCTTACTGAGGCAACAATTGCATTTTGACTTATGTATTTTGACTCTTAAAGTGAACCAGGAATGAAAAGAAGATTTTTGTTATTTCCTTCCTTTCTATCAGAGAAAGCCCAGGCGAAGGCCTTTGAGGAGTCCTGGGTGGCTATGACATGTAGAAGTTATCATAGGTGATTGTGATGGAAAGCTGAACACAGAAGACTTTGGAGCTTTCTCTCACAGAATGCAGTGTATTTTACAGACAGATGAGGATAATCTTCCTATGAAAACTTCACTCATTAATAATACTTTGAATAATGGTGTGATGGCTGCAGAGCTCTCCCAGATGGTATCAGAGGATTTATTATCCCATTGATACCTGTATATTTTACTTTCCACTGTGCGATGATTCTCTTTCAATTTGTCAGTTCCTTCCTTTTATATCAGTTGTCAGCTGCAGTTCAACAGTGATGTTTATTAGTATATTATAAGGAATTTTTTAATATATGCATATATTTTCAAAGGAGGAGAGCTTTTCTTATATTGACAGAATGAATTTACACATAACAAATTTGGTTTTATACTAGCAGTTTCTTGGCAAATTAAAAGTTTCTAGCAAAGGTGTATTTAGATGATCCTTAGACCATCATGGCTTCATCAAAATACTATCCCCAGCTCAGACGCTATGTTGCATTGAATGCTAAATTTGCAATATGCTGCAGACAGTGTACCTTCTTTCCCAGGCAATGTGTGTCTTTTGCTTAATAATTGATTAAATCAGTATTAGATGAGAAAAAAGCATACCCAGCACACAACCAGCAGTGTCAGCCTTGACCATTGCCTCCTAATGTCAGAGCCCAGAGGGTACTAATAAGCTTTAATTGCTGTTACCAGCCTCACCTGGGGCTTCCAGTTACCTACTGCCCAGGAGCCTGGTGGAAACCCAGCCTATGCTGTAGCTGCACTGGTCTCCAGCCCTGCTCCTTAGATAGACCTTGGGCCTGTGCTGTATGTAGCTTGTCTCCTAGCTGGACCCCTTGGATGATGTACATCATAATCTTGTCTCTCATCCTGTCTCCTTTTGTTCCTGACTGGCCTCCCAGGACCTTTTTCATGACTTGCCCTGTCTGTGACTGTTGATGGACCCTGTTACCAACACCCAGTTCTGCCTGTTGCATTTCGATGCTGGGGTCTGCACCCTGTCGGTTAGGGCCCTTGCCAGCACTGGGGTCACCCTTGGCTTCCAGCTCACCTTCCCTTAGGGAGCAGCCAGCTCTTGCTGATCCCTGATATTTAGCCTGGGAAAAGTAAAAAATCACACTGAAGTACAGATCCAAGTCAAGAAGGAACTATAGTTTTGTAGTATTTGTGTAGTTCTAGTCTAAAGCCTTGAAGATTACAGAATGACTGATATTTCAGATGAGCCATTTAAAGTCATCACAACATAACAGAAAAGTAATGAATATAACTGACAAATCCATGTTTTCTGCACAATGCTGTTATTCATATAAATGCCAGTCAAGGAGGAAAGGGGCATTTTAGGTGCTTTCTCCTTTTTTGAATAGCTTTTTTTTTAACCAATGTTTTAAGGATTATCCCAGGTCTATATCGGCGGCAGACTGTTCCCTCTGAAGTTTCGCTTTGCTGTACTGCTCCCTGCACTGTGTGATGTTGGTCCTGCCCAATCTTCTTATTTGCTTTACCGAAGAAAACATCTTGGAATGGGAATTTGTTATCCTCTTTCCAAGCACCATGCACTAAAGTGTCTTAGCATCTGCTGTAGTTCTTCTTCCATCATACAATTTAGTGCTAGGTTATATAGTTGTCTTACAACCCACTACCTATGTCACCCTTTCCCATTTTGCTTGCTATGTCATGCAGATATAGAATTTATATATTCTATAATTCTAATCTATAATTCCTGCATTGGGAAATCATAGTATATAAATAAAGTCTCCATAGGAGATTTAATTTTAAATCATATTTTTGATTGTGCAAGGATTATATCTTCATACATATGCAGAATTCCAAGGTCTTTCCACATCTTCAGACCTTCATTTGTCATGTGTTAACCGTGCTAACAGCAAAGTTAGAAACTTCTGAAGCACGTATACTATCATTGTGCCCTCGCTTCACCCTTTGACTCAGTTTCCACATTGTTACACTTAATAATACTTCAGAATATTACCTGTAAAACCTCTGAGAGCTAGTGAGCAAAAAAGCTCAATACTTTCATTTGCAAGATGGCTGCTTAAAACTAGGATTTTCTCCTAGCTTGCTGGAAAACTTAAGTGTCACGACACTTCTGAAAAGCAGGACCCTTTTAGTAAGTTCATTACTGTATGTGTTCACTGGAGAGTGACTGGCTCTATCGATAAAGTATGGGTATGAAATGGACATGTCTTGATATTTGAAGCAAAATTCAGAAACCTTTCAACAGCTGAGATTGGTAATATGAGGACAATGGCAATATGGAGAACTTGTGTGCTATTGCTTCAGTCCTACTGTTTCCTTCCTCTCTCTCAGTTCTGTCATTAAACGAAAGAATTACAAAATAAGTTCAGCACAGAGATGGGAATGTTTTGACTGAATTTTAGGCGCTCCTTTTTTTCCCTATCTTTTCATGTTCAAACCTTGAAAGTACCTACCTCGTGCTTTGCCAAGAGGGCTCCCAGCTTCCCTCTTCCCCTATTACTCTCATAGCAGATTCCCTGGGAACTACTAATTCAGAAATTAAGTTGCATAGCTGAACACTGAAATTACTTCAGAGATATAAAAATACACGCAGATACAAAATAATTGGTGCTTATATGTTACTATGAATTAAGTGCTGTAGCACAAGATCATAGAATCATAGAATGTTAGGGGTTGGAAGGGATCTCTGGAGATCATCTGGTCCAACCCCCCTGCCAGAGCAGGTCCACCTACAGCAGGTGGCACAGGATGGCATCCAGGTGGGTTTGGAATGTCTCCAGAGTCGGAGACTCCACCACCTCTCTGGGCAGCCTCTTGCACTGCTCTGCCACCCTCAAAGGAAAGAAGTTCCTCCTATGCTGAGATGGAACTTCCTATATTCAAGTTCGTGCCTGTTACCTCTTGTCCTGTCACTGGGCACCACTGAAAAAAGCCTAGCCCCCTCCTCCTGGCACCCTCCCTTTAAGTATTTGTAAGCATTTATGAGATTCCCCCCTCACTCTTCTCTTCTCCAGACTAAAAAGACCCAACTCCCTCAGCCTTTCCTTTTAAGAAAGTTCCAGTCCCCTAATCATCTGTGTAGCCCTTTGTACCTTCTCCAGCAGTTAACAGGTGGCTCATCTTTGACTGTCCAGATGACAGGTTAAAGATGAGCAGTTACTAGATTTTCCTGCCGCAGTCATTTAATCCCCTCATTTTTCATCTGTTAACAATAGAGTTGCATTTTGATAACAAGTTTAATTTGTCTGCTAATGATTCATTTCAGTACTTGGATATCTACATCCATTTAGGAAGCTGTGGTCTGTACACAATACAGGAAAAATATTGAAAAAAGAGCATGATTGAGTTTAAGTGCAATTTTCATCACCACTGTTTTACAAGTAATTGCTTAATTTGAGCATTATATGCTCCTATGTTAAACTGTATTATACGTAACCACATTTGTCTTTTGTCTGCAGAGTTGAAACATAATGCAAAATAAATAAATCCTTACTAGAGGAGATCAGGAGGGTATTCTTTACAGGAAATGCATCTGGAGCATTGTCTGAAATGGAAGTGTTAGCTGACAGTTTATGTAATAAATTGGCGGACAATTTATTATTATTAAAGAAGAAATTTTTACAAGCCGTCATACTGAAATAGTTCTAAAAGTTCTGAAACCAAAACAAACAAAACAGCCCCGAAACACAACAAAACCTCAAATGTGAGAACTGATATATAATCTTTTATTCAAATAAGTCCTAGTACAAGAGGGATAGAAGATTGCAAATGAGATATAGATCTTTTAAAGGGATTGACACATGACTGTGGTATACGGGAGAAATAAATCTGATTTCCCTGCTAGGCAAGTTTGGTAGAAACTACTGTTAAGAATTAAGAGTTACATGAATAAGTATGATACATTGGGAAGAATTGATATGGTTTTTATAAATAGACTCATTTCCCCTAAATATATCAGAGTTCTATCTGGGAGTTGGTGAGCATGCAGATAAAGGCATCTTTGATCTAGTTGATATTATTGCATGTATATTTTCAGAATACTTCTGTCAAGACTTCAGAAGATATCAAAATATTGAGTGGAGCGAAGGGGGAGGAGAAATCCTTTTGTGAATGAATGCTCATTAAAAATAGGAAAGGAAAGCTAGACTTCAGATGAGGCTTCACATTTATGGACTATAACCAGCATAATTCCCTGAGTTTTGTGCTATCTTGTTTAACAACATCTTCTGGCTACCAGGAAACTAGTGGTCTTAGACAAACTTCTAAGTCCAATGTAATAGGTCATTCTTCCCTTCTTCTCATGGTAAGATTCTCTTAAGTTTTATAGACCAGGTTTAACTGCAGTTGTTAGATTTTATTAAATAAGGGCATAAATTTGTTTCCTCCCTCATTCATGAGAAATGGCAAAAGGAGACTCTTTCCTTTGAAAATGAAGCCTGAAATTTTAATTTTGTATTTTAATTGTATTTCAATTTTTGTATATCTTTAACTTTTTTCAGGTAGAGGAATTGTAAACCTTACATAAAATGTCACATTTACATTTTACTCCTTCAGGTATCTGTATGTTTGAAATTTTTCATGTGTAACTTGTTGTGCTTTTGATGGGTGAAATACGTGTGCATTGGTTGAAATTGTTTAGACTGTTTGGGCAGATTTATACAGTAATGCCATTGCTAGGTTTGACAACATTGATGACTTCTGCAGTTGCAGTGGTCATTTTACGAAGCAGTTTCTGGGAGGTGATTTGGCTTTAAAATTACTTAAAATGAAAACTGGCTGGCTTCTTGTACACCTTCTGACTACGCTCTCCAAATGGATTTGCTGTTATTAGATTGTTGCATGCTGCCTACGAATGACTTTGGTAGATTGTAGAAGAAAATGAAAGAATTCAGGATACGTGTAGTAAAAGAACATTTCAGCCTCTTTGAGATATCTGATAGGGGATTCCTATGAAGACAGTATTACAGATTAAATGAATATGACATGACTGCCGGAGTAACAGATGAGCATTAATGAACATTCCCTCTTTGTAACAGCAGAATGTCTGATGCATAATGGTTGGGTCTCTACAAGCAGTGCTTCGTAATCTTCTCAACAGTATCATCCTTTGAGTCACTCTTTCCAAAATTCCTCTGGGCATTCTGTCTTAATGTTCCAGTTATAAATATGAACTATGACTTTAGCTTATCATGTATAGGGGGCAAAAAAAACCCCACAAGCAACCAAAGTTCAACAATCCAGCAGCCAAATCTGCAAGTGTTTGTCTACTGATTATTTTTAGTGTGTAAAACCTGAGGATCAACAAGGGTTTTTGGGGGGGGGGAAAAAAAGATACTAAATATTGAAATCACCTTTCCATAGCTCCTAACTATTTTTTTTTTAAAACAACAATATCCCCACCTCAACACCCCTCTTCTAATTATTGGTTGCTTCCTCCAGTTCTTGTTCTTTACACTCTGAAACCTTGCTGTGTTTTTCCTTCTATGGCAAAACTGCACACTTAATCATATGGGTTCGCACTTTCACGTTTACTTTTGTTAATGCATGTGTGGTATTTATAGTCTTAATAGTTGTGCACAAAGTTTCACAGGCCTGAAAATGTACATTAAAGTTAAATAAAGTCTGAGGTAACAGCAGATTATTTTGTGTTATATAACAAGCACTGCAAACTTGCTAGAAAAATGTGATAACTTTGGTGATCTGATAAAATTGATAAATGTGACAACGCTCAATTTTACACTGTATTAATATAATGTGACATGAAAAGTGCCTGGTTAACCCAGAAATTATGCTAGCAACTTATACTGGTAGTTGCATATATGCTAAATTCAGTGGCAGTGAATTAAATCTCTCCTAAGGCACTTGAAATTGCCAAGGCAAAGGATAATTCTTATGAAAGCTTGTATGAGCAGATGTAGCTGGAAAAGAGAAGTGTTCCTATGGGACACCTCACTTGTTATATACAACTCCACTTTATTATTTGCTTGTGTATAGTTCTGTCATAAAGAAAACCTCTTGATCAGAAACACTTGAGATTCTCTCGTCGTGTCCTCACTGCTACTATTCCTCTTTCATTTTTTTCCAAATAAGTTTCTTCAATGTAAACCCAGCAATTTCTGATAAATCTGGAACTGAAATCAGTATTGTAGTGAGTTGAGCAGAAAATGAGAGCACCCTCAATATGATCATCCAAGTTCTGTGAATTCTTTTCTGGAAAATGAGAAAGTGAAAAATGCTGATGGAGCAGGATGCACTGCACAAAACACTTAGAAGCAATATGTGTAATTTTTCCGAGTGGTGCTGTGACAGTGTTGTTCTGCTGACTTGATTTTGAACTTCAAGATCTTAGTTTGTCAAATAAAGAACTAAGTTTTGCATCATTTCGGAAAAATTAATTAAGCAACACGATCCTGCATCTAATTGTTCTGGAAAGTAAGATGCATATCTCTCTCTATTTTTGGCCACTCTACATGAAAGTATTGTTTAGGGAAAAACGTACTAGAATATGAACCAAAATGTGGATGGGTAACACATCTTGTAGGCTCTGGGTTTAAAGAGAATCCAATATGGCATTCCAGACTTCTAAAATAAATGAAGACAGTCAGCTTTTAGAGTGCACTTCAGGTCACTTTTATTTGTGGCAAAATAGAAGCAGCATTGTTTGGCTTAGCAGTAGTAAAGCGTATTATTAAGAAAACTAACAGGTTTACAACAGAAAGGAAATCACCACAGTTCTTTGACTAATTTTAGTATTAAAAATATTGAAAATTTATCTCCCAATTCACTTGAGATTTGTATTTCCCTTCCTTACAGCCCCATCTTATTGCTGTCAGGAAGTCATCTCTTGGATATTAAAGTACTCAGGTTTTCCCTTTTTCCCTTTTTTCTTTTTTTCTTTTTCTCCCTCTAACTAATGACTCTCCACACAGTAGCTGTAATCTGTTAATAGTTCCCAGATGGCATGACCTGTTGTATTACTGTATTTCATTCAATTTCTAGTGGTCTAGTTCTCAAAGTCATACAGTTCTGTTCAGACAATATTTCAGTCTTTTTATTGACACAGACTTTTAAGTTTATTGTTAATGTGTTTCATAAGCACACTGTTGCCTGCTGTGACTATGAAAATGAAAGGGAGCAGTTTTGATGGAATGTGAAAGAAGCCAATTTTAAAAAGCCAGCAGAAAGGAAATGTGTGCAGGAGGAAGAGAAAATACGCCATGAGACTTGGCAGATAAAGTGGTGAAGCTACAAAGAGTTTGGAGGTGGATTCCCAGAGAGACTTGATGTTTTTCAAGAGAGAGGGAAGCAAAGAGTGCATAAGATCAAAAAGGACTGAGTAATTAAAGGATAATGAGAGTAAGACTAGAAGAGAAAAGGTATTTGTGCGTGTGTGAGATAACTAGACTTTACAAAATGGAACTAGGAGTGGGAGATAAGGGTAAATTTGAGGGAACTTTTAATCACTTTCTACCTTTAATTTCAAGGTATAGCAGCAAATCCAGTAGCATACAAAAAAACTTAAGTTCTAAGCAGCCCTTGCTCGCATTTTTACCATTCAGTGTCTGTGAGGTGAGCAGGGTGAAATCTTGCAAATTTTTGTGGAAGACAAACATGGAATGAAGAACCTTTCAGCTGAGATCTGATGGTTGTAAAAGCATTACAGTGACCTTTCATATCAACAGTCGTGTTCTTTCTTGCACTTGTGAAAAAGACTGAATTTGCACTAGGGGTGGGTGTAGCAATTTGAAAACAAGCTGTCTCTCATCAAGGTGCATCGTTAAGAAGGCACTATAGCTGAAGCAGCAGCTTATGTCTCTTCTGCTTACAGAAAAGACAGAAACTTGACTTTGCTCATATTGTAGTCCAGTTTGATTTTCAGCTATCGAAACAAAGGTGAAATGTTTCACATCTTTTTGAGACGTCATAGTTGTGCTTCCTCCTGAAAGTTCGCAAAGAATTTTTTGCTGCAGTTGTAAGCTGAGACTTCTGTTGACTCATCTAGTGATCAGAGATTGAAACCATGCAGAGATAGGCATTTTGCAGAGATTTACTGCAGTTAAAAGAACTGGTTGTAGGAGAATTATGAGAACACTTTGGGTTAAAATAACTGAAAACCAAGGACTGAGAAAGTTTTTATGCTAGGGCACAACTAAATTTAGGAGAAATATAAAATAGAATTGATTTCCTAACTTGTTGTTAAAACTTTTGAAGGAATTAATTGTGACATAGCATTAGCATGCTGTTTTGCGGGGAGAAAAATGGGAATGCTACGTACTTGAAGAGTGGAATTAAAATTGTTTGGAAGGAAATAGAATGGACTGCAAAAAGGGATGGGCTGCAAGTTGTAATATGTCTGCATCATTACTGTGCTCTCAGCAGCCACTCAGCTGCACATTAGTAGAAATGATAACAGAAATTGCAGGTTAGGAAATAGGAGTTAGGGCGGAAATTGCAGGGTGCAAATGGAATAAACAGAAGGGTAGTCTGAAAACATAGGTACTGAGATTAAGAAATGGCAGTAAAGAGGACTAAAACAAAAAGACAAGGATGTTAAGACAGCATTTGCAAAATGAGCAAGAGATGTGTGTAAAAAGAACTAGAGTTAAAGAGCAAGCAACAGAATGTGCGAATACATAATACATAGTCATTTGAATTTTTTGGCATGAAGAATGTGATAAAGATGTGGTAGACCAAGTGGATGTAATTTTCTGTATCTCATTTACAATACTTGGTTGAATTTATTTTGATTATGAACACTTGTGAACTAAAAGGCATTAGAGGAAAATGCTGCTTGAACAGCGCTTGTTGCAAATGTTGAAAAATTATTTTCAAAAAACAAAGGGCAAAGTGTTTGTCATAAATTTCCCTTTATTCTCTTGGATATCGTGAAGATTTTGGTGGAGGATTAGGTAGTGTGTGTCTTCCCTTTCACTTTTGATTAGAAAAGATTCTAATTTTTCCCGGTTAATTAAGCCCGTGCATGAAAAATGGACATGGTGCCTATTTCTAGTTCTCCCACTGCTCTTTAGTGTGAATTCAGGAAAGTTGCTTTACATCTCTTTTATTCAATTTTCCTACATGTGAAATAGGGAGTTATAATGAGCTCTGAGTTTTGCTAACAAAAAAAGTGTTACATAAGGATAAAGTACTATTATTATTATTAATACATATAATAATATGTATAGTAATAATGTATATTTTAGGTTTATATATGTGTGCTCCTCGAGGATTTGTATGCTAAGAAGCCAGAGCTAGCCTTGGAGTACCTCTGGAAAGTCAGCTGCAAATCTAGAAGCTTTGCGTCAGGCACCCAGTGGCGCAACTTGCCCAGTTCAAGCTGGTCTAACACGGTGCTGTCACAAATAGCGGTGGTTCCGTCACTGTTTTGGCAATATGCTGCCCTGTAACAGGGTTAAAAAATACACTGGTGAACTCTTAGAACTTGGCACACAACTTAGCTGTTGTGAGTGTGGATGCAAGAGCGGGGATCCAAATGTGCAGCCAAGGGCTGGAGACTAGCACCACCCCCTTTTTCAGCAGGAAGGTGATTGTAACTGTGGAAGTCTTTTAAGAGTCTAAAAATTTTTCTTTTATTTCTTTAGGTGAATTTGAGCTCTCCTATTGCTTTTTGTCTGTTCGACAGGCTTCAAAGTTGCTGTTTTTGCTAGGTTTAGAAAGATTAACAAAAGAGTTATTCACTCAAAGTGCTTCTGCCTGTCATTGACTTATTAGAAGAGTTTTGTCAGAACTGTCTTGAAGAAATGAAATATTGGGAATATTTTGATAAACATTAGACTTTGAACAGAAGGGTTTCTGAGAAGCTTGCGGAGCTACATATTTAGTTGGCAGGAAGTTTGTATCGCATGCATATTCATTGTGAGAAATGAGATCCTTAACAAGGGGTGAGCTTTGAATTCTGGCTGTGCCCCTACCTAGCTTTTTAACTAAAATTCTAAGATTCTCTCTAAAATTGCAATATTCTCAAAGGGTATTTACTTCAGTCTGAAAACACTCCTCAAACTGATGTCTCCATGCAACAACAATTAATGGTTTGGAGTAGCTTTGAAACCATGTACATGACCATAGAAACCAATATTCAATCCCCTCAACTCAAGCAAATGTAGGGAAAAAAAAGGAATAGAGAGAATAGAGAGATCACATTCTTACTCTCACCTCTGTGTCTAGTCCTTGGGATTGGAATTACCTTTCGACAGTTGGTATAGCTTTATAGCAGTTTCACACATCTTTCTCTGACACCAAGACAAATTCAACTTTAAGTACCATAGGAGTTCCTCTGACTGTCTTTTTTGCTTCATAAGCAACAGCTAAATTCAGCTCTCTGGGTTAAAAATGAATAGTGCGAGAACATGGCATATGGCTGTTTGCCTAAGAAACTGTAAGTTGTATTTACTGAAAGAAATTGTAATGTGTTGGTACTCATTGTAATTCAGCTTAACTGGGAGCCTGCCAGAATCAAATCAAAACGTGTTCACGGTATATCCAAAATACAGTACAACTGCCAACTTTGTAGTAGCAAGCTGAAACAACCTGTTTCAGAATGAAACATGAAAATTTCCCAATATGCAATATAAACTCATTACATGTTGTTTTCAGCTTAGTTATCACGCCCTTTTTAAAATAACTTTTTTAGTAGAACTTAAATGGCATAGAGATAGTCCTTACAAGACTATTTCAACAAAATTTAGGGTTTGATTAGGCATTTATAGCTTGAAAGAGGGAGAAAAAGATGCCTTATCTTCTCCCCCGATATGCTACAATACTGGATTGCTTGTTCAAACTTGTCGTTGACCATGTCAATGGGTCTACAGATCTAAAGGAGCTATTGAAAGTGTATCAGTATTGTGGGACACCTTTTATGCCAGCACAGTGAAGAGATACTCAGGTTTTCTATCTTTGAGTTAGTAGCAGGAGTAACAGTTTGTGTCTGTTGATTTGGATACCTGTGTGTCACAGGCAACCCGAAATGGATCATCTTTTTGCCCTAGCAATATCCATATGGCTTGTTCAATCCTCATCTAAAAACATCAGTATATAGCTCAGTCTACTCTCTTATCTCAGCTTATACACAAATCACTGGTGACCTTGAGGTGATGACATTTACTGATGCCCTAAGACTGAAGTCAGAAGACTGGTTTTGTGCATTGTGTGTGCGTTTTTTGTCAGAGACAGTTTTGTGCTAAAACTTCATGTTCCAAACTCCTATAGTGCTACTTATACTACTGTTTGGTAGCAATAACCCCTGGCACTTATAAAATGGTGCCCTTCTGGCTCTAAAAGAAGGCATGGATGTAGGTGAGCACCTGCTTTTTGAAGGTCTGAACGTGCTTAATAAAACTGATGAAGAGAACATTAATTTAAGTACCATCGGTTATCACTCTGTCTCCAAGGATTTTTCCTTCAGTCCTTGAAAAAGCAGTTTTGTTTTGACCTTTTGTCTTTCCATATGTAGAGCGAAATCTCTTTGGTTTCAATTCAGACTCAGTGTATGTACAATCTGACATTGCAAAGAGACTTGTCTAGCGAAAATGGAAATAGTAATTTCTTTCAGCTCTGTATCTCATGCTCATGTTCCTTGGGAAAGCACTGAGAAGTGCAAAACAAGCCACTTGCTTTTCTTGGCTCCTCACTGACAGTAGTCCTTCAGGATTGATCCAACCCATCAGTCATGATCTGAGGGAATTTTTTCTCATCTTCTCAAGTTCAGTGTCTTCACTTTGTTGAATGTGAGCAGTGTTCTCATGTTTCTTGTCTCCTGATTTTTATATTTTTCCTCAGTCAACTGAAAAGCCATGACTTTGTGTCCCTAAAAGCTTATATACTATTTTCTTGATTAAACTAACATTTATGTACAACTTTAAAGGGTTCTTTAATTTCTTAAAGTGCTGTTAAAAGGTTACAACAGAAAGACAACATATAGATGATGGGACTGAATGAGAAATTTTGTTTAGTGGTTATTTCTTTTTCTAGAACCAACAACCTACTGGTACTGAAGGGAATATATCTATTTACAAATAGGTGTTAAGTCATGTCACTGCCTATCTTAGAGTGGAAGAGACATTGAGAGTGGAGGTATTGTAAAATGTAAATATGCTACCAAAATGCATGGACACGTGCATACCAGTAAGCATCATGGGAGACATTAATTCTTGTAGAGGTTTTTTCAAAATGAAGGAAGCTTTAAGTGAGGTATATATTTTCTGTGTGATGTCCTTCCACAGAGACATAAATTTTGATCTGTGAAACTGAATGGGACAATCTCCAAACCTTTGGCCATCATGGGCTCATTCATGCAATGTTCAGTGCACTCTGGCTCTGCTCCAGCAATGCACTTAAGTTTGATTTGAATCCTGTGAATATTCCTGTGCAAATCAATTGGACGATTAGCAATATACGGGGAAGTGAGGCAGGCACTTAAGTTCTTTGTTGGATGAAGGCCAGACTCACAAATCATCACTATAGTGCATCCTATGTTAAATAATGACTGGTACCAAGAATAGGACCCTCCAAGATTAGACCAGATTTCTTTCTTTCTTTTTTTTTTTTTCAAATTGCTGTGTGCCCAGTATATATATTTTTATTTTTCATGGAGGGGGGGAAGGGCGTCTTCTGGTGAGAACTTTAGTAGTACGCTTTCCACAGACTGCAAATATCTGACAAAAATCAAACTGGAGATAAGTCTAATTAGATTTCTATTTCAAAAGAAATAGACCGCTGTTCAGAAATTAAACATGATATACCTTGAGAAGTTTTCCTGTAATTGTCAAGGATTCAACTGATGATTTCTTAATTCCTAGTACAAAATATCAAAATTAACTTTCTACCATCTTAGTTTCATTGACCTAGTCTTCAGTTTCCTCCTCTTTTCCTTCATATTTATATAAAAGGCATCACCAGTCCAACCAGAGACACTTGGTACTAAAACAGTTCGTGCCTGTTTGGAAAAGGACTCATTTCTTGTGCTCTGTGTCTTTAATACATTTTAAAAATTTTGCTGTAGTAAGTTGTATCAGTCTTGTACATCAGAATCATCCTTCCTTTCTGACTTTTTTTTATAAGGGTGAAGTCAATCACACAACTTTCTTTGTGGCAAGCTGGGTTTAAATTTTTTTTTTCCTCCATCCACTTGTTTCTGCCTCCATGCTTCTTGTGTTACTGCAAGTCTTCCTTCCCCGTCTCCTGGGAATGCTGGCTTTTGTTTCTGTGCCTGTATTTTAAATTGGATTGGAGAATATTCACTTGCCAAAAACTAACCTTTTTTTCTTTTATTTTTTCTGGACTATTGTTCAGATGGATCCTGCTTCAGCTCAACATGCAGCCACAAAAACATTTGGAGGTAGCAGCAAGTGGTAAAAAGCAGAGAACAGTAGAAAAAGACTGCTTTAGCTGCTGAATTTTTGAACCAAAGTTGTTTCACAGGCTGTTGACAAAAAAGGTTGAGCTTCCCTTCACCTTCTGCATGCTTCACCTTCAGTTTGCTGAAACAAGATGATCTGATTCACCACACCGCCATAAAATTACTAATACCAATATAAAAGGACGGGGGAGGAAAAGTTGTTGCCTCTTTTGGCAGCAGCATGGTCTGAAATTGGCTTAAGCCCATTATGGAACTGCACCTTTAGTAACATTTTTATATCTGAAAAGATAAGAAATATATCATCCTTAGAAGTATAGTTGACACATCAGATACTTGAAAAGTCAGATCTGCTGAGAGGCAGTGAATTACATAGTGGCTCTGTAGTAAGATAGACATAAAAAGTACAAGTTTTGCAAAAGAGTAGAGAGAGAGACAGAATATAGCACAAAATTGTCTTGTCTGATGAGGCCTAGGATTTCTGGTGTCAGACATGGAAACATTGAAAGAGTAAGGTGATCAAATTGAAGTCCTGAACTCTAGTTAAATTTTGTATTGGTGTAGAAATTCTTTGAATCAGGACCTTGGCTAACCAGATTATCACAATACAGACTTAGAGGAAAAAATGATTTATTTAGTATACGGGTTTCACATATGCATTACTTTAGAATGTCCTGTTAAACTCTGAATTAATATTAGTGTAGTATTAAAAAAAAATTTAAAGAAAGGACTAGTTCACCATAGGGAGGAATATTCCAAAAAAATATAGAGTGAAAGATTAACTTCCATATTTTTAGTAAAAATAATCATATAACCAGTCTCCATCTCATGTTTTGGTTACTTATAGCTGTATTGGAAAGTGAGGCACTAACCATGATAATAGGATCATCAGAGTGTTCCCTCTGCACTTAACTAATCATGATTTTTTTTTTTTCAAAGCATGAACAATTGGAATAGCAATGAGCCTTTCTGACCCTTAGTAGAGCAGTCACTTAGTGCAGTATAAGTAAGATGACTTGTGAAATAATATAGACCCTGAAGCCCTCTAGAGGAAATACTAATTTTTCATCCCGTCCCTGAAAATGACTAAAGTAAATCAAGGACATTCAATTTTTTTAAATAATTTTTAACATGGCTGCGGGTACCTGATTTGTTGTGTTTAAGGTAGGATTTAAAAATTTATCATAGTGGACAAATAGCATCGTTGGATGTGTATTAAAGGTCATAAATTGACCTTTCAATGAGTTGAATTTTTCCAGTCCCATTTATACATTTGCAGGGAAAAGAAGCAATGTGAATAGTTCTGTCAAGTAATCTACACTATCAAGCTACCTAAGTTAAATTCTCAAAAGTAGTTTATCTGACAAAAGGATAGTGAAGGAAAAACCCAAATCCAATCTTAAACAGCTACTTTCTTTGACGTCAAAATGACACCTTCTTTTTGTTTCTGAGACTCCCTAAATTCTTAATTTATAGACACTATGAACTTGGAGGGGTATGATGGCAGAGATGTCTTGTCTAAAAAGTAAATATCTTTAAAGCTTTTCAAAGCAAGAACCGTAATCTGTATAAAATACATAAAATAATTACATGCATTTTCAAATTGAGAATTATCAATGCTTTGTCCTTGCTTCAGGGAAATAATGCACTTAGCATTTAATTTTTAGAAGAAAAAAATTCAGATTGTGGCTTTTTTTCACAATGCAATACGAATAATGCAACCTGAAAGACGGAGTCCCACGACTGAATGCATTTCCATAATTCTGTTCATGTACTTGTTTTTGTTTTTGGACTGAGGTTCAAAAAGCCCAAACTTAAGGTTCAGCTGGTAAGAATGGTTTCTGGTGTTGGGGTTTTGGGAGAGGCTGTGTGGGAGGGGGAGGGCTGTTTGTTTTTCTTAGATCCATACACACATACATGTGTGTCACCTGGAAAAAGCATGCAATTACAGCACAACAGTAACTAAAACTACTAATCAAATCCTCTTGTGCCATAAAAATGCATCCGTGCTTCTGGCGAAACTGAAGATGTGGGTTGTGACCCTTTACCTGAACAATCCTCTTAACACAGGTGTACTGGGCTTCCGTTTCCAGATAGTGAAGAAGCAAATTGTAACTTGCTGTTTGCTAAATCCTCTTAGTGATGAAGCAGCCTGAAGTTTTGCTGTGGTCTGTAGAATTAGCAACCAAGTTACATTTGCTCTTTGCCTGCTCTTTTGATTGACTAGGCTGCAGGCCAGTTGTGTAACAAACTCCTCCAAGGAACCCTGCGCATCCAGCACTTTTCTGAGCCTGCAACTCCTATAGCCTGTTTGCAAGCATTTCATCATTACTTGTGGGCTAAAACCCTTTGTTATAAATGTAATTTATAACATTCCTTTACAAACGTATAACATAAATATATATCATAAATGTAAATTACATAAAATGTAATTTATAACATTCCTTTACAAATAAATTCCTTTACAAATTAGGGTTTTTAACACACATGTAAAAGGTTTTCAAATTTTATTTTTGCTTTTACTAATGTGTAAAAGCAGGAAAGAGTCAATCTCTTGAATCCAGGAGGCACTGAGCTTTTCCCATATTTGCTGAGGGAAGCTGGAGCAGCCAGATTTACCTATTCATTTACCAAGTGATATCACAGGAAAAAACATAAGCGGTGACAGGTGACACAATGCATTTTCACTGAAAATTAGTAATGTCCAAAGAAATTAAGTTGTTGTTTTATGTTATATTTCTAGAAGTTCAGAAAAATGGCAATTTAGAGGAAGCTAATCATGTAATGTTTTAAAGACAAAATTTTGTAAGTATAAAAGGTACATCCAGTTTACTCTTCTGACCTTTTTTGGATTATCTCAGTCTGTTTTCCCTGATTTTTTTTTTTCTCTTATCACAGCTATTTTACTTTGTACAGAAAACTGTAGTTTAATTTATCTGTATACTCACTTTCCCAGTGACTTGTTTCTGTGTTACTCTTTGCATAACTTGGTACTGGCTGAAGTTCCCAGTTATGTTATCTCAGGGTTATGCTCAAAGACCAGAAGACATCTAAAGCCTGTCTTTCTGTCACAGCCTGTGACTGTGGTATCAGGTGTAGTAGCAAAGCGTGGTGACAGAACCGAACCACTTCCTAAGTGTGACTTAAGCAGCTGACTAACCTCTAATGTCTTTGCATGTTTAGTTCTCTGGTATATGTGAAAAATAAAGCAGTCAACTAGAGGAGACTCTTCTTTTTTGAAACTTTACTGAGAGTGGCTGCTAGAGTAGTGCAGCAACCTGATCCCTGAAAAGCCACAAGGAATGTTCCCAGAAATGTTATTTCATGTTGTGCTGCTTTTGCTGATGTGAAAGAATTAATTTATGCTGCTCAGTTAATACAGTGCACTGCTGCAGGTTGTTGGGTCTAATACATTTACCTCCTCCCCAGCAGCTGTATTTCCAGGTTTTATGGACAGCTTTTATTACTATTATGTATCTCCTACTCCTTAACTGATGTCTTGAGAAAAAAGCTTCAACTGCTTACTTATGAAGAACAGAAAAATAATTATGGATGGTTTGAGAACTATGTTTTAGTACTCTCCTGTTATCCTTTGGCAGTAGTGGGCCCTATAGCTGCAGCAGTTTTTAGGTCTAGATGAAAACTTTCAGTCTGATGTTTCCTTGTCAAAGAGATCTAAATTTCAGGTGCTAGACCTGACCTGTGTCCCTCTTTTGCATGCTGAAGATTTAATTATCTAAAGCATGTTAAAAAGTAGTATTTCAAACATATGAGTGACATCCTATGGTTTTGAAATGTTTTGTAATGACTTGATTCCACTTTTTTGTAGTGAATGCCAATACCTTTATTTCTTTGCTGGGCAGAATAAAATTTTCTTATACATTGAGCTGTAATCATAATTTATTCATGGACTTTTGGACATTGTATTTCTTTAGATATGATAAAATTCTTGCCAGTTTCATGTTACTTCATAGAAGTATTTAATCTTGGATAAACTATGGCCAGATAAAATAGCAAAACATTTAGAATTCAGAATTAAACCGCAAAATAATAGTGATTTAAGATGTAGTAATATTTTTTTATCGTGTAGTTGAAGCCAGAGACTTAATCTGTTTTAATCTGATACTGCATGAAAAGTGGTAGTGAATAAAAATTTTTAGCTCTCATTCTGTTCAAGAACAACTGTAATAAATTTTTCTGGCATCATCACGTAACATAAATACATGGAATAAAAATGAGTAAATGTAAGGAAAGAGAAAAGCTTCTTTCTTCAGTAGGATTTATGGTTTGCTTTCTCTTTCTTTTGGGATCTACTCCTATTCACCTAGTTTTGCTAGTTTCACACAGTTTGTATTGATAAAAGTAAGAATTCCAAGTTTGGGGATTTCCTGACAATTAATCAACAACTCCTGCCAACTACCTGACTTTTAACTGAGCTAATTGCTGATTGCTAGAGCTAATTCCACCAAACTGCTTAAATAAAGAACCTAATTTAAGATCATCCAGATTTGCAGAGTCAACAGGGCAACATAAACAAGAGCTGTGGAGCTACATGTTACATCCTCTGTGCTTCCTTGAAATAAAAGGACATGTGTGTGAAACCCCAGATGAGGTTTTGCCAAGTAGTTGACCAACAGGTGCTGTCACCAAAGCTTCTGAATATCCCTGAAAAAAAATCAAATCCTAGCCTTTTTACTTCTTGCAGCAATCTGAAATCAGCATCCCAGTGATTTTTGGCAGCTGTATGCAAAATTGTCAAGCCTATCTTTTACTTTCTAGGATTTGTGTCTTGCAGGTGTTTAACTATTACTTGTAAATTAGGTGCTAGACTAGGTTGCTGAAGAAGTGTTGAGCAGCAATCTTACTTGTTTGGGTTTTTCACTATAAATGCCTACAGTGGATTTGGCTGTTCTCTTAATATCCAGGATTTTTACTAAAATATGTTGGTGAACAAGAATCAATATATTTTGGCACTGAAACATCTGTAGCACTCTGATTCTTCTATGTCAGCTTTCTTACTACCACTCAGCTTTGCAAGTGTTAGCACTCAACCACAGAGAATGGGATCTGGGAATTCTAGCTACCTTGTTACAAGTTTACTTTCTTCATAACATTTTGCAGCTGTATATGTGCCTCAGAAAAATTCAGTTTCTTTATACATGTTTTGGCCAGGAAGTCACTATTCTGAAGTGTCTGTGACACTATGGCCGGATCTTTTTTGAATATGATTATGAACTGAATGAGCCCTATTGCAAGTTCATCAGAGATACTTCTAAGGCAGGATTCATGTAACCCAACTTTAAATGTCTGCCTTACAATGAATTCTGAATTATGAATTTTGTCAAAATTACTTTTCTCTCTGTTGTAGCTGAGACAGACTTGTTATCTATCTCTTCGCTATTTTTTTTCTTTGCATTTAAGACAAGGACAAGTGGGGCATATGTCTGTATTGCTTGTACAAAAACTTGTTTGGTGTGATTGTTTTGTTTGGTTTTGTATATCAAACTGTAGTTTTTTGTAGGTCAATCTGTGATTAAGACTTTCCTGTGGGGAGTGCAAGGTGGATAAATCCTCAGAAGCTGGAGAAAGGAGCTTTCAGCTATATTTATTTGTTCTACTATTTCTGGTTTTAAGATCAGTCCTTGTATATGAAAACATGCTTAATGCTGTTCCTTCCTTATTAGAATTTCTGACCCATCTAAAATGGACACAACAGGGATCTGAAATAAATTCACCTCAATGTGCTTACGCACTAGTGAGGGAAATGAAACTTGATATCCTAATATTTTTCTTTCCATCTAACAATGGTTCCTTTTTGTTGGTGGTTTTTGTTTTGTTTTGTCATCTTTGGTTTTGTCATATTGTGGTTTTTTCCTGTGTCAATTTTGGCAGCAGGTTAATGGTTACTGAAAAAACAACACCTTGCAACTAGAGGACTGGAGCAGGCACTCTGAATCACCTACACCACCAAACTCCAATCTGGGGCGATGAGAAGACAACCTATGGCATTTATTGCAAAAAGGAGGAATACAAAATCTGATCACATTAATTATCCACTGCTAATCAACTCTACACCTAGTGCATGTGGGGTAGACATTATTTCTTCTAACTTATTACTGATCCTAGAGATGTTCAATCACCAGAATTGTTCTGATACAGAGGTATTTGCTGTTTTGAAACTGGGTAAAGAAATTCAAGGATTTAATTATGCTGGTTCTGCATTTTGGTTTGAGTATAAATCAAACCAGTTAGGTGAAGATTCTTCTAAATATGAATCTATTCTTTGCCTTGTCAATTTATTTTATATGGTATTTTTAGCCAATTCTAAACATATTTTTTAAATGTCAATATGTATGTCTGGATGTCTGGAACAATGGCTGGGATGGTGATCATAAGTTTTTCATTTCAGCAAATACAAGAGAAAACAAAGAATTATCAAATGTGGCTTTCTTACGGTGTAGCTTGAAAAGCATGTCTGTTGGCAGTGGTGACAGCTTAAGCAACTGCTTTTTCATCCGCTGGTGTAGTCCACCTCGTTTGTCTCGGTTAAAAATAGCTGGTAATAAAAAGGAGTGAAGTTAACATAGAGCAGTTTCTGACCCAGTTCTCTGCATAGCCGCGCACAGAGTCGGGCGAAGCACGAGCAGCAGGGTGTACAAGGGTGCCATTCTGAGCTGGAACCAGTGCTTCTGCCAGAAGAGATTCTCATCAAACTCTCTCAAAAAAGTAAAGCCATGTGTTACGTGAGTCCAGTGCAGGAAATAGATAGAAGTACTTGCCTTGCATTTGGCCAAAGCATTTCTCTTTTAAAACAAATGTAACAGGGCAGATTCAGCGTCCAAGTATTCTCGGCTTAGTCACGCTGGAATGTGGAAGCATGTAATCAAATAAATTGGAGGTATGAACGTGCTAGCTTTTAGAGGCTTGCTAGCACTTCCAGGTCATTCTTCAGCCATGCTGCTTCAAAAATGACTGGAGGCTGTTGTTACGTCTTTATCAAGGAGAAAATTAATGACGCTAAGGAAAAACTTAAATTTTCATTAGCACAGAGAGCTAATAAACACTTCTGTGTTTTATCACTTCTATGGGAAATTCATCGGTAACAGCACCAGTGACATATCTCGAGGTTAAGACTGCTGTGAAATGTGACAGCAAGGAGCATGCTCTTGTGTCTGAAATGTGATACTTTCTCCTAGTGTGACACTTTTCTTCCAGAAACATCTTCAAGGTCAGGTCTAGTTCCAGGAACCTTCTTGAAAATGCTGTTTATTACTTCCGTGATAATACCACAGCTCAACGACACCTGTCAGTTTGGGAGGAAAAAGCTAGAATGTCTTCACTTCCTATTATTCAGTCATAGGTAATGAAGGCAGAACTATATTAAGTCATTCACTTCATATATGTGAATGGCAGTTGAAGGGTGATGGCATTTCATTAAATCAAATTTCATAAGTGCGGCAGTTTGTTCATTTGTTATTAATATTGCTTGAGACAACCCCTTACAAAACCTCAGATGCTCTGAACTCTTAAAATATCAATAATTTCAGCACGGCTTTTGTCTTGATATAATATAGTTATCCTTGAAAAATGCTGCCAGAAACAGCTTGTAGTTATAGACACTGAGATTCTGGGAAAGCCTGTTGCTTTGGCCATGCTAAAAGAAAAAAGTTACGGTGATGATGCAGTACTCCCATTGGGTTTGCATACGGGATAGAACTTGGGAGGATTTCTGTCTCAGACATGTCCTCCTGGTGAAGTGGCTGTGATGTTGTTATGCTCTTATTCAGAAGAGAACACTTTGCGGGGAGAGCAGAAAGCGTGCTTTTGTTCTTAGGACTTGCTGATTTTCACATTTCTTGAGGATTATGTCCCTTTCAGAAAAGGTGCTTGTGGCTGAGGAGATCTGTTGCTGCAAGTGAAGCTCTGACCTATTATGGGGAGAGACGATGAACTGAAGTCGGAAGCTTCCATCTCCCTCCAGCTTGTGCTCTCACAGCACTGCTTCCCTGCTGGTCCAGAGGAGAGGAAGCTGCCCAAGTCACGCAGAGAAAATACAAGAATAGAGACAGTGTGGAAGGAGGAAAAAATGTGACATCTGAATATGGAAGCTCATGGTAAATGAAGGGAGTTGAAGATATACAGGATTTTGCTACGGGAAAAAGCTAAGAATTTTGTGATAAGAATTAGGAGGGTGAGACAATACTTGTAATCTAGGAATATTGAGGCAGTGACGTTGGCTGGTGTGTGGGCTGTAGCTGCAGGACGAGGATGGGAGAGATTGAGGAGAAGCCTCTGAAAGAGAAACCAAGAGTGGGAGAACTGGTCTGGCTGGACAAGAGCCCAGCAGTGCTGGCTGGATGCTGGAGCTTAAGTGTGTCTGCAGAGAGCTCGGCAGGGCAGACGTGGCTCTGTCAGGAGAGGGGAAGAGGACCAAGAGAAGTAGCTCATGGACCTGCACAGTCTTAGCCAGTGGTCTGAGACAAGTGGACGAGTTTATGTCCAGTAAAGTTCAATCCGCTTTGAAGCCTGCAATGGAAGTCAACTTTTTTGGTGTCGGTTGGTGTCTGAAAAATATCCACTCAAAGCGGATCCCACTCCATCCTGTTCATCCCTATCCATCCCACTCTAGTTCTTGTTCATGCGGGTGATGGATCTGTAAATTCAAGTAGCAGAAGTCTTGCCTGTATTTGCATCTAAAATATTCTCTGTGCATCTGTATCTGTGTGAATATTATAGTGACGCAGAGGAAACTCATCTGGGAAGCAACATTTAAACACATTATACTCACACAGTCAAGCATTTAAAGGTCAGATAATGCCAGAATTGAGGGATATTTTTTTTTTTCCAAATAATCCTTTCCTTTTTGTGTGTTTGTGCATTCATGCTATGACTTGCAATTTTTAATGTATTTTTCATATGAAATTTTGTAACCTTGCTACTATATTGCTATCAACCAGGTTTGTAACAAGTAGACTTAAAGATGCAAAATACTGCATGGTACTCTCTAGTTCTTAGATAGACTCTAAACGTTAGGAAAGTTGAGGTCTTTCCACTCCAAGCTTAGTGTTTTATAGTGTTTTCAAACACATTCCCTTTCTCTCTGAATTGTGACAGTATGAAGATCCTTTTGTACAGGCACTTGAAACAAGTTTTTTCCTCCTGAAAGGGCTTAAGAACAAATAGCTGATATTTGAAAGTCAGCTTAGTGTGACCTGAGGATTATGCCTTTTCTTTATTTGGACTGAATAATTCTTAAAAAGCTTTTAATGTCATTGACAAAAAATACCCACCCAATGATTATCATTGTTACAAATTACATAAGGATTGGGAAAAGATCCACTGTGCCTAAGCTCAATGTAATAAATCAAAGGAATTTTTGATCAAGAACACACGTGGATTGATTTGTGTATTCAGTAAAATGGTATTTAGGAAAAAGTATGCATCCTCCAACTACTTCTCTGTTAGCCAGCCATTCAATTTCTTCCAGATCTTTCTAGCTAGGTGCTAAAAATTGCTTTATATAGGAAATACCTTTTTTTTTTTTTTTAAACCCAACCTTTTTGCTTTCTGTAACTACTACTACTTGGACCGAGCCTGTAGATGCTGTTAAACGCTAGACATATTTAAGCAGATCTGCCTATGTAAACTGAAGGTTGTGACAGGAGCAGAAGTTTGCGTTGCCTTCCCCAATTAATTAGGTAACTTACAGCACAGAAATTAGTTTCCTTTTTTTGCTAATAGTGAATAGCTAATTTTCTGGACTTGCAAGCTGTTTTGTCTAGGAAGAGAAGCCATTTGTGGAATCAGACAAGGGGTCTCAGGTGCAGTCCCATATATTTAGAAGTTCATATGCAAGGTAATTCACAAAAAACAGCAGGAATCAAATAATATGTTCCTTTTCTTGTGGCTCCAAACCTACTTCAGCAGTCTCCCTCTCTATGCCTTTTCTCAAAGCACACACAGTTTCTGTTTGTCTTGTACCTTTTCTGCTCCCTCCTTTGCAGTGTTTCTGTCCTTTTTTTTATCCTTGTCACCCAGGGGTAGTTTCAGTACAATCAGTTTTCTTTTGAATTATTAGATGACCCTGGTGGCTCACAACTCGGCTCACTCTGAAGATGCATGTGCTGGCGTGGGCGTGTTCCTGTTGTGCGCTGTGGCCATATTATATGAGATATCTGCCCTCACAAAGCTTGGTCACCATTTGCATTTATCTTGACTGAAGGACACAGCAGCTTTAGTGGATTTCTTCCAACATCTAGCACCACAACATTTCAAAAATCGGTTTGTCCCCGTTTGATTTATTGGTTTTTCACAAGTCACCACTCTGTAATGACAGAGATATGATTATTGTATAGCTTTTATTAGTCAAATGAGATACATTAATAGGGATATTAATTTGCTCTTGGCAGACCAAAGTGCAATCCTTCTGAATAATCTGAGATCCTTCCATTGACTTTCAGGTTTTGTCCTTTAGACCCAGATTCCACAGACACTTGTATCTATACTTCAAATCTGCTGTATTGTGTATAAGGCTTTGTGCAATTGTGATTTCCATATTCTGCTATGTGCTTTTTATTGTAAAATTTATTTAAATTAGGAAAAATGTTAAATACTTTCTCAGAGACCCTTCATCAAAGTGATTTTGACTTCTTTGCCAAACTGGCTGTAAATGGACTCTAACGTTTCCTTGTATCAGTGCTAAACTGCAGGAGTGGTGAATGCATTTCTACTGAGCCGTTTTCCTTCTCTTTCATCCTAGCCCTAAAAGCAGAATGAGCAACGTTGCATTTTTATAACAGAGCGTATCATTTTGTGTACCCTCTTCTGTCAGAAGAATCACCTCGTGAGAGCAGTCATGTTTGTGACAAGCTGAACTGGCAAGGACCTTTCCTGTCTGCCCTCCCTGTAACCCCTCCATTTCACAGCCAGTGTTCTGCTGTTCTAGCCAGCTGCTCTGTATTTTCCTCTGGGAATGACGATGTAGTATGAACAAAACATCATTTGGTCAGGAATTTTTAGGATAGATTACGAAACCAGCATATTTTACAATAAGTAGCAAAAATCCATTAAAAGATATGAAAAAGGAGAAGCAAATAAATGTAATTTAGGGAGATATTTACAAAAATTTGTAAATGGCAGAGTTTTTAAACTTAGAAATTACTTTTCTTCTGTGATGGATCACACTTGACAAAGTTACCATCACATTTCTCCCCTGTGAGAGCTGCCCTGTCTGCATAATTTGATTTCCTGCACAGAAGGCAACAATTTGTGCTTTTCCTTCACTTATTTTCATAGTATTTTTCAATATCTCTAATGCCAGAGAGAAAGGGACAGATCTTTATGTAACATTGCAACTATGTTTGTGCTTTTAATGTAAAACAAACCTGGTTGTTTGACATCAATGGAAAGATTCATTTTAATCTCAGTGGGCCTTATTGCCCACATGTAGCATCTATTTTCTAATGTTGGCTCTGAGTTAATACTTAAATCTGATTTTTAGCTAGCTCTGCAGAGAATTTCTTTTTTATATATAACATGTTGGTTTGCTTTGTTGTTTAATGTTTCTTTTTTCTCAGTTACGCGGTTTTCTATTTTAAAGCTAACTGGCTTTTCTTTTCCTGCCCTTTCTCCCTAACTTTTTTCCTGCCTCCTTTCTTTTTCATGTTTCCTTGATTTAGGCAATTTACCACATGCCTTATTTTGCATGTAGTAAGTCAGTCAACATATCAGAGATGATTTTTTTTTTCTCCTACTCTTTGAATATAAAGTTTTCCTAGTCCATGTGAATGGAAAAAAGATTTCTTTTACTTAAAGATGGAAAGAGCAGATTTCTCATCATGGATCTTAGAGTCTCAGCTTTAAAATAAAGCATAGATGTTTAAACCTTTTTCCTTGAATTAATTTATTGCACTATGAAGGATATATTGGTTAGTTATAAACTGTACTCAAAAAAAGTAAGAACGTGCAGAAACAGAACTTCAAGCCTCTGTGTTTCTTGCCTCTATGTTTCTTGCTTAACTGATACCGTGTAACTTGGGAATAGTAGTATCATTTGATTTACCTGCATATAAAACAGAGTTAATGCCCCTTTTTTGCAGTTATGAATCTTAAATAATTTAGGTCTTACCTGTAAACAGAAATTATATCAAGAATATTGCATAGAAAGCGCTAAAGAAGCCTAAGTGGCTTGAGGAAATAAATATTCCATTTGCCTTTGAGTCAAAATATTCTCAGTTTGTACAACTCATTCTAGTTGCATCTTTGATTTCTTCATGCTAAAAACAATTGCGGCCATGATAATAAAAAATGACACTACTGATTGCTAAATTCTTGCTTTGTAACACCTGAGAGTTATCAAACAACATTTTACATTGCAAGAAAAGAAACAGTGGGATACAGTACCTTGTTTCTAGGTAGAGAGAAAAGCAAACAACAATGGATAAATATTTCTTTTCTTGTGTGTATTTATTAGATGCTGTCATGCTATGAAACAGCCTGGTCCTTTAATGATATATTTCTGTTTTCTATTGTCAACTGCCATACTGTTTGCACCATTAAGTAAATGCCTTCTAAAGATGCCCTGGGGAGCCATTGCAGAGCAGTGTGAATAATACAAATTTCATATTTTGCTCTTCTGTCATACGTTCTCTCTGTCGCAAAGTCACATTTAATATATCTGACTACACAGTTTTCATAAGACGTCACGTTCATTTGATATTTTCTAAATCTTTTTGAATACTACAAATGCTTATTTGTGGCCACTGATACTAAATTTTTTAATTAATGTGCTTCGCTTTGGTTCAAAACAATTTCATTTCTGGTATCAGTGACTTTCTCTAAAGAGTTTTAGGCAAATACTCACTAAAAGGAAATCTAGAATGCATGGATTTTGGAATTTGCTCTGAAATTGGTTCTAGGAATTGTTCTTGAGCAAGCAGGGAACAGAAATGTGTAATGTCTCTGAATTTCAGATGTTAAATAATTGCAGAACTTGCAGTGACTGGTTTGCAACCTATCCAGACTGAAATACAATTACATAAAATCATTCATTAAATCATTTAAAACCATGAACAGATGCAGAGAAAGAGTCTCCTGTTTGCAGACTGTTCCAGAACAGAGAAAAGCCTTGGGTATTAGTTACAGACTGCTGATTTGAGGTGGTTGGTTTCTCGTTTGTGTTTTGATTTGGGTTTTTTTTAAAATAATAATCCACAAACAAAAAAACCCAAAACCCAAACTACCTCTTACTTACAAATAACAACATAAAATACGACATTTTGTATCTCTAAGTTAGTTCTGTATGGGATATCTGTATAAGTGACTATAAAGCTATCCAGGTATAAAGCAATATAACACAGCTTAGGACTCTCAGTTTACACAAGTTTTCAGTGGGTGGTTTGGTTATTCTGACCAAGTCCTTCTATTACTTCTAGATATTAATCTCTGGACACTAATTAATCGCATAATTCAGTCAGGGTGGAGTGTTGCATGTTAGTAATATGTTTAGCTAATGTTTTCTATTAATATGATATAAACCAATTTTATTAGATCAAATTAAATAACTTGATAATATCAAAGCAGGTATACTTATAAATGGAGTAATAGATAGTAATTCAGTTTTCTAATATATTTTCAGTAAAATTCCTTCATCCTCTTGTTTAACTCATTTAGCATTTCTGTACTAATTTAGAGGAATATATTCCTGTTCATCATTGCAAAACTGTGTCATCTGGTTACTTAAAACTTCTGTGGTTCAAAAAATGTTGAAATAACTACAAATTTCTCTTTAAAAAGGTACTAAGGTACATGATAAAATTATGTTTCCTTACATTAATAATCTAGGAAATAACGACATCAATTTTTGCTTTATTCTGTTCATATTGCATTTGTGAGAACTTTTAAACTGACAAATGGGAACGATATGGATCATATGCCTATTACTTTCCTTTTCTTTATATACATTGTGTTTTCTTAAGTGCTTGCATACATATTTTCCCCTTAATTTAACCATACTGGTAACTTCATGTGTATTTAATAGAAGGCTGCATGCAGAAGTTATGATATTGCAAAGCTCTTATCTTCCTTAAATGGTTATTTCTGTGGCTTCTGGATATGTTCTTTTTATGGTTCTTGAGTTGACCTGCTTCACTGTAGGACAAATAATTGAGGATCAAAGTGTTTAATTTACTCTTAGTAGATGAAATTATTGAAGCTGAATTTTTGTAGGTCTCCAGAAAATCATATGCATATCAGTTTCTCATTGAATCTCATACAATTCTAGCCAGAGTCTTCAAAGGAACTCTGTATAACCTTGTGTATCTTTCAATAGTAAAGAGTCTAGTGTTCAACTAATTCTTCTATCTGGAAACTTGTGTGGTTTTGAAACATATTTGGAGGAATGAAATATATTTCAATTTATGATGTTAATCAGTCCCTTCTCTGGCCTGAGAAATTGAATAATGTGACAGCTACCGAATCTGTTATTCTTATGATATTAAATTTCAGGGAGAAATGGAATAATTATTTGTGCATGGGCAAAATTGTATTCGTATATGTATTTTGGAACAAAAACATTTGTATGTTATTGAGTTTCAGAAAGTTGGACAGTTGGACTTGAAAAACAAATTTAAAAATTGGCACTGGGTACAGCAGAGTTAGCATAGATGGTAACTAAGCCTGAAAACCACTCTTCCTAATCAGTGATAGCCACACCATATGACTTTGAGGAATACCAGGAAGAATATGCTCCTAATCATAAGTTAAAATTATATTTAGGTCTTCATGACATCATAAGATAAAAGGTTTTCTATAATTTCACCCTCTGTGCTTCTTTGTCCTTCCCCTTGTGTCTTTAGTAAGTACCATGAAGGTTTTAAATTAGTATTAAAATGTTTATGGATTTTGAAAATAACGTCAGTAATATAAGATTTTCTCTTTATTAGTGTCAGCTATCCTACTAAAGTTAATTTTTTTTGCGCATTTTCCATAATAAATCCAAAAAAGGAATTATAGCTGTATTCCCAAGAAATTTCTGTATTTGTGAACTACAGAATTATGATTGTTTGTCTCTGTTCTCTGAATATGCATTGTTGGCTTTTTTAAACAGGTCTTGATGATTGCCTCCAACAGTACATAAAAAATTTTGAAAGAGAAAAGATCAATGGCGAGCAGCTGCTACACATCACTCACCAAGAGCTTGAGGAATTGGGAGTCACTCGCATTGGCCACCAAGAACTGATACTGGAAGCAGTTGATCTGCTATGTGCATTGGTAAGTCATTTCTTACATCGCTCATCTTAATAATTTGAGTTTATAAATTTCCAAAGCAAAGCTAAAGTAATGTAGACTGCACTCCGCAGCTATATGCTTTTACAGACAGAGTGGCTTTGCTTCATTAAAGGACAGATATGTACAGGTTTCTTTTAGCTGTAAAGAAATGATATATATCCATTTTATGATTGTGTGATCGTTTTTTATTGCTCTTCCTCTAACTTTCTTGGTCTTGCATTCAAATGCTGTTGACTATCACTACTGGCATCCATATGGTTTTGTAATTATATGCCATATGCCCTCGTATTTCACTGACATTTGCCACACTGTACTAAACCAAGTAGACCTGAGTGTTTTAACCATGCCAGCATTCAAAAGGATGGTACTAAGGAGCCAGAAGGTAATGCTAATTAGACTGGAAGATTGTTTAAAATGAGCTTTAAGTCAAGATTGGAATGATAAAATGTACTTTATCTAAAGTACAGACGAGTGTCAATTTAAAGGTGGGGTTTTTTAGGAACTTGCAAGCATCCAAATTTGGAAAACTGTTTTTTCATGTAACAGGTTATTAATTTAGTTAGCCTCTTAACAAAGTATTTGATATCAGAAGATTCTTTTGTTCTCTCTTATTTAGTTCCTACCAGCTAATAAAATGCAACATACTAACTTAATGCTAAAGAAAAAATAACTTTGCGTAGGTGAACGGGTGAAAGGATATTGAAAATACAAAAAACCTAACATAGTAAAATTATGTAGGTAAATTATATAGGAGAGTCCCAGAATTTTATTTTGTTAACAGGACTTCTGTTTTTGCACAAACTAGGTTATACTGTGGGATTTTGATAAGATAAATTGTCTCCAACAGGGAAACTTACCAGTAAAATAGAAAACAAGCAGGAAAAATGCACTTGATCTAAGAAAAAAGCAGTATGAAGTACCTTACATTATGCCTATGTTTCTTGCAAGTACTTCTAATTACAGAATACACTTAATGTAGCTTGAGACCTGCTCTTACAAAGTAAGTAACATATGTCAAATTAAAGATACACTTTTGTCCTTTATGCAGCCATACCTGTAAAATGGTGCATACTGCGTAACCCAACAAACTTTTGTGTTTTGGAAACATTCAAAATCAAACTTGAGAGTTTTTCCTCTGAAGCATTGTTTTCCACATAAAAGGAAGCTAAACACCCCACTATGTTACGTTATCTAAAGAACAATGCAGTGCTATGCCCCAACACTGTTCAGAAATAGCCAACCCAAGAAGTTTCCTCTGGAAACAGAATGCCCTTCAGTCAAGTGTGCCCGCTAGGAGGACCCTTGCTGATTTTTTATTAGTATTTTTTCTTTTTTAAACAAAGAAACTGTACCTCTTAAATGCTGGCCCTGCTGTTGGTCAGTAGTGCAGCTTTTCTCTTACTGTGCTGTGTCATGACCTTATTTTTTCTCCTAAAGCAGGATGGGGATTTTCCAGCTCCTGATATCATTTATTTAGCCTCCTGCTTTTAAGCCCTTACCCTTCCTTTCTCGCTCTCTCTAAAATGCCTGGGTTTTTCGGGTGTGTTTTTTTTTTTTCCTTGCATCTATATTTTTATCTTCCTGCCCATTCTGTGTCTTTTCTGCTGACTGAGTCTGCTGCCTGCGGCTCTGCTCTTTGGGGTTATTCTCTTGCTTCTGACATTTTTGCCTTGCTGCTATGCACAACACTTTCTTCAATTCTTGCAGGTTCTTACTGAGCAAGGATCACAAGTAAAGGTTTTACAAGGCTGAGTATAGTATTTATTTTAATCTGTAATGATTTATGAGAATTTTAACCTATGTAACCGAAAAGCATCATTAAGAATTTCTCTTAATTCTTTTGAATAATGACAATAATTGAATGATAGAAGATCTGATGCTGCCTTTATTAACAACTGAAATACACTTTCAGAATCATACAATTACATTCTTATTCTGTACTAGATCTTGAAATATTAATAGATTATTGCACTAAAATGTGGGTGCTAGTTGAGTGATCAGTGAAAAATGTGAATTGGAGTTCACCACTGTAATGGATTTTTAGACTAGCTAGTCTAAAAAAAAAAAAAAAGCAACCAAAAACCAAAAAAACAGAAGAAAGAGGAAAGACCTTATTTAAAAAGTAATTAAAAACGGGGGGGGCATCGAGGTACCTGTGTTTTGCTTATGCCACTAAACAGAAACTAACATGTAAGAAATTATTTGAATGAGAATATCTTAAGGAGCGTGTCATTTTACTGCTGATTTCTTGAGTTATATTATAAGGAAAAAATACACTTTATGGGCAGCTGAAATACAGCCCGGTCAGTAACATGTCAATACATTAATGCATTGTATGTGTGTTTGTATATATGGGCAGGGTGCAAAGAGTACAAAGTAAGCATTTCTGTAGATTCATGGATACGTATACTTNGAGGAAAAACATAAATTCGAATAACCAGGTCTAAAATTCCACATGTGGAAGGGTGGTAATGGCAGGAACAATAGTTTGTTCTCTCTCTCTGTCCCTCCATTTGCCCCACTCAGCCTGGTATGTGTTCACAGTCCCACGCTGGCAGAGCATCCACAATGCTATGCAGACTGTATTTTCTTCCGATCTGGATCACAGATAGCTGAATTCCTGTTTATATCAATATATGTCAGTACTATTTTGTACTGTGCATATCATCCACTCACTGGGCCATGTCAATGAGCATTGATTTTTTTTTCTTTTTTTTTTTTAATTCTCCCCCATACATGGATTTCTTAATTGATTTCTGTTTGGCAATTGGCGGCGTCCAACTTACATGACCTATTTCTTCCAGGCAGTATTAGCAGGATGTTCCACTCCATCTTAGCTAGATGGGTTGTGTAATGCTTTAAACAGAAGCATCTCCAATGTACTGTGGAAATCTCTCAGGTAAGCTTAGGCGCAGTGATGCATCAGGAATTCAGCTGCACTCTGGTCACGAATTTAGCTGCAGAAATAGCTATGTTGTTTCAGAAAACCAAGAGAAGTTTGACTGTCTTAGCTCAAGATCTTGGAACACTGAAAATGCATGTTGTGATGCCATATTTTCCATATGCGCTCTCTAAGGGCTTGGCCATCAGCCCACGGCCTTTTGGGGGACGGGGAGTAGTTGTTTGGGGTTACACATATAAGAGCAATGTCTCTGCTTCTGTCATAGTCATGCAAGTTATTGCACAACATATATCTAACTGAATGCTGACCCATAATTAGGGTTTTAAGTACAAAGGAAACTGAAAAACAAAGGAGGCACCTCCTGTGTTTTTTCTTGCCTGTCCTAAACCATATATTAACTGGACTCTCAAATGCAAATTATTAAAGGCAGGGAAGAGCATTAGCCCTCACTAAGATTTTTTTATATCCACTTTTCAGAAATAAACATGAAAAAACCTCTGACCTAATATTATGTCTTGGTTAATTGATTCAAACCATCATATTATTTCTGAACAAAATCAGAAGCAACATTACTAATGTGGACAATCACAGATCATAATTTTTCATTTGAAAGAAAGCTGGATTCAGAGCTTTCTTTAGCTTTCTTTACGTATGAGAATTCTATACAAAAAAGTCTACATTGGGAGATGATGACCTGCAGTAGGAAAGGAGATGTAGGAAATGTAAAAAGGGGGCAGGGGGAAGTATTCAATACACCTGTGCATAACAGAAGTGGCAAAATGGTGATATAGAAGTATATTTATTTTACCTTAAAAACTATATAATTTGCAATGTTAGAATAATCTGGTTTTTGAAAGGGTAAAATTGAAGTGCAAAAGGTGAGAGTATCTTTCACTTAGGAGGAAAGTACTGGTACTTTCTTGGGATTGCTCGGGGTTCAATTTATGTGCTATGAAAAGTCATAGGTGAGCCATACTTTCAGCTTCGATTCTCTGACCATTTTAGAAAGACTTTTTTGAGTAGTGTTTTAATTATGAAGAACACTAGGAATGATGGCTATGGGGAAAAATCCTAACTTAAAATCAAACTTTCTTCTTACTTTTATTGTCAGAAGCTGCTCTGCAATAATTTTTTTTAAGTGACCTAAATAACATCTATAGACTAAAAAGTGTGGGCCATTTAGGATTTGGACTGTAATTTTATGAAAGCTGAAATACCTATCGGGATATGTATTGGATTACTAGTTGCACAAAGGCATTGGCTGACTGAAGTATTAGTAGAGCCTGGGGAAAATAATTCTTTGATAGACAGCAAAATATATTGGAAAGAAGAAAAAGGAGTACTTTTGAGGTCAACATGGGTTGCTGTTCAAATCCATGCAAGTAAATTTAATTTAATTAGGACAGTATTGGAGTCAGTATGTTGTTAAAGCCCACATAAATTAAAATATAAACAGTCTAGTGGGAAGAAAGACTTTGATTAATGAATGGAAGAAAAATGAATGTAAAATGAAAAGCATGCTCAAATATAGATTGTATCTAGAGTAATTAAAAGTACTGTTAATTCATAGGCATTCAGCTAGTGAAATTGGGCACTGTGCTGTGACAGCATTCAAGGAGAAATAAAGATTAGAAAATTTTTCTATCAGCAGTTACTGCAAAAGCTACTAACCCAAGCATGATAGTTTTTCTGCTGGAAGGCAAAATAAAGTCACCTGTGGGTCAACACGTTTACAACACTGGTGTGAATTTAATTTGCTTGTATATTTACTACTTCCTTTAAACAATGTATGGGACATGGCTACCAAATACATGAGCTTTGGGTTTTTTCCAAAATATTTCTTTATTAGGTATCTCTAACAAAATTGCAACAGTAACAGTATTTTGTTGGTCAGATGGAAAGAAGTTTGCAATAATTTATTTTGAAGTATGCCATACTGAAGATGAAGCAGCCACTCTTTCATGGCTGCCTCTGTATCTATTGATAAGGTTGTTTCTTCTGAATTAAAATTATTCAAGTTTTGCTTAATTCAATACTGCTTTTTAATGGCCATACCTACAATGATCTCTCTTGAAATCCTTTTTGTCTTTCATTCTGCTAATATCCTTTTTGATTTGTCCATACCGTAAGTATTGAGAAGTATTTTTTCTTACTTTACCTGATATGTAATCAAGTTTCATTTTTAACATTTTGTCGTTTGATATGTCAGAGACTTATTTTCCCTCCATATTTCAAAGGTTGTTCAAAGGTAATTATTCTAGACTGAAATCTTCATTTTATTTAGGTATTGATGCTCAAATATATGGAAATAAATCTTCTTTCTTTGAAATGGAATGCCATCTCTCTTAGTGAGAGATGAAGAGATATTCCATCTCCTCAGTTCCTAATGAGGAACCTGGCACACACTTCACTTTTGTCTATACCAACATACATATGTGCAGAGAGCTTTATTAATCTTCAACTTTTGGCAGTCCAGTGCTACTTATTATGCAGTGCCAAACCATTGAATTAATACTATTGAATGGGTTAGTTAATTATTCCACATATTAGAAAGGATGTATCATCTTTTGCTTAGTCTAATTAGCTGGTTCATTCTTTTTTAGCCTTTCAAATCATGCAATTTGGAAAAATAAACTATTTTAAGGATTGTCTGGTTTTTTGCATTTTACAGTTAGTTGTCAACTTTGGCATTTTAAAAAATCTTTTAGGATCAAGACATTGAAGGAAGATAATTAAATTTGTACAAACAGCTCACAGTAGCCTAAAGTACTTTTGTTCACATGTATTTTACACACATGCTTGCATAATAGTTTTTTCTTACTGGTAAGAAGAAATTCAAGATTTTGCTAAGCTGGTATGCTTGAATGTAATTGTGTATTATTTGTGTTGACTACCTAGTACAAATGAGATTCTTTAATCGTGAAATCACCACTGTTCCCTTACCAGATATAAAGGCAGGTATGTGAGTTGATATAAGCAGAGAACAAGGTAGAGGGAGATTGTTCTTGTTCTCAGTGTATTCTCAGTTTTCTCTTCAAGGACCACTACCTCTACACCAATTGTTGCATAGTAGCACGCGTTTTTCCAAGGCTATTGTTTGAACAGTAAGAATCTTTTGGAATATTGAAGCAGTACCACCAATGGTGGTATAAAAGCTTAATAAGTAAAACCAAAACTTAGAACCTAAGTCACTTAGGAATTTGTATTTGGTATGTTAAGTTGCACTAGAAATTTAGGCTTGGGCTCTTTTGACAACTTTATCCTGTATGAATTTATCATTCTTATACAGCAGCTGTGCCTCAGCAGTCAAGGCCACATAATGATGAAGGCACAGAACCCTCAGCTTATGTGATGTCTGCATGTCATGTAGCCAAACACAGACTCAAAATGGTTCTATTCAGGTATTCCAATGTGTATGTGATCTGTTGTCATAAGATGATGTGCTTATCACAGAAGTAGAAGAACGGAGGTTGGCTGGTTTTTACTCAAATTTCAGCTACCTGCATACAGTCCAAAAGGGGAAGAGAGTAGCAGCAAGTGAACTGCAGGCCAGATGAACTCCAGTAGACCACATCTAATTCTTTTCTACAAGTAATGCATCCAATCTTTGTGGCATTAGGTTACCAAACTTCAGATAAATTACTTCAGGCTATAAGTATTTCTATATTCTTCCTATTTAAGGGCTGCTTTCTGTTAAAAAAAAAAAATAATAATCTGTGACTCCTATTTTAATTCCTTGAATTTATGTTCATCAGTTGCCTGTAGGGCAAGACAATGTTAACAGACTAACTAGAGGAAATACTTTTGGTTTTGCTGTCTTTTTACATAGTCAAAAGAGATCCTCCTGTAACACAGTAATTCTTTTTTCAGAAAATAGGGAGAAACATGTTCTATTCAAAGTGTTAAATATGTTCCAAAGCTTGTAATTTTCTTCTGAAAATGCATGTTTAAGTACCAGTGAGAACGAGGATCCTAATTCATTGCAGGCTAGGCGGGTGAATAGGCTACTACAGGAACTTCTGTATGCTTCTGAAAAATAAATGTACTTATTTCCTTTTATAAATTTATAAAATAATCCATTTATAGTAATCCGTTACTATATTTTATGTCTGGTTATGCATCTGGGTAAACCCAGTGGTATTCTGTCAACAATTTATTTTTTCTTTTTCATATTTTGAGTTTCTGTCACTCACTGGTAGAGAACAGCACACCACAATACGTACAATTAAATTGTATTGTTACTTACTAGGTCAATGCAGTAGCAGAAATTTATGCAAATGAATAGGTAGGCTAATGATATGGTGCTGAAAAACCACATGTGGTCGATGCTGTAGACCAGGGCAGGAGGGAAAGCGCTGGCTGAAATTCGATCCAAATAGTGTTGGTATACATTATAATTTGTGTATATTCTTCTAGCCCTGGTTTAGAGAATGTTAATGGTACCTTCATTTCTGACATTATTTAGATTTATTTTGAGGTTTTGATCTGGAAGACAATGTTTTTGTTTGCAATTTCAGCCCTTCTGGATGTTCTGTTTCTTCAAGGCTGATGATAGTGATCACAATTACTACTGGGGATAAGGAATGGACGTTTTCCCTGCACAGTGATAACAGAAAAACTTATGGAGTAACACTGGCTCGCTTCATGGTTGTTTCTGTTGAAACCAGCTGTAAAATTGCATGTTACAGTGTTTAGTGATTGTCTGTTGCTTCTTTTGCTTTGATTTCTTTGTGTTTAGTAAGGGATTCTTTATTGCATAGTAGTCTAGCTTGCCAAAACCAATGGACAGCCAAAAGCAGGAAGGCCAGCTTTTCTTTTTTAACCTTGTTTCCTTGCTCCAATATTCTGAATTGCTCTCTGTAAGCTCTCTTGTGTCCCAAGCCACAGACTAGCCAAGATTTGTTGTCTGCAGGAATGTGGAGAATACCCTGTGGTCTCCTAAGCATTCTTACCTAGCCTTTGTGGACTAATTAGAATTGACATATCCAATTAATTTATATGAATTATTACTTTCCCTAGAATGTCAATGTGAAGTGTATGGAATAGCCTGCTAGTGACACATGAATAAGCTGTGCAGCAGGGGACTCACATTTTCTTTTCTACCTCTTTCTTTCTACACTAAAGGAATTGAAAAGAAAGATGCTTGTAATATTTGTGTCCTGTATCATTTCTTACCTCATGATAAAATGTATTGCTAGATTTATACATTGCTTTTGATACATTAGAGAGTATTTGATTATAGCTTGCCACAAAAAGAAATCTTGTGAGAGATTCTTATCAATGCTACCACAAACATTAATCTCTGACAAAATAGTGCTTTACATCTTTCTTTTTCCATTTCTGTGTGATATTTGTGGTGGACTTTGAGCTGAGAATGCATTTGTTTCTACAGGGCCTTGAGGAAAGGGAGCATTAATTTTTTGCAAGACTGTAAGTGCAGGAATAAGAGCCAAGTGTTGACCTCCTTGAAGGGATGAAGCTCTAAGTTGTAGTGTGGGAACTGGTGCAAGTCAGGTTAAACTTTTTAGATCACTGCTTTTGTAGCAACATTTATTATGTTACAATACTAGTAGCAATGCTGTTGTAGAAAACCACATGAATAAAATAAGCAGCTGCCATAGCCTCTTATTTTAAGTATGCAATATAATATAGAATATTGCAATAGAATGCAAAAGGCTACAGAATATAATGTCTTTGGTTGATGTGCTTTTCACATAACTGTATTATGTTATGTGGTACTTAACACTAAGAAACCGTGCCTTTCATTTGTGTGAAAGGGGGCATTGATTTGGCATTTTTAGAGCTTTATAGCCAAAGTGTCTGGATTCATGTAAATGTATACAGCAAAATTAAGTATGGTGAAGCTTTTATGAAAAGTGGCTTAGATAACTGAATCTTGACAAGAGCGTTTGGGTCAATATTCTAGAATTTGAGAGCTATGGAAATATCACTGTTCCTGAACAGTGCAGAAACACTGTCCAAACTTATAAATCTGGTCAGACATGTTGTGTTTTGAGATTTGCCTGGGGACTACGTTTAATTTTTTGTTAATTTTTGGTAGATGCATTAAATTTTGGAACCAATTAGAACTCTTCTGTGGTTGAATATAGTGCAGCTCTGACAGTGGGAATTCAATATTTCTCTGCTCTTTATTGGCTGACATAAAACATAATTACTGGTTGTTGATGCAAATCCACATTAATTTCTGTGCTAAGATGTCCATATGTGCACTGACTTGTAAAAACAAGACTCATGTCAGTGGCTTAGCTAGTCTTTATCCTTCTTGTTTGAATTCTTCAGGCACAAGAAGGGGAAACCTAGCAATGGCAAAAAAGTGCTGTTTCAATACTGTAACTTTTCAGTTCTATCTGCTGTTGTCTTGCATGTTATACATACTTATTAGACCATTACAGATATATGCTTCATATTAAATAATTCTTACCGCTGACTACAAATCGTTGTCACAATAAACATGTCTGGAAATTGTTGGTCTGTTCTCATTGTGAGATTTTGAAAAGTTAGTGCTCCGTTCAGTAAAGCATAAAAATACAGATCTTGCAAAGTATGCTGTGACTTCATAAAAATGCCACTAAAATACCATCCTTTTGTATGAGACTTAAACTCAGTAATTTTGAGTTCTAAATTCTGGAGTGCTCAGTGGTATCTCTCCATTCTGATCATTTATTGCAAGTACAGAAATAATACTTCAAGCAGTGTATATGGAAGGAAAACACTGTTTTTCTAAAATCATTACTTGCAGCACTTGCTTTCTGTCAGAAACTAGCCTATGTTTTTGGTGTATTGCTACATAAGAACACTTATTTGTATACTATTGCATTAAACGTTTTAATATATAATTTAAATCAGTTAGCCAGATGAAACTGATGACTATGATTTAGCATGCTTTACTAAATGTCTCTACCAAAGCTGTTTGAATTCCCACACATATTTGATTGTGAGAACAATCCAAATGTAAATAATTCTCAAAGCAGATGAGGTTTTCTGTGATTGTTTTGCCCATGTCTGCACTGGTTCTTCCCTGTAGCACTTCTAGTAAGTTTTTGAACATTTTAGCCAATCTCAACCAAACTTGACAGAACAGTAAGACCACAAGGGATTCCTGCAAGTGCTGTGGTAGTCAGTAGGTTACTAGAAGGGTGTATCCTAAACCAGCTACTTTCTGGGAGAAAATGCACTTGATCCGTGGGCAGAGGCGTCAGCCATATGGCCAATGACAGGTCTGTGCCTGTGGTCTCTGTGGCCATCTCAGACTCTCCCGGACTCCCTGAGCTTGTGCCATCAGCCTCTATTCGTATGCAGACTGGCATGAGAGTCATGTGAAGAAGAGGATATGGGAATGAAGAGGACAAAGACCATTGAAAATCAGGCCTTTTCAGTACTACTGCTCACCAAACAATTTGTTATTCCTTACACTGTGATTTTAAATCAGAATGTGTAAATATCTGTGCATAACTACTGGTTTGCCAGTATTGCAGTAACTTATGCTTGTGGTGTGTCAGCACTGCAAACCTTAGGAACTAGAATATGCAGGGAGTGAAAGACAGTTTGTTGACTGAATCCAGCTAATGAAAGATTGATTACTGGAATCATAGAATGGTTTGAATTAGAAGGGACCTTAAAGATCATCTAGTTCCAATCCCTCTGCCATGGGCAAAGACACCTCCCACTAGACCAGCTTGCTCAAAGCCTGACCCAGCCTGGCATTGAACCTCTGCAGCCTCTCTGGGCAACCTGTTCCAGTGCCTCATCACCCTCAGAGTAAAGAATTTCTTCCTAATATCTAATCTAAGGTCTGCCCAGAGCCTTTTCTTCTCAGTTGGCTGAACAACCCCAACTCTCTCAGCCTGTCTTCATAGAAGAGGTCCTCCAGCCTTCTGATGATCTTCGTGGCCCTCCTCTGGACTTGATCCAACAGGTCCATTTCTTCTTATGTTGGGGGCTTCAGAGCTGGATGCAGTACTCCAGGTCAGGTCTCAGCAGAGCAGAGTAGTGGGGGAGAATCACTTCCCTCGACTTGCTGGCCACGCTGCTTTTGGTGCAGCGCAGGATACAGTTGGACTTCTGGGCTGCAAGCACACATTGCTGGGTCTTGTTGAGCTTCTCATCAACCAGCACCTCCCATGTCTTCCTCAGGGCTGCTCTCAATGCATTCTCTGCCCAGCCTGTATTTTTGCTTGGGATTGTCCCAACCCATGTGAAGGACCTTGCACCTGGCCTTGCTGAATTTCACAAGGTTGGCATGAGCCCACCTCTCAAGCCTGTCCCGGTCCCTCTGGATGGCATTCCTTCCCTCCAGTGTGTTGACTGCTCCGCACAGCTTCGTGTCTTTGGTGAACTTGCTAAGCGTACACTCAATCCCATTGTCCATGTTGTCAACAAAGATGTTAAACAGCACCAGCCCCAATACTGGCGCATGAGGAACACCACTTCTCACTGATTGCCACTTGGACATCAAGCTGTTGATGGCAACTCTTTGAGTGTGGCCATCTGTCAAATCCACATCTCCAATTTAGACAAGGATGTTGTAGGGATAGTGTCAAATGCTTTGCACAAGTCCTGGTAGATGATGTCAGTTGCTTTTCCCTTATCCACCAATCCTGTAACCCTGCCATAGAAGGCTACCAAATTGTCAGACGAGATTTGCCTTTAGTGGAAGACATGTTGGCTGCCACCAATCACTTCCTTATTTTCTGTGTGCCTCAGCATAATTTTCAGGAGGATCTGTTCTGTGATCTTGCCAAGCACAGAGGTGACGCTCACTGGCCTGTAGTTCCCCAGGTCTTCCTTTTTTCCCTCTTTAAAAATGGGGGTTATGTTTCCCCTTTTCCAGTCAGCAGGAATTTCACCAGACTGCTGCAACTTCTCAAATATGATGGATAGTGGCTTAGCAACTTCGTCCACTAGTTCTCTCACGACCTGCAGATGCATCTCATCAGGTCCCATGGATTTGTGCACCTTCAGGTTACTTAGATGGTCTTGAACCTGATCTTCTCCCAGTCCTTGCCTTTACCTTCTGTGACTTGGGCAGTGCGGCTAGAACACTTGCTGGCGAAGACCAAGGCAAAAAAGTCATTGAAGACCTCAGCCTTGTCCATATCCCAGGTAGCAAAGTCTCCCATTTCCTTTCAGAGAAGGCTCATGTTTTCCCTAGTCTTCCTTTTATTACTGATGTACCCGTAGAAGCTTTTCTTGTTGCCCTTGACATCCCTGGACAGATTCAATTCTGTCAGGGCTTTAGCTTCCTAACCTGATACCTGGCTGCTCGGACAATTTCTCTGTATTCTTCCCAGGCTACCTGTCCTTGCTTCCACCCTCTGTAGGCTTCCTTTTTCTGTTTCAGATTGTCCATTGCTCCTGAGCTTGAAGGAAGTGGTCCTTGAATATTAACCAGCTTTCCTGGGCCCCTCCTCACTCCACGGCTTTATCCCATGGTACTCTGCCAAGCAGATCCCTGAAGAGGTCAAAGTCTGCTCTCCTGAAGTCCAGGGTAGTGGGCCTGGTGTGCACCCTCCTTGCTGCCCTAAGGATCTTGAACTCCACCATTTCATGGTCACTGCTGCCAAGTCACCTGGGTAATTACATTAAATAGGAGGGGGAAGGTGTATTAGATTAAGGGCATATGGGATGCTGGGTTTGGAACAAAAAGGAAGAATAATACAGACTATTGCAGGAAGAGATTTACTTTTCCCTATTAAATGAAAAAAGTATTATTCCACTAACATCAAACTCAAGTTTCTTTAAAATCAACCAGAAGTTCAGTGATATACAGAAATTTCTTTGTTTTTTCATGTGTTAAAATCTTAAACACCAAAGAAATTGTCTCTGTTATGGTCCACATGGAATACATTGATAATTCTTAGTCTTTTAATGAAAAATAATTGCACTAATACTTACAAGGTATTTTAAATAATTAGGTATTAACAATAGCATGAACATTTAAAATTAGCTTTTTATTTTTATGAAGCCTGTACTTTTCTCTTTTTTCATTGGAAATGATTACATTTTATTTATTGCTTATGAGTTTCATTTGCAAAATCTTCTTTTCCTTGCAGAAAGCAATAGTTCATTTTTTCTTTAGGATCCTGAATTCAAATCTGTACTGAACAATGCAATGCATGTTATATTGCACTGGTAGCAAGTGCTGTAGCATAGAGATTCTCTGTGCAAAGGAAACACAGGGAGTACGTCAGTGTCAGTTAAGAATGATGACATTTTCCCTACGATGGAAAAAACTGAAAAATTGCTTTTCTTATTTGCAAGGAGCAATTTCTCTCATATGTTCCCAGTAAGTTATTTTTCATACCACTCAGTGTTACAATATTAATCACTATAAGCCGCCTGAATTCCCAAGTAATTATCTGTGATCAGTTATTGTTATAGATAAATTCATATGCATGCAAATATATATATGTATGCACATGCATATTCATGTAATTGACGTTGACTGTGAGTTGCTTGAGCAGCCTTCAGCAAATTCATGATAAAAATAGGTAAATTAACTTTTTTCATATTCTCGTTAATGGCCATTCAAAAGAATCTTATTACTAATTTAATTTTTCTATGCTTCTGTCTGGATTATTATGCATATATGTGACATATCTTTCCTGAATTGATATAAGTTTTACATGGAACTACCAGTTCTGAAAGAACCTAAGCTAAATGTCTGACCTAAGTGAAATGGTCAGTGTTGACATTATATTTCCAAAAGACAAGCCTGTCGTTTATTCTCTGAACTTTGAATAATTCACCACTATTTAAAATTCTAATTTTGTGTTATGTACTGAATCTCTTATCCTCTGTAATCTTGCATTTCTGTCTTATCATTCATTTTAAAAGGTACTTTAAAAATTTGAACAAAAATTACTTCTATGATTGGATGGTGGTTTCCTATACAAAACTATGATTATTCTTAAATAAATAGCAAAGGTTAACTGGTCATAAGGTTATACTAACAAACAATAAAGGTTTGTGGTTATTGAACAGTGTGCTATACCTGTGCAGCTTCACTAAGTTTTTCTGAGAAAGAAAATTGCACATGAATAAACATGAGAGTACTGGAACCCTATAGTATAGGCTTGAGACAGTTTGTCCATCACATAAAACCAGTGGAGATCCCTGGATCGACAGCAGCAAATTTAAAGAAGAATTTGACTTTAATTCAGGTATTTCTAAGAGAGAGTAGCATGCAGAATCGCACATACTGGGAAACAACAGTTGCAGGCATGGTAACCACTAATGCAGGCAATATTTGGTAATAATTTTTAAAAGTTAGCAGATTGTGATCTAATATGTTTTTATAGGTAATATCTACTAGGTCATCCTTTGGTCTTGTTTATTTATCATGGTATCCCCAATTAGCCTATTCTGCATAGCTTATTTTCATACACATATGGAAGAGGTCAAGCCATCACAGATGTCTGGCTTACATATGGGTTTTTTAATTGAAACCGTATGCAGATCAGTCCTTACTTAATACTGAAGTAAAGTAATTGGAAACAATTTACTGTGTGATGTGAAAAAAAGCGGCAAAATAGATTAACTTCCTCCATCCTCTCGGGTCTTGCTTTTGTGCGTATCAGAAAAGAAATGCTGCCACAGCTTTATTTTCCTACTGGTATTTTTTCCGAGAGTTGACATTGAAGCTATTAAATATGTACGGATGTCGGCTTGACAGAGGACGAATGATGTATGGATGGTGCAATACATTCACTGTTTTATGTTCGTATGTTCATGAGGTTTCATAATTTCATGCTGCTGTAATATTACAGTTTTGTTCAAATGATAGGAGAAAACATTAAATGCATTTCGAAATGGAGAAAAATTTTTAAATGCAAATTCACTTCTAGGGAGTTTAGATCAAAACTCTTTGTCAAGATGGAGTTGACCAGAAAATGTGAATTAGAAGTACAGTGGGAGAGCAGTAACGAACAGCTCAGAGGGATGCTGCTGAAATTCAAAGGAAAAGTAGCAAAAGCATTCTCTTTCAGATATACTGAAGTACTATTTTAAGCATAGGTTAGCATCAATCTCTCCTGGTTCTGCAACTGATGGTTCATTGCCTCCACAGAAATAAGTCTATTGATGGTTCAGAGGTGTAAAGACCATGCTCCACTTTACAACTGAAATGAGACTTGACTTCTCCTTTCAAAGGGAATCCCTTCTCTTGAAAGTTTCCTTTCTTCAAGCTTTTGTGAGAATGGGCATTAGACAAATAGCTGTTTCAAGGTTTTAGATGATTCCAAGAAAAAAGTAAAATATATAAAACAGCTGATCCCCAATATATCTTTAGTCCTGTTCTGTTTGTAATGTCAGATGATTTCAAGATAAGGAGTATCTGTTACATCTAATCATACATTTTGATCTTGAAAATACAAAAGTTTGTTTTGGCTGCGTATTGTTTAATAAAATCTTAGAACATCTTTTTTTTCCTACTATTGTTCTATAGTCACTGCTACAGACTTCCATTCTAGGCTACTTTTTAAATAGTTATTTCTAAAACAGAAATATATATAAGGTATATAGCAAGGTATACATATTTAGACTATTTAAAAACAGAAAAAAAATCAAGTATTTCCTGAATGAGAAATCTAAAACTGTGAAGAATATAAGAACATTTTAGATGTAAAAAAATAAATAAAATCTCTTTGAGGGGTAGAGAAAACAAAAGGAAGAAACCGGGAAAAAAACCGTATGGGGGAAAAATGAAATTAAAGTATTCCTTGGATACAGCCAGCAGACTCAGAGTGGGACAATCTTTAAAAATATATTTCGATGTGTTACAAAGTGAACCTTCTGTATGTCAAAAGTCTGTCAGACCAGTGGCCCAAGTCATCTGGGACCAGATGTTGTAATTAAGGCATTTTTATTTGCATAGAGGTACACTTTCTTTATACTTGACATTATCATGGCAATAAGCAGTCTACATAATTTCATGTTTTTACAGATCTTAACCAAAAATTACATTGATGTGTCATGATGTGCTGGATCATATTGTGTGACCACATAGTATGGGGAGATATAGATTTGAAATGCATACTTCTCACCCTGATTATCCTGTCAGAGATACTTGGGTATTCAATTTGTTTAATGTTGTAGGACATTTTTAAATGCCTGTGCTCTATGTAATGAATTTAATTTTCTCCTACCTTTTTGTGTTTCAGCTACTTGTACCACAGTAATATATTCTCACTCTCTCACTCTCTCCCCATAGATAGATACATATACGTACATAAACAGAAACATTAAGATGTTCCAGTTTATTCAAGCTTACCCAATTAGAGATAGTGTTTGGATGTTGCACAACTTAAATGACATTGACTTCATTAGGACTAAGCAGACCAAGAATATTTTATGCAGGTTGTTCAGAGATCTGTAGGAAGAGCTACAATGTAAAAGCTACTTCGGCAGGAGATAGGAATACCGGTTAATTCTTGATCTCCTAACCATTTCAGGGTAGAAACTAGTATAGTGTGCGGTTTTAGCCTGGTATGTAGTGGGTCAAGTCTTGTCATAATCCGTGACCCTTCTGAGATCCACGAACAATAAACCTGCATACTCTGTCCACGGTTTTCTCTTCATCATCTGTTGTCCGCAGTCGCTTCAAGGTCTAGTCTAGTAGTGTATTTTTCATGTTGTCAGAGGAGATATCTGCAGGGTTATAGCCTCATCATCTGCTTTTCTCTAACTCGGCTCCTCTTACCAGCTGTCTGCTCATTTGACTCTCTTAACACTTAAACACAATTTTAACAATTTATTTAAATACCTTATTCTGAAAAAAGATCTGTGGCAGTGGCTGGTTTTATGGCCTTTTCAAGTCTGATTTTTAAAGGAAAGACTGTCGTGTTCTAATTCTTACTTGAAATCAGAAACACGCGGCTTTTTCAATAAAATTACTTTTCAAGGCACCTTAATTATGCCTGATTACATTTATACATATCAATTACAATGGAAATGCTAAAGCTTCTTCTGGAAGTTAAAAATATAATGCAAATTTTAAGTTTTTAAATGAGGTTAAAATATTTAATCTTAACACTATCTATTTAATGTATCTATTTACAAGATAATAGGAAGGTATGTGAGGTGCTTAGAAGCACTGTGACAAGTCCCAAATTATAGACTCAGGAGACAAGAAAGAATGGTGACAGAATTTGCTCTGAAAGGTAGGATAATTGTAATGGAAGGGAGCACAAGCGGGAATTGAGGTAATATACTCTAATTTGTATTATGATGTTGCATGTTTGCATAGCATTAGCATAGTTATTAATGAATTCAATACTTTTATTTTTAGGAAATATCATTGTGTTCTGTGCACGTAAACTAGGCTATAATACGGCAGTTTAACTGTCATAATAAACTGACAGACAAATGTTATTAAACACAGTGAAAAGGATTGGTTTTATTATATAATGTTGCTAATTTACTGATTTAGAATGAGAAGAGCTTTTAGAGAAAAAGCTGAAACAAATTTGGGCAATGTTTTACTTGAAGTGCAGTCCCCAAACATTAAGGTGGAATGTATTTTCTTAATATATTTATAGTTTGTAAAACAACAGATGCTAGGATTTTGTGTTTTTCTAAAATAAGTTAACTATTGAACATTTGACTTTAAGTAGCACATATCAAGGTGTGCCCTCTATTTTTTTCCTTTCCCTAATGCAGAACAAAGTAAATTTATTTAGTAAGCTAGGCTTCTTTTGTTATTTGGGAAATCGATCTTGATTAATATCAAAATCGGTATAATTTTGTGTGTTAATATATTTTGGTGTGCAGTACAGCATCTCCTTGCTATAAAGTAACCGGAATGGCCATTATAATAGTAATTCCACTAGACATTTACTACAGACAGATAAGTGAAACTGTGCAGAAGTGGAGGTTTGTGATAAGACATTCTGAGAATTAGGTCATGTTGGGTTCAATTGCCTCTTACTCAGACGCCTCACTCACTCCCTTGCTCACAGAGTATGTGATTATGATCATTACCCAATTAAAACACTACTGTGCAGTGACAAGTCTGACACTGTATGAACTACATCTGACACAGTGAATAAAACTTACATGGTTTCTTTGTTTCATTTTAACTTGTCGCTAAGTGTTGTCAAAACTTGTATTTTATTATATTCATTGTCCCATTTTTACCATTCAGGAAACGTGTCCGGCTTTAGGTTCCAGTCTCTAGACCTGAACTTGTGTACTGATGTTATACTGATCACTAACGGATTTTGTTAGTTGGTTTTAGACGCAGGACATTTTTAGGCATCATATAAGACTGCTGTTAGGCTAAGATTGGAGAGAGGTGGATTTGATGGATGGACTGTTAGATGGTTAAGGAACTGGATGGATGGACACATCCAAAGAGTTACAGTCAGTGGCTCAATGTCCAAATAGAAACCAGTAGTCAGTGGCATCCTTCAAGGGTGTCTACTGGACCAATACTGTTTAATGATGACATAGACAAGGGTATTGAGTGTACCCTCAAGTCTGCAGATGCCACCGAGCTGAACACTGCAGCCCATATGTTAAAGGGAAGGGGTGCCATCTGGAGAGACCTTGACAGGCTTAAGAAGTGGGCCTGTGTGAACCTCACAAAGTTCACCTAGGCCAAGTGCAGGGTCCCACACATGGGTCAAGGGAATTGCAAATATTAGTACAGACCGGGTGACAAATTGACTGAAAACAGCCCTGCAGAGAAGGGCTTGGGGATAGGGGTAGATAAAAAATTGGACATGAGATGGTAATGTGCACTTACAGCCAAGAAAGCCAAACTGCGTAAGAAGCAGCATGGCCAGCAGATGGAAGGAGTTGGTTCTCCTCCTCTACTCCGCTGTCAGGAGACTCCCCTGGAGTACTGCAGACAGCTCTGGGGCTCCTAGTCCAAGACAGGCATGGGTCCAGAGGGGGCTTACAAAAACGAGCAGAGGGCTGGAACACCTCTCCTANGGGGTAGATAAAAAATTGGACATGAGATGGTAATGTGCACTTACAGCCAAGAAAGCCAAACTGCGTAAGAAGCAGCATGGCCAGCAGATGGAAGGAGTTGGTTCTCCTCCTCTACTCCGCTGTCAGGAGACTCCCCTGGAGTACTGCAGACAGCTCTGGGGCTCCTAGTCCAAGACAGGCATGGGTCCAGAGGGGGCTTACAAAAACGAGCAGAGGGCTGGAACACCTCTCCTATGAAGACAGGCTGAGATTGTTTAGCCTGGAAAAGAAAAGGCTCTGGCAGACCTTACTGCAGCCTTTCTGTACTTAAAGGGGGCTTATAAGAAAGATGGAGAAAGAGCTTTTACCAGCACTTACAGTGACAGGACAAGAGATAATGGTTTTAAACCTAAAGAGGATAGAGTTAGATTGGACATAAGGAAGAAATTTTTTTACAGTAAGGGTGCTGAGGTTCTGGAACAGGCCGGCCGGGGAAGTTGTGGATGCCCCATCATTGGAAATGCTCAAGGCCAGGTTGGACGGGGCTTTGAGCAACCTGGTCTAGTGAAAGATGTCCCTGCCCATGGCGGGGGGGTGGACTAGATCTTTAAAAGGTCCCTTCCAACCTAAACCATTCTGTGATTCTAAACGAGATCTCAGCTCTGAGCCTTCAGACACTGACAATCAGCAAATGGTCACAGGCAATTAAGCACTACATTTTCCCCAGGACCAGGTATATGGCATGTTTAGAATAGTGATAGCTCAATTAAATAAAAAAAAAAGACCCCAGTATACTGTAGGCACTAGCTATGCCAAAGATGTAATTGTTAGCAGACTGCAAGTATTTTTTTTTTTCCTATCTGCTTAGCACTCCAGCAGAACTTTGACACTACCAAAGATAATACACCAATTACAAGGTATAATTTATTCTTTGTTTCAACTCAATTTATGTCACCTCAGTTCACATAGAATACTAATCTAGCTCTTCCAGCACTTTGTCTGAAATCTGTAATGAATACATAAAGTGGATCACATTCTGTGGAACCTACGTTTAATAAACACCTTTAATCCAGTATTTAAAATTTTATAGTAAAACTTGTTTACTTATTAAGATAATTTCAAAAGAAGGACCTTTGTGATTTACATGAAAACTTTATTTTACCTCCTTCAAATTACTTTTCATATAACGGATATTTAGCTTGTAAATTATTTTTAAAGAGGAAAAAATGACATGCCTGACTGAAATGTAATGCCTCACATACTTTGACTTGATACTATTTTGATAACTTCAGTCTTAAGTTCCATCATAAAAATGTCACCACAAGATTTTAACAGATCTACCTGATGAATTCAAAGAAAAGTTTTTAGGGACTATTATTTTAGAATTAGGTTTCTACTGTGGTTTCTGTTACTGGCTTAACCTTTAGAAAAATACCTACAGAAAGTAAATTTTTAAAAAGTGTGTTTTGATGGTTTTCATTCTATTTAAGTGTGAGAACTATTTACACTAGTGTATGATTATTTTGAATTTTTGCTTTTATTAAACAGGCTGTGTTTGCCTGTTTTTATTCATTAAGTGCTAAATGACTGTATGCTATTACAAACACTGTAATGTTCATTGCGAAGCTACGGCCTTTGCATACACAGCGACGTAGACAGCAGGGAGTTGTGGGATCCCATCTGGCATGTCATGTTTTCCCAAAGGAGATTCCAAAAGCCTAGAGCTGCTTTGGGGAATTTTCTTTCCCAGTCATCTCAGAGCCCCACGCTACAACCATGCCGCAGGGACACAGGTGGGGAGAGGTCTCACCGGATGGAGAGCCTGCGAGTGCGCATCCCTGGGGAATGGGAGGGCTGGCGGGGCCGAGCAGGCAGCCTGGAAGGGACCGGACCTGTTTTCCCAGCGGAGGAGAGGCAGAGCGTTACCGCTGAGCTGCCTCAGATGTTGCGAGTCTACAGTAACTTTAAGTCAATTTGTGTGTAATCTGAGAATGGGTCAAAAACCAGGCTGTAGTGGGGAAGATGTGCCTGAAGATTGAGCTTTTAAATGAATTTCCTAATCCTGCTCGCTATACGATGGTGCTGAGACTCGGGAAGAGGGCATGGCAGCATCCTTCTGTGGCAGTCCGCAAATACGTCAGCTTAAAGCCAGTGGGAAACTGAGCCCTGAGGAGGAGTGGAGCGTGCCCTGAGCCCCGATGTGCTGCTTTCAGGGTGGGCTGGGGGGGGAGCGGGGGAGCAGCCTGCGGTGCTGAGCACGTCTGCGTGGCAGGGTGGCACTCATGGGGCAAAGGCACCTCTAGGGCACCTCTGCTGTGTGGGGTCATCAGTGGTCCTGAGCTGGACCACTGGTGGTCTGGAACCGAGACCTGCAGCTGTGGCTACCGCAGTCGGACTGGACTGGTACATTGTGGGGACTCTTTAAGTTTATGCACGAAACATAAACATGGGAGTGTAGCACAATATTTAAGTTGTGTTATTTAAATGGTGAATTTCATGTAGGATGTTTCAATTGCAGTCAGGGTTGTTTCCTTTAATCTCCTCAGTCAGACCTACTGCTCTGCGCTTTTATTTCTCTGAACCTTATGGTTTGGTGAAAACTGTAGCATTCTCAGCATATCACGTACAGAAAAAGTGGTATATAAATCCATGTGTTTATCCATATTTATACTTATAGCTGTACATATATTACACCAACTGCTTACATGAATGACAACATCAAGAAAAACTGCTATGATTAAAAATTAATTTTTTTAAGGTAAAGTCGTTACTTTATGCAATATAAACTATTTATTTATATAGTTTATATAACTAAAACTATTTCCTGTGTCAAATAAATTTCATGTGTATACATTTTTTTATCTCTGTATGTCCCATGATAGCAAAACAATTTCATAATATTAGTAAATTTAAGTATATAGTACTGACGGTTTTTTCCCACAGAAGAAATAAGCTATTCTTATATTGCAGGTATTTTTTGCTCTTCTTTTGATCTTCAGGTGTTACTGTTCACAAAAAATTAATCAGCACTTATCCTATTTTTTCCATTGTACTTGTTATTTTTTGTTTTAACATTTGCTACAATAATTTGGCCTATTTTATCTTAGTATCTAAAATTTTCATAGATCATTTTATTAGCATAAAATACTAATTTATGAAGTTATTACATATATGCAATAAGATATGAAAGCGTCCTAAGCCGTAGCTGAAGGAGGTTCTTTTAATTCCACTTCTTTGGGTATGTAAAAAACACAGGTGTTATTGTCAGATGGATAAAAAAAATACTGCATTTTCCCACTGTCTTTTATAAATGGAACATCATACCAGAATGTATGTACAAAGAAGCAGAGTTTTTAGCTGGAATTGTGATACAGATGCAGCGCAGGATGGTTCATTGTCACAGTGTATTTACCTGGTTTTGCATTTTGAATTTATGACAAAAAAAGGAAGAAATATCTGTTTGGATGCAGATTTCCTATTTTTCAACTTCCAGTACGCATTTTTAACTATATGGAATATTCAACAACTTATGACTTATGTTGTATCTTCAACTCTGCAGTAGTAAAAACAACAGTCTATTTCAGGTTGCTCAAAAAAACCCAGTATTCTCTCCTGCCTTCTGAATTCTAGCACTTCTGACAACAGCCGCCTGGTTTTTTTCTGTACTTCAAAAAAAATGATCAACTGCAAAAGCCCTGGAGGCGATCTGTCCTGTCTCTTCCCTCTTACCACCCTACAATAGCCCTAATCTCAAGGAACACTGAAACAGTGAACAGCAGAGGAAACTACAGGGATGGCAGGAAGCCTTGCTGATAGTTTGAAAATCAGAGAATTAGAGAATGAAAATGCTAAAATTGAGAACTGTGTTTTACAGACAGCAAGCAGATTATCCTGAGACCTAAGTTAGTTGTACATCTCGCTGACAAGTATCACTTTAAGCACAGCTTCATCTTGGCATTTTTGCTAATGATATTTTCTATAATAAGCTTGTCTGGCTCTCATCTCACATTTGTGTTTATTTTCTGCCTCTTGAAATCCTTCTTTCCAACTCCTGTCATTGAATAAGGCATCAGGAATTCCTGAGCTCCAACCTAAAATATACTAGCGAATCAGCCTGTCACTGTACAACTCAGACAATCTCTATGTAACTCTGTTGTGTGAAGGTAATAATGCTATGATATATTACACTCAGTGGATATGCAGAATTTCTGTTTGAAGAGTGTTTTTATGTGAAGAAGCTTAAGTAAACATTTAATAGATTTACCAGTCACATTTTACCGTGTTCAAGATTTGCTGTTAGTTTGGCGTTTTCCAGCAGTTACCCTTTCTGCAATATACCTGTCAGGCCCATTTTACTGAAATGGAGTATAGTCAGCTTTAGTCTACTTCCTGTTCTCACTACATAGTTCCATGATCCAGATTTCATGGTAATTTGGCAAACTGTATGGCTGTGTAGTTCTTCCAGACAGCATTTGGGGTCACTTTACCAGTCAGTATTCATTCTCTAAACCTGCATGTCCATTTCCACTAATAGAGTAATTTGGTAAACATTACTTTGCAACAACCTTAAGCATCCTGAAATAAAACCAGCAAATGGAACAAACCTTGCTTGGCGGTTTTTCCCTGCTCTTGGTATGAAAACAAATCCTGTCTATGTTAATGGCACCCTCTTGTCCCTTTCAGGGGTTTGTTCGTTCGTGGGTTTTTTCCCTTTTCTTTTCCTTCCTGCAGGAAAGAAATCACCTGCTAGGAGATAGAATTTTATAGGCTCGGGAGTATAATTTCTATGGTGCATCTCACAATAACAGCACGTATTTAACACAGTGAGAGCAGCATACATGGCTGTGAAAACTGAACTCTGATATGATAGCTGTGATAGGGATCTAGTCTGGCAGGTTTGAGATTATCTCAGTTAGCATCATGCAGATAAGATGCCTACAGGAATCAGAAGAGTTCTGGATACTTGCAGCATCATGTAGTCAGAACAAGGCTACCCACCTACTCACTCATTATCATAAACTGCAACTCTTCTGGCCGTGGTTTCAAGCAAGTTCACTAAATCATAATCGATGCAGTTCAAATTGTGTGTGTACCCACCTGTTTGCTATTTCTCCTCTGGAGCAATCTCTCTGAAACCCCATCACCCTGACTGCTGATTAGGGAAGCCCAGGAGGGGCCAGGGCTTCCTTCAATAGTCCTCTGATGCGCCGCTGTAGTGGGGCTTGTGGGGCTTCGTGGCACCCGAGCTTCAGGCTGGCAAACAGACGGCGTGGGAGGTTGCAGTGGAGAGAGAAACGTGTGCGGCTGACACAAGCTGAGCTGTGCTGCAGTAAATTGGGATGAGGTGCTCAGAGATGATACTTTCAAGGATTATTTTTAGCCACTCCTTTTCCCAATTTATAGTTGGTTATGGTTGTTTCATTTAAAAATGAAGATCTTGGATTTGAGGCAAGCTTAAATTTAGAGCAATACAATGTCTCTCTCTTCCACAGAGATATTGATTTCATTGATTTCAGAGATGTCATTTTTGTAATATTTTTATCTTTTCCCCTTTATTGGGTCCTGCTAAGTCTCAGCTAAACCACTGACTTGCATCAGCACTTTTGCCGTGTTGAAAAATTTCCTTTCATCTCCTGGTTATCTTTATGGACGTATTTTATCTATGCTTTGCTATAGTTTAAATTTTATATTGACATTAATTGAGGTTGCCATCGGCATGTTACTAAACTTCAAGATAAAGTGAAGAACTTGCTCACTAGGTGGATTTCTTCAAACACATTTTCTGTTCAATCTGTGTTTTCCAATGACTTGGGCAAGATCGCTCCACTTGATTACACGGCTAGTATCTATCATACTTTCTTCAAAATTCAGGCATTTACTCTCTCATAAAAGTGCACTGGCTTTTATAGATTCACTACTCAGGCTGTTTACTTTCCTGCTTGGCTTTTCTTTAGTGTAAACTGACAGCTTCCAGAGCTTTTATGCAATAATGAATTATTGGGAGAAGCATTTTCTGCTTCTTTCCACCATGATAAGCAAGATTGGACTTGGAAATAAAAAGAGGAAGATCTGGTTTATTGTCCTAATAATGTGTTGTTGACTGTGCAAAATCAAAATCTTTCTGAGGGGAAACCAAGCCCTGCCTAGCTGGTTGCTAGCTGGGAAAGGCATCCCAATACATCCACTTAGTCATCGTGTTGGCACGAGTAGAAGTTGAGAGAAAAATAGGGTGGGAGGGCAATTCCTTCAGTGCTTTAATAAAAGAAAGATTAGTTGCAAATATTAAACAGGTGGTGTACTAATATCAAATACAACTTGCTTTTTAACTTTAAACTTTTCCAAAATAGAATGACTTTAGTGATGCTGTTGCTAACTATACAGTACTAGTTCTGGAAAAAAGGTGAAGAGAATTGTTCTCATCTGTAGCTAAACCAATGTAACTGTCATTTGTTTCACTATTTAGTCTTAAACTGAATGCTTCCAAACCTCATTGACTGATTGTGATGCTTTAGGCATGATATGTGTATAGCAATTAAGTTAATTCTGTCCCTAGTATTTAAAATTATTTTAAAATCCAAGTTCTTTGCAGTGAGCTAAGATAGCAAGGTGTTTCCATTCCTTGTAGGTTGCCCTCCAAGCTGGAGGCAAGGGGCTTGATTTATTTTTCAGAGTGAACGTTGAGAGGGGGAACGGCTGGCAGAAGAGGCACGGTACTAAGTACCAGCTATAAGTGGTCCAAACCACTTTACCAAGCATTTGTTTGTATTTTGTTTGACTTCTATACAATCCCATTTCATAAGCTTGTTACTAGTCAATACATTGTGTAGTGTTTGTGGTTCTTTATTGTCTGTTTTGAGGAAGAAGTTTAGGCAGAAAAATTAACATGTGATATTCATGATCAGTCATCCTCTGTAACATATACATAGTTGAAATTAATAGTGGTCAATCACTGACTCTGAAAGTTGGTTTTGTTTAAATGCTCATTACATTTTTTCATATGCTACCTCCTGTTGCGGCAGCAAGAAATCTGTGTTCAATCCAGTTCATTTGAGACTTTCTATGGGAATTTGAGTGAATTATTCAATGTATATGAGCTGAGATATCTTTGTGCTTGTTACCTGGGTCTAAGTGGGGAATTTGCTTGGTGATAAAAGGACAGAGACATGGATGAAGGAATGTTAAAAAGGGGAAAATGGACTTGTGTGTAGAAAGCTTTACCTGGATTCAACCCGTCACCCCCACCCCACCCCCAGTCCCCACCCCCCGAATTAGAACAATGGAAGAAAATCCATTAACTGTTAAATATGAAGGCACTATCACTAGCTGAAGTCTCTAAACCACTAACAGCTGTTATTACATGTCTGCTCTCTTCTGAGATTCTTCCCCGTGCAGTCACTGGGAACAGGAGTATCACGTCTTTGCTCTGACCTGATTTGACTGTTCCCATATTGTATTACATATGGGACAGCTGCTCACCAACAATAGCAGGGTTCAGGAAGGAATTTTCCTGTAAAAGCCTGTCACCAAGGCCGTGTAAGATTTTGTACCTTATTCACAGTGTAAGTAAAAGCGAAGTTCTGCTAAGGCTAAGTTATTACAAGTTAGTGCAGGGACTAACACAAATCAGAGTGCTGTCCTGTGCTAAATCCCTGCTCTCAGAGGTAACAAATACACCGTCACTGAACCGTAGCAGGTAGGGCATAATGGACTCACTCATCTTCACTTTCTGAAATGGTAAAGACCTCGAGACCCCAGTACGTGGGATTCTTTTTGCTTTCCTCTCAGTGGCTTAGTTGGACCAGTGGGTTTGGGGGCTCCAGCGCTGTGAGTGCTGATGATGGCACAGGTTGCCATGGTAACAGGATGGATGCAATCTGGTCCTTATAAACGAAGAAGCCTGTTGCTTAGTTTAACACCAGGAATCCATAACTATCCTTTCAGCCAATGCCATTTAGAAGGTTTAACCTAAAATCTTTATTCATGTAGCTGACAACACGCTATTTCACTTAATTGTATATCTTCTTTCCCCTCAGAATTATGGTTTGGAGACCGAAAACCTGAGAACTCTGTCTCACAAGCTGAATGCCTCAGCCAAAAATCTTCAGAACTTTATAACAGGTAGAAGGAGGAGTGGCCATTATGATGGCAGGGCCTCCAGACGCCTGCCAAATGATTTTCTTACCTCTGTAGTTGACCTGATTGGTGCTGCCAAGAACTTACTAGCCTGGCTGGACAGGTAATTTACTATTCCTTGATCCTTTACGCATAAGAATAATTCTTCGGGTTGTTTTGTATTTGTTCTTTTTTTTTCTCTCATACTTGTTTATTCTAATATTAAAATGGCAGTTCTGGAATTCTAGCTCTAAATTTTGGTGTGCAAATTTCTCAAACATTCCAATACTGGCAAAATGTAGTACCCTTTTCCATCAGGAGGGCGTTAAAGTTTTCTCTAGTTACTTTTTCAGATTCCTTTCAGTCTGATAGTATTTAGTGTGAAATTAATACTTTTGTGCTGTTTCAAGTTGACATCTCACTGTCACAAGTGGTAGCATCATTGGCAATTTGAGAAAGAAGGGTAAGGAAGAAAAGATTGTGGAGTTTGAACTGTCCTTCAGCCATCAAAAAGACAAAAAAGCTGGAGCTGAGCAATTCAATTCAGAATATTCAAAATAAATTATAGTACTTGCTTAGTCTGAAAACTAAATTTTCTTATTAGATTTTTTTATCAAGAGTAGGATTGATGTATTAAGTACGGTTGTGGTGTTGGTTAATCCTCAACAATCAGCCGCTGGGTTTTTTTTTTATTTATGAAATGAGAATTTGATTAAAAGTATGTCTAAATAAATGTAGTTAAAATTTTGACTGTGGAAAGACAGAAACCAAAACATAAAATAGCATAAGAGCATTTACGTTTTGCTTCTCTTTCTTTGAAATTATAGCAATGGATAGCTTTATCTTGAATCTGAATGCTCTTGAATGTATAAATGGCACCTTGGAAATCACAGTGAATCACCCTCCTTTACAGGATTTGTATAATCCTGGTGACATCTTCCTAACCTAATGCCAGCAGTCATATTCTCTTGGGCTATGACCTTGTCAGTTCTTATAAATTCAGATGGGGTCAGATTCAGCTGGAATTTGGAAAGCCTAAAGAAAATTCAAGTGTGCAGGAAGCTCTTAGTGACTAAGTAAGCGTTACTTTGCTCGCTGAATTAAGGTGCTAACTGCTGCTGAAGAGTGATGTCATACTAGAAATGCTGTCTTTAATGAGCCATATAAAGGAAATCTGGACTAATAATTATTTGGAAGCTTTTATTTCCACTTTGTACAAGAACAATAACTTCTGATGTTCTGGACAAAATCCAGTTTATATCCTTCCTGCCTTTCTTGTTTCAAAGGTGTATTTTACAAAAGTTGTGTACATTGCTGCTGGAGATTGTCATGATTAGGTGATTCACATTTCTGTGGTGTAAAACTGATCTCTGCATTACATGTATCTTCTAAATGCCCATGAAGACTCCAAAAAACAGTAAGACTGTGTTATTGAAAACGATATTCATTATTTCAGGACTTTTTTTCTTCATTAAATTGTAGAACAATTAGCCAACCTGATTATATTTGCCTCTATGAAAACAAAAGTACTAACCATAAATCTGCTTAACAACTGCTTATACTGGAAACAGCAGTTATAATCCTTAATGCTGTATAAACCTATCCTTCCTTTGTCACAGGTCTCCATTTGTCAGTGTGACAGAATACTCGCTGCTGAAAAACAACATTGTTCAACTGTGCCTGGAACTAACAACCATTGTGCAACAGGTAGGAGTGGTTATTTTCCACTCTGAGTCCTCTTCATACTGTTGTTTTAAAACTGCAATAGTAAAAACATTGTTAAGCTTTTACTTCACCAGAAAAATTGTTTTAGCATTACCTCTCTGTTCTTTGCATATTCTCTTCCTCTGGGAGTGACAGGCAGGTTTTTGGACTTTTGTTATCCTAATATGCCTGGATAGATTGAAGAATAGTGTGAAGATAAAAATAATTCCCTTTGCTTTTGAGTAGACAATTTCATGTTAGGTTATCTACCACCATGCAAGTGTTTAAAAAACAAAGGCACAGTGGGCAACAGCTTAACTACTGCTCACAGTTTATTACAGGTTAAAATATGAATGATCAAAAATCTTTCAGGGTTAACTTCTTAGAATACATACTGATATACCCAGAACCTGTACTGTGGCTTCTTCACTTAAAGGAGAGCCAGTTACATAAAAATTGTTTAGTGATTAACATGAAATATTTATAACATTAAACAAACCAAATATGGAACAAATAAGGGTAGTGGTATTATCACCACTGACATTCATTACGTAATTGTAATATAGTACAGTTCAGAGGTATGTACCATTAATGGGTCTGGTTCTGTAGTGCTACATATACAAATAATAAGAGTCTCTGACACTGTCTGCCCCTGAAGTAAGAGAAGAGGTGACATACAGGTACAGAAAGACTGAGTAGAAATCAGTTTTACAAACATTTACAGTGAGCTTCTCCTCTTGTGAATGGATAAAAACATTGATGAGACAAAATAGTGTTACTGGAATACACGGAGAGGTTAGAGAATAGGCACGGCTGTCCTGGAATGAAGCAAAAGAGAAAGATGAAAGTACTGAAAGAGTGAAAGCAAGAAGAAAGCTTAGCTAAAGCTATAGCTTTGTAAGCACCTTAAACTGGTCCTGCCTCCAATATTCCAATAGACAGGGCTCCATTGCCTGCTTCTGTCCTGTGCAGGCACGGTTTTCCATGTAACCTCACCATAGACCAATCGTAGAACTCATTTAATTTAAAAGGCTTCCTGGAGTAGTAGCATTCTACAAACTTTTTTTTTCCCCCCTCCTTTTCTCTTCAATTTCATTTTAGTTCTTGGGGAAAAAAAAAGAACAGCTAAGGCTGATAAATATGAGTCTTTGTATTTTATATCATTATCCTTCATTTATAATATTCAGCTTTATTACTTTTAGAAATTTTGTCCTTTGTGCATTTTTGCAGTGGAAAAAAAAATCCTTTTTCTCTTTTTGTGGCTTAAAAATTCCTATGTATGCATCTAATTATTTATGTATCCTTATTGAGCTTTCTTTTACAAGGTGTTTATAACACCAGGCTATTTTTGATTTACAGACTAAGCAAAATGAACTTCTCTACAGTATAAAAAGGTTGGATTCTGATTCCACCCTTCCGCTGATATTTGCACATTGTGTGAGTTTGATTTTTCACTGTGGTCTAGGTGAAAATAGTATAACTTTGAATTGTTGTCTCCATTTCTGTTGTTCATTTCACTGCTTTTGGCAGATGAACTTCAGTTCTCCTCTGCCAGCAATAGTAAGGGTTTGGTTGGGTTTTTTTTTCAATTCTTCAACTCCACTCCCAAAGCTGTCCTTTTGACAACTTAAAAACAATTGATCTTTTAGCATAAACTCCAAGACATTCCAAGATAAAAAATCTTTAGTTAGTTTGTCAGGTCAGTTACAAATCAAGTTTTATCTTTTCCTTATCTTGTTGTCAGATCTGGGTTGTTTGGTAGTCAGCTATTAAGATCTTTTTACAATCTATTAAACAGCAGCAGAAAGACCAGATAAAATCATTCATAGGGAGACAGTTTTGCTGTTACTAAATCTGAGGAAAATTAATCATAATGTGTGAAAGCAGAAATGTCTCACCTAAACCAGAACTAGAGTCTTAACTTTAGGCTAAAATATGAATTGAAAGGCATAACTAATGGAAACCTAGGTCTCAGATCTTTTCAGATTCTCCTTGTTTTATGAATGAGGTACATTTCAGGTGTCTAGTCAGTGTGAAAGTAGCAGTCAAGGCTATGCATTTGGCACATTGAGAAATGTCTGAAGATTTATTTTGTGCAAAATTAACATGCTTTGTGTGCATAACTTACAGCTGCCACTCAAGGTGAACCTCCTTTTAAATAGGGGACATTACTATGTAATCTTAGTTTCATATAGACACTGCTTATGAGTCTTCTTGCTAGGATGTATTGTATGTGTCTGACTGATATAGTCTTAGACCTAATAAAGAAGTAGGTCTTTTAGCTTTTAGGTCATATTTTTTCTCTGTGTGAGTGTGAAGATGGATCATTATTGAAAATTTAAACCAGATGAACTACTATGTTGGGTGTTATTATTTACATACCATATAAATGCTATGATGAATAAGCAGACACTTGTTTATCTGTAAACGGTATCTTCTCATACTGGTTCAATCAAGAGCATTGATCTTTATTCTCTAGTTTTAGAGAATTTTTTACCTTTCCATTTATGCTTGGCAATGTACTTTATTCTACTCAGCTTTCCTATCACTCACAATCTCAACTTCCCTAAAATAAGTAGGAAAACCACAAAAGAATAGCATTATACAGAAGGCTTCAGAAACATCCCGATATTGAGGTACAACGTCCCTTCAAAATGTGTTGATAATTGTGCAAAAAAGCATGTTAGATCAGAGTATTGCAAATGTTTGAACTCTCTGGGGACTCCATTTTGAAGTATAGCACTAGCTTCAAGGTACACTAATTCTTATTTTTGCTCTGAAAATAAATCCACCAGACTGACTTAACTGAATTTGGATTTGGTCATACTCTGATACTGAGGCTACACTGGGGAAAAGATAACTGGAATAACTGGGGAAGAATAGGCTTGGAATTTTGTTCATAAAATGTAGGCATTGGTTAATCTTGCATTGAGTAGAAATAGCTCGCTACTTCTAACAAAAGATGATTTTCTGATTATTTTTTTCCTGATTGTGTCAAAGATGTTTGAACTCATGCTAGATACTTTTGGTACCTGCATTAAACTGCACAAACAAACATTCTCTAAATAAAAAGTTTATGTCTTACCAAAGAATGTCAGCATGGCTCAGGCTAATTTTTTTCCAACGAAAGCCAAATAAAATTTTGCTTGTTCTTCCCTTTATTAATGTTTAATTAACCTCACTGGGATAAATTCAGAGACCATATCACAGATTTGTACCCTCTTTTTAGTCAAGTACTTTTAGTGTTTAGGATGAAGCATATTTTTTTTGAAGCTATCTAGTTTGTGCTGACTGCAATTGATAGAAATTGTTGTTTCTTAGTAGTTTCCTGTACTCAGTCTAACTTTTAAAGTCGCCCTCCTTGGAGCAGGTGGTTGGACTAGATAACCTCCAGAGGTCCCTTCCACCTGAATTATTCTGTGATTCAGCAACTGCCATTAAAAAAGTGGGCGTTATTTTCAGTTTGAACTTTGCAGACTTCAGCTTTCAGCCTTTCAATCTTATTTTGCTTGCATATGCTAAAGAACATTTTGTTATCAAACATCTGTTCACTGTTTTCTAAATATAGATTACGATCAAGTCTTTACCTTAATTAAACCAAGTAAAATAAGTTACTTAATGTATTTACTGGTGTATATTTGCCTAATTTCAGAGCAATCTCATTCTTTTTAATGTGTGAGTTCCAGAAGAGTGTTTGATTTTACATATGCAAGAAATATACTTTTAAATATAATTTTGTCATATCCACCATTCAAAGACTGCAGTAGATCTTTACTGCACTGTTATATTGGGAAATGGCATTCAGATACCAAACAAAGCTTTATAGGGTCTCTGTTTCTTTTCAGTACTTTGACGTAACTCATGCTCTTTAATCATACTAAGATAATGAGCTAAATATTTCACATGTATTAGTATTTTTATGTGTTATTTAATGGTTCTTAAGACTTGTCATGAAGCATTCTTTATGGTATCTTCAAATTTCAGTAGTACTTGTATATCTTTCTTTCGGAATCATAAACTAAAATTGTGACTAGAGTCTGGGAGAGCACAAGCCCTGCTGACCTTTTCTCTTTAGGAACATTCAAAAGAATGCTCGTTTGCTTTATCACAGTTATGAAGGTGTACTGTACCTTTGAAAGGTAGGATGTTCTGGATAGTGCAGAAGCTGGCTTGTGTGTAATACTGCTGTTGTGACTATTTTTGTAATTCCTGTATTTTACCATTTTACAGAGGGCAAATAGAATGCAGCTACTAATTTTTTAACAGTTTTTTAAACTCTAAGAAAAAACATTTTTATCATGTCATCTTGCTTATGGAGGATGGAGAAAGAATATCACTATAGCTATTATTTATTTTCTAAGAAAAATAGATCAAAATTCTATAAATGTCGGTCCTGGAAGACTTACGTTTTTTAATGAGATCCCTAGTGCATTGCTATGTATCAGAGAAAAATAAATCAGAAAAATATTGTGACCTACATATCTTAATATTTTAGAATAATATTTCAAGTGCTTTTAACCTCTCAGTTAAACCAGTCTGATGTATTTTAAAAAAAAAAAATTAATATGCATCTATTTTGGAAGGAATCCCAAAGCCATTAACATTTTTTATGCTAATGTAATCTTGAATGTGGAACATAAGTATAGCTAACATTAATTCTGCTCTACAAAACAGTAAAATTTGTTTTACTATACGTAAGTCCTCTGGTTTTTGACCTGAAGTAATTAAGTTTGTTCAAAATGAAGCTCATATTGTATTTCTAGCACAGAAATTAAAGGAATAATTTAAAAAGGAGCCTTAGCTCTGAAGTCAAGCTGTATGCCCCGCTGTGATCATTTTGTTCTCTTGGTACTTGGAGGGTTAAAAGAAGATGGTGGATGTGCTGTTTGAAGTGTGCAAAACTTGTCAGAAAAACTGCCCTGGGCATTGCCAACCAAACTGACTAATTGAATTCTTTTTTTGTGCTGTAGAAAATAACAGTATGAATACAGAAGGAACATCAAAGGGATACTTGACCATGAAATGCTAATATAAATTCTTCTCCGTGTTCCTTGACACTCACAGTCTTCTGATTTTAACTTTCTTGCTCTTTAACTATAGTCTTTAAACAGTATTCACTTAGAAAGTAATTTTTCTACAGAAATGCCCATCCTCCAAAATAAGCACAACCCTTAGGGTAGAGGATGTGAGAGTCACCCGTGAGCGGGGCTGAGTGGGGAGCAGGCTAAAGCTGCCCCGCCGCAGCCGGAGGTGATGGCAGGACACGGTCCTCGGAGCAGCACCCGAGGAGGAAGGATGGAGCGTGGGCATCCATGCTGGGCATGGCCCCAGGGGAGGGAACGCAGCCGAGGAGTTGAGCTGCTGGGCAAGAGGAGTGGACATCTGCCCCGTGGCTGCTGTTGTACCACAGCCTCAGCTGATCGCATAGCTAACCTACTTCTAGAGCAAATGGAGTGAGGACCTCGGAATTATTTCATGGGAAGTGCAGAGCAGTTAACTATTACTGCTAACACATTAATATCCAGGAAAGAGGAAATCTTGAGAACTATAGGGAACCTTCAGTTACTTGAGGGGATCTTCTAGGTATATCAGTAAGTTACATTTTATTTAAAAGCTTATTCAAGGAAAAAGACAGATAAACAAGGCGGGGTTTTTTACTTGTCCTGTATCTGTATCTTGCTTTGTAGAAAGCTTTTCCGATGTGACATAGCACTTGGAGAAGCATTTAGCAATTTCCCAAGATAATTCTTTTGGTTACTAATCATTAGTTCACTTCAGTGCAAATAATCAGTGCCAGTATAAACATTATAAACATTATAAGCAAGTTTCCTACAACAGAGGAGGTCCCCGGCGAAGCGAGGATCCCACCCTGCCTGCCCGGCCCTCAGCATGTTTGTGGCAGCCTCTTCCCGCCTTTCCTCACAGGGCTCCAGGATTCCCACCAGCCACTGGCTTGCCACGGCTGTGTCTTGCTTTATGGAGGAATGTGTTGAGAAAATCTCCAAATCATTACAAAGGGATAGCGGCAGTAGATCTCTCTAAGGAATTAGTATGCTTTCCTTCATGAAGGAAAAGTAATATTCTAGCCACTGTAATATCACTAAATCAAAACGCAACTTAAAGGAGTAATGACTCAAGTTATGTAGTGATAAGATTTATTACTCTTCTTGAAAGGATAACGAAAATAGGAAAAAGACAGTTCTAGAAGTTACAAGTCTTAAGCAAACAAAGAGTTTGGTCAGGATTATTGTTTTTCAGGCCTACTTAAAATTGGTTAATAGCACCATTGTGTAACGGAAGGCTGAGATGGAGATGTATGGGAGGCAGTGAAACCCAAACTGGAGGGCGCCAAACTGACTGAGTGGACACACCATGTTTTCGCATCTTTATCATTGTACTTGTCAAAATATTCTCTGTTCACTCTTCCTTCCCATGCTTTATAGTAACACAGTCTGCCTCGAGGTAGGTCCGACACAGCTGTCTGCACCCCGCACAGCTTGTAGAACAGCTAACAAACATTCTGCCTGATTTAAGGCTAAGCAGTGTATCTCCAGCTCTGTGCATCATTGAACTTCTGACATACTAGATTAATTATATTCAATTACTTTTTTCTCACTATCATGAATGTGTTCCCTCTGCCTTACATTTATATTATTGCTAGTAATGAACACAAGAGTTTCATGACTGTAAAGGGAAGAATAGGTCGCTGAGGTTAACCAGCCACAGGCAAAGTCAAGTTTCCTAAGTCTGCAAAGTAACCTTTTGGACACGACAAAGCTCAAAAGATCATTTATCTTTACAGGTACATCTATAAGAGATGGTTATCAGCATAAAGCATTCTTTTGTTTCTTAATAGGAAATTGAAAAAAACGTGCATTAATTGTTTACATTTTATTTTACCACAGGATTGTACAGTGTATGAAACAGAAAATAAAATTCTTCATGTGGTAAGTAATCGAAGTATTCTCCTTTGGTATTCTCTAATCCTACCCCATCCACTTAAATATTTTTTTTTTTAAATTAAAGCTACAATAGTTCCTTACTATCTGACACAACTTCTGATGAATTGTATCAGTTGATAAAAGTTAAAGCTTTCATAAATAAGATCAAATAGATAAAAAGTTAAATTTTATTTTCAAGACCAGCTTACATGTTTTGCTACCCCCTGAAACCAACATAGTGCAAGTTAGTTGTGCCTCCTACCAGCCAGTTTAATGAATGCCCCAGTACTCTAGGTTTAACACTCCAAAATGTCTTTTTCTGCATCAACATAAAGAAATGGAGACACTCTACCCAAACAATATTAATAAAATATTTTTTCACCTGCAATATTGTTTCTGGTTTCTCTGAAGATTGGAGGCTTATGGAAGATGGTGTCATTCACTTAAGAACCATTCCTACAAAGCCTTTTTACTCTTTCCTAAATTGGAAGTCTTTCAAGTTTAAGGCTTAAGAATCAGCTTTATTCTGCTATTCCCTAACTTATGATTGTTTATTTCATCAGGCAAGGACAGATACTCCCTCTCGCTCTTCCTTTCCACACAGTTCCCTGGAGTAATGTTCTCTGTTATACCTACAGTTAATTACAAACACATAATTATTGTTCTTAGATTGTTTCTGAAGCTTCCCAATACTCTTACTAGTATAATACCCTTACTGGGTTTGCTGACATGGAATTACGGCAATGGATCCATCAGACCTGGTGCATTACTAGCTGCACTGGTTGTCAGACTGAGCACTTCGTGGCTTCAGCACTCAATAAGCCTAATGGCAAAGTGGAATTGAAGAATCATATACAAAGCTATTGATTAGATGTTGGATTAGTTGTCCTGACACTGAGATAGGGTTAAAACCTATGCTGAAAGGGAAATAACAAAGGATTTAAAAGTTCAGATAAGCTTTTTACAAGCTCTAACCAAGTGTCTGACTTTTTTTATTCTTTTTTTTTTTTTTTAAAGCCTTTTACACATACCGTGCTTCCAGCGGGTATTAAAATTTGTCATAAAACATTGATGTACTGTTAAATTCAGAAAGCATGCAGTGACTTTTAGGAAAAAAGCTTACTGTTGCAAACCTGATTCTGAAAAGAACTTCTAAAAGCACCTGAAATCTTCTGGGATTTGGAGTGTGCATATATATATACACACACATATATATACACCTTTTAACCCACAATGCTAACTGCATATGACTTCTAGAAATACATCTTTATCCGGAATGTTACTTTTGACTTTTCTACCTGTTCTGGTTGGAAGCCTGACAAGGAAGAAGAGATGAGAGAAAAGTTTCCATTTTAAAGTATTCCATAGGCTCAGCAGTGAAAGTGCAATGAACCTTGAACAGCCTGAATCCCAAGGCAGTAGAACTTGTCTTAGCCTGAGAAAAATCACCTGAAACTACCTGATCCAGAGCATCCAGGCTCTGAGAATCAACTTGTTTACCATCATAACTCTGGGTGGTGAGAACTATCACCATCAGTATTTTAAAAAATAAGAATTACTTCAAGGATACCAAATTCAAGAATAAGCTTTGTAAATTGTTTGGGGGTTTTAGGGTCATTTTATTTCTAAAAATAAAATTAAATTAAAGAAAATACCCAAGAAAAATAATTGTGATTCTCTAAAGTAAAATTTTATATTTGTAAGAGATAGAATCTATAACTCAAACACCGCATGACGGGTTTTTTTATTTCTGAAAGATATTAAGGAAGATATAGTTGGAATTAAATACAGATTTATAAAATGATGATCCATAATTGACTTTCTTCATTGGTTACTGGCGGGGTTCACTGAGGTGTAGATTTGTTTGGAAGAGCTCCACACTAGGACAGCATGTGCTCAGATGATGTGATAGCAGGTGCATAGTTGCCATTCCCTCACTACTCATATGACTAGACTGTGTCTACTCTGCAACTCAGGTATTATGGGAAAAGATAAATTATGGAGGGGTGGTCTTCAGGATCACTTAAACTGCATGTCTGAGAGTCAGGTTTCTTTGGTTTTGGATATTTATTTAGCAAAAGACGGTTGTCAGGACTGCATCAGTTCTTTAGACTAATGTGGTATACCTGTGCTAATCAAAAATTACAATAAACAGTTGATCTTTCTCTCAGCAGTAAATACAGATTATTAAGTTATATTCATTATACAGACCCAGCAGTGGCTGCCATACTAAAAATACTTTGTGATGTATAAGTTTGTATAACTTGTTCAAGACATAGTGGTTTCCTAGAGGTTCTGTTCTTGTCATGGCCCATTGAGAGAAATTTAATAAATAGTTTTAGGTGTTGGAAGGCCTGCAAAACTGTGTGCAGATTTCCTCTGCAACAGGTACTTCTCGAAGAACCCATTTTTGTTTGAGATTTTCTTATGTGCGGTAGTATTGCACCATCTAAAGAGCGGGCGCTTTGCTTCTCTGTGGTTTTGGAACTAGTACATGAGACTTTGGTCCTTTCTATTCTTTTATGGCAAAAATACTTTAGCTTATGTTAATGTATCATCTCATATTGATAGTGCCATGTCAAACATTACTTTCTGACCCTGTGCTATTATTCATAAATTCTGCTCAGTTGCTCCCATTTGTACTATCTCAGCCTTTGCATTACTTACAACTGATAGTCAGGCCTCTCTTGTACCTGCTGAACTACTTTTACAGCAAATTGATATTTTTAATTATTCTAATATAATTTTCTTGAATATTTTCCTGGTGCTAAAATCCTACGTAGATTTTAATTAACCTTCTGAATCATGCAGAGATCTTAAAGATTCATAAGACTAAATTTGATTGAAAAAGTTTTTGCTGTTTATTTTGTTCCAAAGTTTATTTACTGGATAAGTATTTGCATGTGACAACAGAAAGTAGAAAGTATTGTCTCTGGGATTTAGTTTGCATCTAATCTGTACGAATGATCTTAAAGATTAAGGCATAAAAGAGAGCCTCAGTTTGAAATCATAGTAATATTTTGATATGACAGTAATTCAAAAGCTGGATGAAAGCATATACTCACAAACAGGGTCAACCATTAGATCAGTTCGTATGTAGAATAGCAGTACAACACGTTTTTTGAGCAAGCCAGTTTCTGTATCTCTGATGGGAGAAGACAGGACCTAAAGTTTTGTTTAGGGGTTCTGGCCCAAAGCTGAAACTGCTAGAAAAATATTTCTGGTAATGCTGACCTTTAGACACAGTCATGCATACCTGAATGTGATGCTTTGCATCTTGTGGCTGATATAAAATACAAATGCCACACCCAGTACTCCAGAGCTGTACTTGGATTTCCAGATGAGTAACTATACAGTGAATGGAAATACAATCTATAAATTCAGTTAGTTAATTTATTAATTGTGACAACTTTATTTGCTTAACTTATATGTATAGTATCAAATGAGATATTAGAACTCTTCATGCTTTTGCAAATGCCTGAAATAAAACTTCCCTTAAGGGATTTCACTAGAATTTGCTATAATTATGGAAAATGAGAGTATAGTCCCCAAAGGAAAATAGATGCACACAGCACAACTTCGACCGGAAGACCATTCTGAAATTCATCTAAATGAATGCATTCAGATTCGGTTCAGATATTTTTAGGCATAGCCTTTTTAAAGGTACGCTTTAAGCAACAGATGCAAACTTGTGAATAAATCTTTACATATGAAGATTCTCTGAGAGTACAGATCAGCTCCTTTCTGATTCATAGACTTACTTTGATGGGTAGGTTTAATCTGTCGGTATCGCTGTTACCATCTATGCAGTGGGGTTCTTATTTCAAAGGTGTTGGATTTGCATTAAGATTTTGAGATCTTTAGCTGGAAGCAGGATAACGTAAAACTATTGCATTGTTATAGTGATCTAGAATATCAATTAAAGGATATGTTCAAAGATGCATAAGAATTTTACTTCAGGAAATGGATTAACTAAGGCACTTTTCTGCCAGTTAATTTTTCACAAAGGAAAAATTTTCTAAATTGTATAATGCAAAATTCACCTAATTATCACTGTTGGTAAGGTTACTTTCATTATTTGGTAGCCAAAATATGTTATTAAGTTGTACATAAGGCATTTATTTTTAACATATTTCACTTGACATCCATTGTATTTATAATGATACATTATAATGACAGATAAGATGAAGTTCATCAGGGTTGTGGGTTGTTTTTTTTTTAAAAGTGCACGTAGTTGGAGTGGAGAAAATAGTTTAGATATACAGATGTTATCAGTGCACAGTAAAATCTGTTGATCGGAAGAACTGTACATGCATGTACATTTTCTTGACATTTATGGATATTTTCTGTTTCCTTAATCTCTTGTTCTTGACTGTCATGTATCTGTAGTTTTTACAATACTAAGAAATAAAATTATCCATTTATTCTCAGGTAGTTCTTAGAATAAGTTGTTCTTCGCTAGTAGTTTCAGTTTAATATGAGGAATTATATTGACTTGTTTTTCTTCGTAGTGTAAAACCTTGTCTGGGATTTGTGACCACATCATTTCGCTCTCATCTGATTCTCTGGTGTCACAGTCAGCACATCTTGAGGTAGTTCATCTCACCAGCATTATGCCCAGTGAGGGTTTGGTAAGTAGCAAAGCAGTTTAAGGTTTAACTGTTAGAATACAGAATACAAGCCTCAGTTCCTTAGGGTGATTTCTTCTTTTTAGTTTGTCAAGAAATCAAAATGTGTTTTCATACAGTGTCCTCCTTTTTTTTTTTTTTTGGTAAGCGGAATCAGATTTCTGAAAGTGGTTTAATTAACATTTCTATAAATAAAGGGATTGTAATTTAAAAGGAAATAATAAATTTAAACCTGTTTTACCTAGGGCTTCATGTGCAACTGGTAACTATATGAGTGGCTAAGGAAAAGTTATAGTCCTTTGAGAGCCATATTGCAGTTTTTGGAATGTATCAAAGTAATCCCCAAATACATACATATACAAATAAAATTAACTAAATATCATATATTAATGTGCTTTGAAAATGATTAGTAGAAGGTATGTTTCTTGGGCTTGCATAAAAATACTTAAATGCCTCCCTAATGATTCAGTTGAAATAAAACTTCCAGAAGTATTATCCCAGAACAAAAATAAATCCTGTATATTTGTAAATTATTGTTCACTGAGCAGACTAGTTAGGTGTCTTCTGAACATCCCAGCTGGTCTGCATTAATAATGGGTCACACCATTAAAATTTCCTGCACAGATAATAGTTTAATAATTATTTGGCTACAGCTTTTAAATATTAATGTACTCCTACTTTTTTTTGGACAAGGGATTTTTGTGAAGTTTTAGGAGTCAGTGGGTAAAGATTTCTGTCTCCCCTCCATAGTCAACCTTTCAACTTTACAACCATCATTCTGATATTGGTAGGCTATAGGAGGACAGGGATTGTGCTTGGGAATGTAAGATCCTAAGAAAAGTGATAGAGTAAGGTAGCACTGCAGGCACCAGGATGTTCCTGCACGCATCCTACTTTTCCCAGTATGATCTTATACTGTTTTCAGCTGCCTTCTCAGGACTTTTTGTATTTTTTTTGCTTACAAGAGGAGGAATCTGGGAACGATCATGAGGAGGACAAAAGGGGAAAGTGGGTAGGCAAATTGGTAGCCATGAGACTTATCTTCAGAAGATTCCAGAATTGACAAATAAGTGTCAATATTTGAGTGTCACTATACATGTTGTGGCATGTTTCTTGTTTGTAATTCACTGTGATTTACCGATTTATTTTAAATTTGTTAGTTGAGATGTTTTCTATTATTTCAGTATTTTACTCTGTTCTAACATTGAATAGCGATGAACATCATGTGCAAATCCAGTCAAAGTTACAAGAGCATAATTATTTTGAGGTATGCATATTAATTTGAGAATGATGTGTTTTAATAACATGAGGGGGTTTTGCATGACTGTGTAGATTTACTTTATTCTTAGACTGAATAAGTCAGTAGAGAACATTACATAAGTGTAAAACACACTTAACTTTAATTCTGTGGCATTGCAGATGCTTAGCCCAGTATGTAATCCTGCAGACAGGTGTAATTTTCTTATTTTGCTGCTGCATCCCAGTGGCCAAATGTGTTCCCTTTGTGGCCCAGTTTCCCCTTTTGGTCTGATTTCTGAGTTAGTGCAGGGATATCTAGGAAATACCCGGTCAGTATAATTTACAGCTTCTGTAATATATATGCTGAACATCTGTTGGTGCTTTCGACTTGCATTAAGACTACTACATCCTAGCAGTCTGCACCTCTGTAGAGCTTTCCTTTCTATCCAGAAATGTAATGTACTTCTGCTCGTCTGCTTAGAGGAAAGTTCAGTGTCAGCGCTGAAGAGAACGTGACCACAGATAGTCTGTATTTTCCTCAGAGCTGATGGATCATACCAAGCAGGGCTGGACACAGCTGGTGTTTCCCATTCGGTGACAGCTCTAGATCTAGGACAGGTGTGTAGGCTGGTGGAGGACAGAAAGAGTGTAGCCTGATTCAAAAATGGCATGTCCTATAGTGAGTTGAAAATTTAATGGTGTGCCATATTAGGCAGGTGTCTTTCAGGGTAGGGATGGTATACTTTCTAAGCAGCTTATCATAAAGTGTTGGAGTGTGATTTAAACATTTAAGGCATGAGAGACCAAGATGAGAGTTGTTAACTGTATTGTTGCGGCCTGTCATGGGGTCCACCAGACCCCCTTTCTTCCAGACCCCCCTCTTTTCTGATAGAGCATCAAGCAGACAGGTTTGTGCTGTAATAATGGTGTAGACTGGACTCTGTCACTGGGTGGAGGAACCATGAGGTAGTTCTCCATCCACAGTGTACCCATAAGTTTATAGCCAACAAAACTGCTGTAAGTGGGCACTGCTGACAGAGGACATGAGACAAATACTGCAATCAAAATTGCTGGTCAATTTTTTCTTCTTTTTTGTTCTTTTTTTTTTTTTTAAGATGAAGTGAAATCACAGTGAATGACTGAGTTTTCTATGCCTAATTGTAAAGGCGCTGTAACATGTTAGGTTGGAAAGTTCCTTATAATCAATTTTGCTGATGCTGTGTTCTGTTTAGGAAAAAATAGTAAAAAGGACTATAAATGGGAATAAAAGAAAAACCATGTGAAAAGGAAAAGAAAACATTAATCAGAATCAAATATAGAACAGAGTAATGAATTACAAATTGCTTTCTCATGATTGTATAGCAGCTTTTTTCCACAGGATCTCTGCTCCATTCAAGAGAAAAATGAGTGCTATTCACTGAATGGAAAATATTCAGAGTTCCATTTTTATCCTTATCATTCAGCGTAGGGGTTGAGGTCTTATTTACCATGCTTCAGCTTAGCTCTACATTCCCTTGAGCTACTAATTTCATCGTGAGGTGGCTTTTTTCATGTGGTCTTACTGAGTGCTTTACAGATGCTAATTAATTCATCCTCACAACACACTTGTAAAAACAATATTGTAATTTTAGTTTTATAGATAGGAATCTAACGCACAGAGCAATTTGTGTCAAAATCACCAAAAATCTATTTTTCAGAAGCTTACCATATAAGTTTTCAGAACGCTTGTTACTTTTATAGCATAAGTTTAAAATACAGTCTCTCTTGGTTTTAAGCGTAGCTCAGGTTTTCAGAGCTACTGAGAAATGCAGCTTCAGCTTCATACAGGGTTGGCATCTAGAAAATGAACACAATTATTTGCCATTGGTGAAGTATGTGTTGTAAATTACTCAAATTTATATGGGAATTCAGTTATATGGAATGATATTCAGTTGACTTAATTATGAGTCTTCTTCTATTCTCAAAACTGCATTTGCAAAACTGCTTTTATTATATGCCTTCTAATTTCTTCAACAAATGAGCCAGAAATCATATAGGCATTGCATAAGCTTACACATGAACTGAATTAATTTCCAGGTCCAAGTCCATACAGTTACTACATAGAGTCAGAACTCCTGTGGGGCCATGTCTGTGTGTTTAATTGTCTAAATAAATTCCGGATCATGAAGCATTTTCACAAAGGGCCTGTATGTAATTTGGATGTGTGCCTTCAGTTCTAGCATTTTCTAACTTTCTTTCCATGCTTTTATGAACATAATACTAATCTCTTTCTTTTCTTCCCTGTCTAAAGTATCTTCTTTTTTGTCTGCTTTGTTAAAAAATAGTCTTCTATCATGCATTCCCTAGAACACCCTCTCTGTGGTAGTTTCACGGCAGTTTGCTGGACAAAAGAATTTGCATTGGGAAGCACACATTTTAGGTTCTGTTCCAAGTTCTGATGACTGTGTTTGCATCCTGATCTCTGCAGGCATTTCTGGCCTCCAGAAGCGCACTGGTTTTTTTCCTCTCTCTTCCATTCCTTCCCAAGCTGTACCAGTCACGTATGCCAGTCAAATTGCTTGTTCCTTTTCCCTATTTAGCCACTGAATTTTCAGTGGCAAATACTCAAACACCGTCCATGTATTTTTCCATTTCATTTTAAAGTAACTTTAAAGATTTTAAAACACTTTTTTCTCCTGAACTGTAGTACTGCGTATGGTAATACTATTTACATCTGAAGCGTACTGCGTGATCAGCCTGAATAAGATGTCTGGAAGGCAAAACTTTGTTTCAAATTACCAATGTGACAAACTTGAAATAAACTCCTGTACTAAAAAAGTATTAGACTGTGAGAACCACTGTTGGTTCTGACCATATTGACAGAAAGAGAACATGCATACGTAAGCTTTTATGAAACAGAATAAAATAACTAACTTCATGATTTTAAAAATTCCCTTCCTTGGCTTTTAGTTTTTCAATTCTTTGAGTTATTTATATTGTCAATTGTAGCGTGACAAAGGAAATTGGGTCACTTTTATACTTACAAATGCTTTTTACAAATTCCTTTTCTTTCTGCTTAGAGAAAGACAGGTTTGCATTCCATTGCATTGCATGGTAAAACTTCCTTTTGAAGTTACAATAACTTGTGGTAAAAGAAACTATGATATGATTTTAATTTTTAGGCATGGTGCATAACTCTAGTACAAGGCAAGATTTTTGATATATGAAAGATCTACTCCCCTGGAATCTATGATGTTTCAAAAGTCTGTAGACCAAGTTCTGCATTTAGGAGTCACAGAATTTCTGTTTAGTGATTAGGCAAAGCTGATGCAGCAGCACCCACTTTAAATTTCTTACCCTGATGGACCTGGCATAAACAGTAGACCTTTGAAACAAGAGTTTGTGTTAGTGTTTGCAGGGGAAGAGGTGCAGCTCCTAAGCTTGCTACTAAGTCCTGGAGGGTGAGGGTAGGTGAAAGGCTATGCAAACCTTACTGTTAATTAACTAAGACTAAGTCCAGAGCTTTGGAGCAGTTTTGCTGTCAGATAAGCAAAGGCAGGCTAAGGGGAAACCAGTGTTTTGTTTGACGTGATGGATATAGAGACTGTCCATAAGATGGGAGCATGGAGGGTTTTTTGAGGCTTGGGGTTTTTTTCCTCCTACCACTCTTGGATGATCAGGGATTGTCAGTAGTGGAAGATAATTTTTTTTTTTTTTGCGTGTGTGTATTAGAGCCATTATTATTTTGGACTAAACATTTTTCTTTTTTAATCTTTTGAACTTGATATGCTGTACATATATTTAAAGGTACTTCTGTGTAACATGCAACTTTAATCTTCTTTGAGATTAATTACTCTCAAGCAGGAGATCCTAAGCAGGCAGGCTGTTGGGTTTTTATTGTTTGGTTTTGTATCTTCTGCTGTCTGAGGAATGTTTTGCTTCTGGGATGCAGTATCACTTTTATTCCTCTTCCTCTCGCTTTTTTTGTTGTTGTTTTCCCTTGTATCTGACCTTCCTACTGCTGATAGAAAGAGTGTTATCTGTCACCCTTTAATTAAGATATACACTGCTTATAGTCTCAGCTTTGTTAATTGTTCAGCAGAGGGAACTTTTCTGTTCAATTTCAGAATTTAACATAAGCAAAGATTGTGGGAATAAACATTTTTGTAAGACCAGCTGTGTATCATCGGAGGAAAAAAAAAGGCAAAGCAAACAGATAAGCTGTCAGATGCAATGACTATTCTTTATTAAGGATTATTCACTTATCTAATGTACGGCTACCCTTTCAAATAGTACTTCATGTGGAATTTGTAATTTAAGGTGATGGAAGCTAATCTTTTCCATGTTCACAGGAAAGAAAGTGCAAAAGAATGCAAGAAAAAGTAGATGATTTTTTGTGGAAATACACGTGGCTGTCCTAAAACTGTTAGGGTGGTAATCTAATTATTTGACATTATTTTTAAAGGCCTAAAGAAACTTGGAAAAGTTCCATCATGCTTGATATATAAAGGTTCTAATAGCCTACCTTTTTTTGTTGTCCATGGATTTCTATTTAGGTAGGATTTAGTAAAAGGATTATAAGAAGAATAAACTCTCATTTGAGTAAGATGGTTCAGATAAATACATAAAGCTGTTGTTATGCTATACAGTAGCAAAGAAATTTATATGCCTCTGTCCAAATTTGATTGTTAAAACAAGGTTAAAGAACCATTTTGCATTCAGGGCAAAAGATCAAACAGTGTAACTGTTCCCTGGTAGTTTGTAGCATTACAAACCTGCATCTTCGCTCTTGGTGCTTCATTGCGTTATAAAAATAGAGCCAGCACTGCTCTCCCTGTTGAAATGCTGTTGAGACACATTTTATTGTAGTTTTAAGTACCTGAATTTTCCATGCAGAAGTATTTTGTCATACTCCAGCAAAAAAGTGGTATGAAAACATGAATCATCTGATAATAGGTCATTATTACCCTAAAAGGAATAGTAGCCTACAGTTAGAAATGTTGAAGGTATGAGCCAGAAATGCTCATACAAAGAGAGTTTAGCCTAATTGTGAAATTCAGAGCTTTTCAAACATTGTCTGAAATATCCATGAATTAACCTGGGCATAGTTGTTGACACTTAAAAATAAATTCTTGTCATTTTATCCTGGTTAATTAACCAGGTGACACTGCAAGGACTTTTTCAAGGAAATTCCACTTATAACTGGAAACACCATTTTCTGGGGAATAATCTCTTTAAAATGTGATTTTAAATGGCTGATTCCTTCCCATATGTTTTCAAAGGTCATATTTTAAGTAAAACACTTTAGGTCACTCTCTCATTAGGGGGGATAGTGGCAGAGTTACTCAGGAACAGTCAGGTTCTTGATATAACAGCCTGTGAAACATTTCCTTGTTCTGCAGTCCCTCTCATATATTAGTATATATAGGTGATTGATATATTAATATCACCTTAATACGAACTTCGGAAGTTCATATCTGACATATCACAGTTATTAAAGTGCAACTATTTACTTCTAACCCCCTAACTGTTGACTAGTGTGAGCCATCTTCACAAAGTGCATGAAAATACTCAACTGTAGCCCAGGAATAAGGGCTATAGTTTGTCATTCTTCTGTGCTCTGAGTTCATTGGAGGGGTTCAAGAAGAAGCTAGAATCCAAATAAAGACCCATTCTTGAAAAAAAAGAGAGAAATCATTTTGAAAAAGGACTCCAATGAAATTCTGCTTGAAGGGCAGAAAATAGACCAATAAGAGGACAGAAGATTGGGGACTGAGGAGGGGATAACTGAGTTAGTTGGGAAGAAAGAACAGAGTAGGATATGATAGTGAAGGATATGGTAGGAAAGCCCTGGGAGTGGTTAGACAAGGAGAATGAATCTTCATGAGCCAGAAGAGAAGGAAGAAAGGAAGAGAGCCCAGTGGAGAGGGCAACAACAGAAAGTGGAAGGAAAGAGTGAGGAGAAACCTCTACAGCAGGACTCAGTTGCATGGATGTAGATGTCTGCTACCATTTTAGATGCTCATCTCTCAGTTGCCACTCCAGAAGGTCCTCTGTCATATCTGCCAAACCTGTGCATATTTCTTGGTTACTTTGAAGTGACTAAATATTCTGTGGATATCAGTGTTTAAGCAGATGAGTTACATCCCTTCTGTCTGGATACTGATTCTGGGACGGGATGTGTAGAGGAAAAAGCTTGGGGGAAGACTGGGTGTCTTCCCACAATGGACACAGACTGGCACTGAACACAGAAGGAGAGACTAGAGCTGATGGGCAGGGGTGTAAGAAGCGTGTGTTATGAAAACTGAATAGACAAGAAAGCTTATTTGAGAGGGATAGCCACTCGTGTTGAAGAGGAAGAATCAGAAGACAGAAGGATATGGGAGACAACAGGGGGAAAAAAAAAATAGCCACTTCCCACTGGAAGTCTCCCATCCAGAGCCCAGAATGGGTTCCAGGGTTCATAAGTTCCCTTGTTTATGTGCTTTTGCCTGTGAAACCCACTGACAAAACAGTCTCCTTATTTAGCCTGATGTTTTTGTTACTTTACTTTGACAGCTCATGTGGCTGAAATCTATAATACAGTTTGCAAGCAGTTTGTGTAAAGAGTTATATGAGAATAATTAGCTTACAAGAGTATATCTTCATTTCCATCAGATTTTATAACAGAAGTTAACAGGATCAAAATAGCGGATATGTGGATCCTCCTTTAATACATTACTTTACAAGTTAATTAAAGATTATGCTTATGTAAAAATACATTATTACAGAAAAATATGACTCTTGAATATGCTGGATCAATATGACTGCTTGAAGCCACAGGTAAAATAGAAAATAATTGTAAACAAAATAACTATTTCTTACAGTTCCAGAAGTGTTCGCAGTCACAACAGGACCTACTTAGATCTTCCTTTGTGGGCATGCGAAAAAGAGCTTTGCTGCTTTAATTCTTCAGCTGCAGTATTAAATTACTATTTGCCTGGAACTTATGTTATTTGACAGAAAAATTTTCAGAATGTATTTCTAGTTTTTTTAGGCTTATTAACCGTAAAAAAATGCTTATATTGGTGGAAATGGAATGAAACAATGATGAACAAAAAGAAAGCCAATAGCCCATTAAATTGAAAGCAAAGTCCAGGTCTCTTTCCTAATTCAGACTGTGAATACTTGTGTGCTTTTTCTGGGTCGAAAGAATTAACAGCTCTCTAAAAGACTTAAGTTTTGCAATTTCGGACATTTCCTATAAACCAGAGTAAATTATTTTCATTTTTCACTGCAAGTTTGATGAAAGTGATGCCCTCAAAACCTTTCTTTTATATTCATAGACTACTTATGCTCATCCATATATATGTATATGTATGAGCATCTTAAACTTTTCAGGAATTCTGCTAACTTGTGCCAGTATTGCTTAAAATATGCCTGGAGATTCTAGTCTTTCTCTTTACAACTGCTTATTTTAAAAAGGAAAATGAAGATGGGTGTGGGGATGAACCACACCAGTCACTAAAGTCACTATGTTGAACCATAGAATCACAGAATGTTAGGGGTTGGAAGGGCCCTCTGGAGATCATCTGGTCCAACCCCCCTGCCAGAGCAGGGCCACCTACAGCAGGTGGCACAGGATGGCGTCCAGGCGGGTTTTGAATGTCTCCAGGGTCGGAGACTCCACCACCTCTCTGGGCAGCCTGTTCCAGTGCTCTGCCACCCTCAAAGTAAAGAAGTTCCTCCTCATGTTCAGATGGAACTTCCTATATTCAAGTTTGTACCCATGGCCCCTTGTCCTATCACTGGGCATCACTGAAAAAAGACTGGCCCCCTCCTCCTGGCACCCTCCCGTTAAGTATTCATAAAAATTTATGAGGTCCCCCCTTCTCTTGTCTAGACTAAAAAGACCAGCTCCCCCAGCCTTTCCTCATAAGAAAGCTGCTCCCTAATCATCTGTGTAGCCCTTTGCTGTACCCTCTCCAGCAGTTCCCTGTCATTTTTGAACTGGGGAGCCCAGAACTGGACACAGTACTCCAGATGCAGCCTCACCAGGGCAGAGTAAGGGGGGAGGATGACCTCCCTCAGGCTGCTTGCTACACTCCTCTTGGTGCACCCCAGGAAGCCGTTGGCCTTCTTGGCCACAAGGGCACAGTGCTGGCTCATGGGCATCCTGTTGTCCACCAGGACTCCCAGGTGCCTCTCTGTGGAGCTGCTTTCCAGCTGGGCGCCCCCAACCTGTATTGGTGCATGGGGTTATTTCTCCTCAGGTGCAGGACCCTACACTTGCCTTTGTTGAATTTCATATGGTTTCCCTGTGCCCAACTCTCCAGCCTGTCCAGTTCTCACACTGAATGGCAGCTCGGCCTTCTGGGGTGTCAGCCACCCCTCCCAGCTTCGTGTCATCAGCAAACTTGCTGACAGTGCACTCTATGCCCTCATCCAGGTCATTGATGAATACATTGAACAGGACTGGACCCAGCACTGACCCCTGAGGAACACCACTAGTCACAGGCCTCCAACTAGACTCTGCCCCACTGGTCACAACCCTCTGAGCTCTGCCTGCCAGCCAGTTTTCAATCAACCCCACTGTGCATTCACCAAACCCACATTTCCTAAGCTTGCCTATGAGGGTGCTGTGGGACACGGTGTCAAAAGCCTTGCTAAAGTCAAGGTAGACAACATCCACTGCCCTCTCCTCATCTATCCATCCAGTCGTGCCATCATAGAAGGCTATCAGGTTAGTCAGACATGACTTCTCCTTGGTGAATCCATGTTGACTACTTCTGATAACCTTCTTTTCCTCCAGATGCTTGGAGATGACGCCCAGAACAAGCTGTTCCATCATCTTTCCAGGGACGGAGGTGAGGCTGACTGGCCTGTAGTTTCCTGGATCTTCCTTCTTGCCCTTTTTAAAGACTGGAGTGACGTTGGCTTTCCTCCAGTTCTCAGGCACCTCACCTGTTCTCCAGGACCTTTCAAAGGTGATGGAGAGTGGACCAGCAATGACTTCTGCCAGCTCCCTCAGCACTCGCGAGTGCATCCCATCAGGACCCATGAACTTGCGGATATCCAGTTTACTTAGCTGGTCTCTAACTTGATCCTCCCCAACCAAGGGAGAGTCTGCCTTCCTCCAGATTTTCTCTGTTACCTGTAGAGTCTGGGGGTCCTGAGGGCTGGCCTGAGCGGTGAAGACTGAAGCAAAGAAGGCTTCAGAAACTCTGCCTTCTCTGCATCGTCTGTCACCATGGCACCCATCTCTTTCAACAGGGGGCCAAATTCTCTCTAGATTTTCTTTTCCCTCCTATGTACTTGAAGAAGCCCTTCCTGTTGACCTTGACATGCCTTGCCAGATCTAATTCCAAGGAGGCCTTGGCTTTCCTCATTTCAACCCTACATACTCTGACGGCATTCTTGTAATCTTCTCAAGTGGTCAGTCCCTTCTTCCACATACTGTAAACTTCCTTCTTCCACTTGAGCATTTTCAGGAGCTCCCTGCTCAACCATGCTGGGCTTCTGCTTCCTCTGCCAGATTTGACACACATTGTCCTTTAGAAACAGTATTTTTCTAAGTGTCAGTGTCTTTTTATGTTGAAGGATAAATTGTCCTTTAAAAATCTTTCTACCACATAAAGCAATTGAGAGCAGGATTGAACTGTACACACTCTGTTACACACTGCAGTATCTGTGGTAAAAGGATAGGCAAGTGCTGACAGGATATCAAGGACAGGGGCTTTTTAGGGGAAAATGTTTGCAAGGTTGGAAAGCGTGATTTGAAGTAGGGAACATATCTGGCCTCTAGAATAGATGACATAGATTAAATAAAGCCATTTTCAGAATTGGTGTATGTTTTTCAGGGGGTCCTTTTTAAGAACACTTTCAATCTTATTTCAAGTATTATACTCAAAACTTTCTCCCAAGTGGAAAATTATTTTTGGAGCTATTACTTTATATATGATAGCTACCTAAAATATATAAATGTAATATATATATTATATAAAATACCTTGCATTCTGGACTATCTAAAATAAAAAAATAAATATAACAATTTTTATATTTTTTAGATAGAATGTAATCTTTCAAGGTTTTCCAGTAACACAGATATGGCAAGGAAATATGGTGCAATGGTCAACAAGAAACAAGCTCTTTCATAATTTTTCTTTTGGGAAACCAAGGATGAAAATTTTATCTAGGATAATTTGAAGGCTATGAGTCATTCACTAAAATTGTTTAGCTGTATATATTTTGTTCTTAAAGTTTAATAGCTAAGATGAAAGTGCAGACAGCAAAATGTAGGGTAATTCTTAGTGATTAGTCAGTTTTTATGTCTCTCAGATGGCATATGTTAAGAGATAAAACTGTAATGTGATTTTTTTCCAAAAATACACATAGTTTAGCAGGAGGCTAAGAACATTATGAAGATATATACGATAAAATTTAGTGAAAAGTTTAGCACTGTGTTCTGGTTTGGCCTTAAAAATCTTAGTCTGTTGATTTGCTAAGTGGGGAATTAATCTTGTCAAAACAAGTAGGGTGTTAGAACTGTGATATTAAAATTGTCATTAAATTTGTGACTAGAAATGTGTTACTGAAGTCTAATATGTATTAATATAACAGATTTCGGTTATGGATGCAGCAATGTTGTGTAACATTCTGGCTAAAAGTTCATTGTGTAAATCCAGTATAACAAATACTAAATGGATTTAAATATTGATTTAATGTTTTTAATGGAGACTCAATGGCCCATTCTCAATAAGAACCTTCAGGGTTTTTCATGATCTAGTGATATTGTTTATGGCTTTCAGTTAGCAGAGAGAAAGAGAATCAGATGTCTCTCAGTAACAGTTCAAGGTACTATAGAAACAACAGAATGGCAAAGACTGATAAAATTAAGCTAACTGTATGGAAGGAAATGGTGGAAGATCCCACAAACTTCTTTCTTCCAGCTAACCATATTTTATGAAAGTGATTTCAAGACTTCCAGGATTTACTTTGGACATCTTTGTTATTTACAAATTAAATAGATTATAAAGCAGTCTCATTCAAGAGAACAAGTAGTCATAGGGAGTAAAATCTAAAATGAAGTTTCCTATGCAGCAGAGTTGTGTCAGAGATTCTACAGCCTTGCCAACCTTTTCCAAGCCTTTCCAGTGTGTTATCATCTTAACGTTAAAATAGGAAAAAAAAAAAAAAAATCTCTTTTTTTTTTTAATTAAGTTCCAACTTGTGTTCCTTGCTTCTCTTCCTCTCACTGTGCACTTTCAAAAAGAGTTTGGCTCCGTCTTCTCTATACCCTTCCAATTTAGGTGGTAGTAGAGAATAATAGGTTCTTAACTTTATAGTATTTTTACCTCTTCTTTTTTGTGTGTGTGTCTTTGTGTAAACACCTAGCCTGAAGATCTTCATTAGTGTTCTGAAATTGGTTTCTGTGAACACAATGTTATTTTTTATTGCTGGGGGCTCTAAACTTCCCTTTTGACAGCACAAAGTGATGCAGAATTATTGAAAGGATAATGAATCAGCAGTACAATGTACCAATTAGATTAATTAGATTTCAAAATTTGATGGATAACCATACTATATGGAGAGATGTGAAGCTATGACACTGCTCCTGAGAGGCAAGAATACAAGCCATTGAGTCTCACTGAAATTTAATGCGCTCTCTGTGTGTGTACAGCTATATAGATACCTACATAGGTTGTCTCCCTGTATCATGTCCATTGCCTCCTTGAGGCATAATTCTTGCTGGACTAATTACAAAGCTCCTGTTAGTTCACCAAGCTCATTTTTCTCCATAAATTGGCACTATGAGGGACTGGCTCGTGTGTTTTCTTATTTAGGCTATGGTTTCTTTTTTATCGAATCAGTAACTCTCTGAAGATGGGGCATTTAAGTTTAAAGACTATTCCTGTTTGTGGTTTCAGTTTTGATACTTCTTTTATATCACTAGTAATAAAAAGAGGTCATGTTAAATATTTCAAATACGGAATAGAAAGGACTTTTTATGTTGGTGTTCACTGTTGAACTTGGTCCAAAAACTTTGTATGGAATAAAAAAAAAAAGCATTGAGACAACTATGCTGTTTATAATAGTTTTTGATACCTATTTGTTTAACATAGATTTGTATATGTTAATTGACCTTAAATCCTTCCACTCTGTTCAAATGTTATGTCCTTAAACTGGAATAAACATACTATTTTAATTATCATGCAAACATCATTTATTTTTTTCCTAGAAATATTGATTACCTTTCTTGCTCTTTTTTCAGGGAATGTATATCAAATCAACATATGATGGACTACATGTAATCACAGGAACAACTGAAAATGTAAGCTTCTTTATTCGAAACTACTTTTATCATGCATACAAGCATTTTCTGTATATATGCAGTGCATTTTGTAACATGAATACTTGCTTTAAATCAAGACACTTTTTATTAATAGGGGTTTTTTTATCTTTTCTGTTCGTCTATCGTATTACCTTTGTAAAAATTTGGAACCCTTGAAAATACACATACAAAAATATCTATGATGAAATGACTAACAACTAACAATATAAAAATGAAAGTCTTGAACTTCTGTCCTCAATGGCTCTTCCGGTACACCTTTCCAGTTGTGTTCATGTATATGTTCTCTCTGACACAAAAGTGTTTTCCTTTATATTAACTTTTCTCATGTAAGAGCATCATCATTAGTCTAAAATAATAGCGGTTGTATTTCAATTTTTTCTCTACTTCAGATAAATCTCAGAACATAGGACAGTTCAGGTTCATTAAAAAAAAAAAAGTATTTGCTTGTCAACAGAACAGTAGAAATACTATAAGGGGGGGAAAAATCTGCCTCAGGTATTTATATTGACCAGAGCTATCACAAAATTGCCAAGTTACTGATAAGCATAGCTGTCATCTGAGCTGCCCTTAATACATACACTCAGCTTACTTTATGCAGTGAGTAAATACTGTCATACAATGATAAATATTTTGTTGCTGAGTTCTTTGTTTTCTTCTTAGAATGAACAGTAATTTTTTGGTGGGTTCTTTTTTGTTTTGTTTTGGGATTTATTTTGTTCTAATTACCAAATTAATTTTAAAAGAATGTTAGAAAAAGTAGACTTTTGGAGATTACACCTGTCCTAGGATTGACCCATGGAAAATGAGTAGTTGCTGTACGTTTAAGCAATTTAGTGAAATATGTTGTAAAATAATAAATTTTAAAATAGTGACAATATCAGCAGTATGGGTGGATGTAAAAAACCTGGCTAATGGAGAAAAATAAAATATTATATTTGATATCAGACATGTTACAGAATAATCTTTGATAAACTAGAAAGTTTATCAAAGCTAGCAGTAATTACTGACAGGACTATCAGTAAGAAGGGAGAAATTGAGGAAAGGAGCAAATAGATTTTGGTACATGAACGGAAGGGGGTTGATGATTTGGCAATGTTAAAAAAGCAAGTTAACAATCCAAATGACAATTTGTGAGAATATCTAAAATGTTCTTTTTTGAAAATAACCATTCCTGAAAGAATTGTACTAGGAGGAGTTAGCACCGCTGTATTTTCATATTTTCCATCATCTGTAGTAAAAATACAGAAGAGAACGAGAAAAAATGTATTAATTATTATTTTCATTATAGTCCTGGAAGTGTTACGCAAATCTGAACCAAAAGCACGCAGAAATGCTGCAGCACATAAATCAGGATGACTGATCATAGAAAAACTAAACAGTGTGACAAGAAAAACAAAGTAGCTTCTAAATATCCTTCTTGTTACTTGCAATTCATAATTACAAAGTTGAAGAAAGTAAATTGACTTCAACTGCTGCAATCTAATTACTATGACAGACTTCATAATAAGACCCACTTCTGTTTTTCATATAGAGTTTTAGTCACACTGTTTTTCATTCAGTCCTTGGATCTGTTTAACAGCGTATAGCTGGATAAATCACAGGTTTAGATTTTATAAGGCTAATATTGAAATTATGTAATGCTGACACCCAAGGAACATAAAATTAGCTCTGTGCAGCTAGCCAAAGATGTAAATACTTGCTGGCATACGTCACTACTTTGCTGGCCCATATGGGTAAGCTTCATATGTGCTATTTTGTTCTGCTTCATTTATATATATTGAACTGCAACATGCAGTTTTTGTCACTCAATTTTTAGACAGTGCAAACCCATAGAAATCCTGATGATTTGTGTGTCACAATTTGTGAAGACAATTCTAATGCAAATTAAACTTAAAATTTGTTTGCTTATTTATATTAATGCCACTGGTAGCATTTAAAAGTCTAAAAATAAGTACTTGAGTATCTTGGGTCCTGAAACTTATGAATGATCCATCTTGATTATGTTGCAACAGATTTTGTTCATAGATTGAATTACTCATGCTATAATTAATCCACTTTTTACTCTAATTCATTTTAGAAATATAATGCAGTTTGTAGGGAAAATATTTATATATTTATAATTGAAATTCACAGGAGGAGTTACTATATTGCCAGCCACTACAATTTTTATTTTTATTTTGACTAAACCTTAGATGTCAAAACTTTTTTATAAGGCAACACTGTAAGTTCCTTTCTTCCCCCTCCCCTAAAGTGTAATCACATATGCAGATAAACCAGCTTCAAAGACCTTTAATTTCTGGCATTTCAGCAAATTGATTTTTCATTGCTTTTGAAGGGATAATTGACCTCAGAGCCAGTGTTTAATTTTGAAAGATAATAATTAGCTCAGCCTCATCAAAGTCAGGAAAAGGAGCTAAAAAGAGAAAGAACCAGGCTTTTGCTTTTCCAACTAACGTCAGCTGAAGTCAAACATCGTGAATGGGGGTGTTTACTTTGGTTTCCTGCTTACCTTTCATTCACTGTTTAAATCCATCAAGTTTGTATCCACATTGAATTCTAGAAATGTCTTTCTGTTACATGCTTAGTGCTGTGCAAAGAGCAGTCTTCCAAAATTCTGCAAGTTTCCACTAAAAGGCGAAATTAACACAGGAACCAGGCAGTTCTTCACACCATCCTATAAAGTATGTAGGTAAAATCCTTTTTCTTTTAGTGCAGAAGGACTTAGGTGGCAGGAGTTGATATCTGGCTGTAATAACCAGGTAGTTTAGCTCAAGGGCTGCACCTCCCCACCGCAGGAGACACAGAAGCCCTTACAAAAGAGCACCAGAGATCAAGCAGGTGAGGAGTTGGAACGTTGGAACACGCCTGTGTTGGAAAGGTAGAGCAGAGCAGGGTTAGGAATGATAAGCAAGCAGTAGGCTGAAGGTAAAAGCTATGCTTGGAATAGCACCTATAACGCACTTGGAATCACTGTGTCAAATATCGGCTATTTGCCCTATTAACTTGGTTCTTCTTCCTGATTGAATAATTAATGATGTCTCCTACTACTCTCCAGCAGCTTTGTAGACTGCAGAATCTATTGATTAGGCAGCAAGTGCCGACTATTGGAGAATGATTTGACCTCCTCATAGATGGGCCTCTTTGGCACTTTATTCAGCAGTAATTACAGTCTTTTACTTCCCAGCGGCTATTTGGGTTTTTATACTGTTGCCACTTGTCCTTGTTCCTGTTTTTCATCTCCATCCACAAAAGGAATGGAAATGATGGATGGGATTTGTGTTTGGTGAAGACTGTCTAGCTGAAGAGCTCTTGCCTGTTTCGTGGAGGTCTTGATTGGTATGCAGTGAAGTCATGAATATAAGCTTCTACAAGTCATCTTTTGTTCAGTAAATCTTTTCTTCCTTTGCATTTGATACCCGGCTCTTGTGCCATAGGCAATTTATGTTATAGACTGGCTCCAAAAGACGTCCAGGAACTGAACTAAGCTTTGATAACGTAACCCCTTTTCTGTGAGGAACTTCTTCAACAGTATTAGTGCTAGACCACTCTCTGTAGCTGCAAGTGGATGTTCTTCGGCAGTCGGCTTACTTGGACAGGGAACTTGAACTATTACTTGAAGAGTATTTTGCTTTAAATGTTTCTGCATTGTTTGAGATGGGACAATCTGTCCTCTCCTCTCTCTGACTCTGTATCTAACAAGTAGAGTAAACATTCAACCTTGTCAAATCTCATGGCTAGTCTACTTCTTCATAGCTATCTTCCACTGTGATTTATTTCTCAAGGTGTTGTCTTAGATCTTTTATTCTTTTCTGATTATTTTCTCTTGAACTTCAAGCTGGTGCGCTGTCAGTAGAACACTCTTGTAAGCTAGTGCACGATTGCACTTAAGTTGCCATGAATTCTCAATTCTGTACTCCCGAGTATGACTGCTGATCTCCTGCATGTTTTACAGATTTGTCTTAGAGATTAAAGATCTGATTTCACTGAAACCTTTAAAAATAGTTTGCTAAATAGCAAATATCCATGTTCAAGTGCCTTTTCAATGGCACTTTAATCTGTTTTAATGTGATCAGAAGAAGCTGCATTTAGGATACCGCAGTCTTTCAGCTCAGTGTGAATGGTATATATGGAATAGCTTGTGTGTGTATGTGTGTGTCTATCAAAGAATCAGAATGTTTAGAGTTGAAAAGGACCTTGCAGAGTATCTTCAGTGCACTGAAGCAGTAAAACTGCTCTATAAAGGACTGAGACCTGCTTTTCTGTTACATGCATGGTTGGTCCAGTCCTGTTACTGACTATGCAGTAAGCTCAGTATTTATTGACTTAACTGTTTTACTTCTGTGTGATGTAAATTCACTCAGTGTGTTCCCAGCAAGATTGAGACTGCTCATGCTCCCTACAGAAGGGTAAAGAAGCTGGAATAGCTCAACCAGTCAAAAAGGCTGTTCATCACCAATGGAAGTGGGGTTCTGCATTACTTCATCAAATTGCTATCTGTAACCAGAAAGAACATCATTCCTTATAAAAACAGTTTTTATGACAATATCACAAATTATTGTTATTCTATAACAATAATACTTCTTTGGGGACAGCTTTCTTGCCTCCTTCAACATTTGCTGTTTCAGTTCCTGCTCGTCCCTTCCCCCTCCGCACCCCCCATGTAAAGTTAATTATTATCTCTTGTCCTTAGTCTCCTGCTGACCAGTGTAAGAAAATCCATGCTGGGGATGAGGTGATCCAGGTCAACCATCAAACCGTGGTAAGTATTTTGGAAATTCTGCTCTGCCTATTTATGCCTATTCCGACTGCTAAAAAGGTCTGAGTTCTCAGAAGGTAACTTTGCCAAACTAGATCATTATTTATGTGTTTAAAATATTATAACCACTACTTATGCTTAATAAGAAAAGGCGCAAGTTGAGTCAGTAACCAGCCCAGAAGGATGAAGCTCAATCTGCGTTTTGCACAGCTGCTGTTCAACATCATACTCTTTCTATAAGGAAATCCCATAATAGTTCATTGAAGTTCTTAGACTTTTCATTATGCATATGCCAGCTACTTTAACTTTTTCTCTTAAACAGAATTTTGCATTTGTTTAAAGGATTCAGATTAAAAATGCTGAAGTGCTGTAACAGCCATGTATTCTGATTCTGTTGCAGGGGGGGAAACTTATTTTTAAACAGATAAGTGATTTTATAGTTAATGAAACTATTAATCTGTTAAAATCACATAAACATGTGTATGCAGAAGTGTATGCTTTGCCTAAGGTGTTGTAATACATGATTTGTATATGTTTAAATGTGCCTAGCATTGCATTCCTTTCACAGCTGTCTGCAGTATTGGGTACTTATGTATACAAAACTACATTGAACTGTATCTTGACTTAAAACACGCGTGGCTTCACTGAAAAATTAATAATTTATTTAATTTTTATATTACATTATTTGTAATTGAGCTCTAAAAGCCCATCAGAGTGCCTATCATAAAGCCTATTAGAGCCTCATCCAAGGTTGAATGATTATATTTTTCTTCCTGTTTTGTGATTACACAAGCTGCTGCCTTCTAACTAATCTAAATTCCAATGTTGATGATTACTGGAAAAAATGCAGTCAAATTTTGTCTAAGTACTATCTTAAGTCATAGGGACTGTCTCTTTTAAAAAAAAATAAAATTGTATGTTGCAGAAGAATGGAAGCGGTGTATTTACACTTGTATTTATTACTTAGTAGGCACGAGTAGCATTGTGACAATGATGATACTAACTTCCTAAAGTGCTTATATTTTAGTGATTTAACTTTGTCTTGCTGAACCCCATCTCCAAACACAGTAGCAGCAAAATTAAGAAATCTCTTTCTGTCTGTCATTTGTGTGAGATGGAAATATGAAAGTCTGACTATTAAAATCTTATGATTAGAGAGCAAATATTTGCTCTTGAAAAGAAGTATAACTTATTCATTTAGACTTCAAATGTTACTGCAGCATGCAGCTCATCTATATTAGAGAGGTTCTATGAGTTGTCATAGTTACAAGTTGAAATATGCATTAGACTGGCTTTCTCCATCAAACATACTCTTCAAGTGAGAGACCTGATTTAATCTTTACTCCTATGGGTGAAATCTCCTCATTCAACTACTCAAGAATTGCCTTTCTGGATAGCAGATCTTTCCATGAGTGTTATTACAACAGACCCAAGGTGTTCAATAATTGGAATCCCTTTCCAGCTAAGGGCACAGTACCAACAACTGAGTTACGGCATAAAATACCTTTTTCTAAAAAAACGCACTATTAATTATTCATTCTGAAGTTTATAACAAGCTAAGAAAAGAGATACATGCCAAGCTGTTTCTTTCAGAAATTTGTTCTTCCTTTGAAATGCTTGGGAAAGTCTCATTCTGTCTTCACTGTGGCTTTGGAAAGTCAGACAGTAATATTGGGTGTTTGCATATTTCAGAGGTATATGTCCAACCCTCTTCCCTTTATGGACTGGAAGTCTTAATGTTTTAAGCATCCCTTTGATCTTCAAGTGTGCCCTTTAAGCACTTCTGGTATGTCTTGCTGCAAACTACACTTAGCTGTGTTCCTTCTTCACTCAGGTTATCACAATTTGTGATGATCAATAACATTCTTATAATTACCATTATTTGTATTAGTGGACTAGAATAATTCAAAGGCAACACCTCATTAAATTTCCATGTAATCAATATTTTAATACTAGCAGGACCAGCTCGTAAAATGAGGCATAGCCCATTTGACATTAATGATGGGCAGGGGCAGTTGAGTAACCTTACGAAAGAAAGGCTTGCATGTCTGTGGTGGTCTTCCAGAGCTGTAAACTGTTGCTCACCAAGCAGAGGACACAGATTTGTGTCTGCACAGAGTCCTTGCTAGAACCCACTTCCTCAGGCCAACCTTTGACTCCACAGCTTAGCAAAAGCAAGTGCTAGTAGAGGTAAAATTGTCTAACAGAAAAATACAAAGCAGTTTGAAATGATACCTAACCAAAGTGCGCTTGTTCAGCTGCTTTGTGCTTCTCACAATGTTCTCCAGATGTTTTTCTTGCCTGGTAGTTGGTAGTGCAATTTCTACCATTAGTTTGGTTTCTGGATTCAAGATCAAATGCTTGCTTCTCTCTGCCTCTCTGCAAAAATTTAGTTCAATATTTTATCCACTTTTTTTAAGTCAAATGTCACATCTTCATTCCCTCTAAAATGCAATTGCAGCAAAAGTTTGCATTGATTTGTAACCAGTTATGATGGCTTGCATTTTGCCTTTACCTTTTTCTGGAGCTGAAAGAAGTGGAGTGTTTCTTTATTTCTCTAATGCATCATTCTGTCCAATTTATTTCATATGAAGCATTTAGTATTGCCCTGTGAAGAGGCAAATTATTACATTTAGTATCCTAAATACTTCCTGGATTATTACAGAATTTTTGAGATAGATAGTTAAAATAATTTTTACAACATATGTATCCGGTGAAATCCATGGTGTTCAGTCTCGTGTTAGTTTTACATAGAGACTCTACTTAAAGCCTAGGTGATAAAAATGTAAGTGTTAAGAGTTATTTCTCATCCCTATTTTTACCTGTTCATTGATAAGGAAGGCTTCATACTTTCATAAAATGTATACACAGGTTAAGTTATACCATGTAAAGTTGCAGAAATATACTTTCTTCAGATATTTGTATGCTTCAGAGATTCCGCATCCCCCAGATTTTCTCTTACTTGTTCTAACAAAGATATTTTCTTAAGATTGATGTTTCTGTAGCGTTTTGGTAGTCTGTGAGATGTAAATCCTGTTCAGCACAATGTGCTTTAAAAGAATCTGTTCTGAAGATGATTCAATAGAGTCATTCTGTAATGCCACTAGCGAAAATACTTTCCTGATTAGAGAAAGTATGGATCTCTTTTAATAGATTCCAATCCTATAACTGACTAGTGGTATCATTTAATCTGATTTTGACTGAACAAGGCCAATGTATTTGCTAGATAAATTCATATTCGCTCATTTCATAAGACCTTTTGAGTTTTAAAACTTTCATTGATGTTCCCACAACCTGTAATAAATTGTTCTGGTAGTTAATTATTGTCATTGGTGGGGATAAAAAGTCATTTTATTTGTAGTCTACATTTGTCTGGCACAAGCTTCTAGTCCTTTGATGTTGATATATTTTTATCTGTTAGATTAGAGAGCAGGTTTCTCATTTAGGTGTTTTCGGATGCAATCAAATTACCTTTTCACTTTCTTTTGGTAAGCTAGATAATTTGAGCACTTCCAGTTTGTCATCTTAATGCATGACCCTCCTTAACAACCTCTTTAAATTCCCAGCTGTAATATTTGGCATATTTAACATTGAGTTACACAGCTGTACAGTGAGAGCGTTCATTCATGAATGGGTAGGGCAGTACTCCTGTGCAAATGAGACTAAATTAGTGTAGCCATTTCCAGCTAGCTGTTTACCCTTTTTAAAAGGCTTCTGTTTGTTTTTCATTCATACAGAGGAAAAAAATAAACTAAGAGGATACTTTTTGATTTTTTTTTTTCCTTTAAAAACAAAAAGTGTGCTTTTGGTTTGATTCTTTCTATCAGTTGAGAAAGTATCAAAGGAAAGCAGCTTACAAATTATATAATGCAACAGCTGAAAAAATTAGAAGTAAAAGGCTATGTGGAATCTGGTCTAACCAAGGAACACTCTGTAATACAATTATAAAGATCAAAGAAAAAATAATAGTACTCTAGGCAAGAAATTAATTAAATCAGGCGATTCACCACTGGCTGTTAAGATCATGTAATCATTATCCAATTTCCTTATTTGCTTTTCTGCTTGTCCTTCTTGCTTATTAGTTTTTAATAAAACAGCATAAGAAAATTTAGAAATAAGTTATACATTCTAAATTACTGCCACACTAACTCTTTTATTTTTCCCTACAGTAACAACAAGCACTAGTTCTGCCAGTGCCTCATAGATTTTTACTTCCTCTCTTGTAAAATTGTACAGAAGTGCTGAATATGCCACTGCATGTTTATTTGTTTGTGAAATTAATAATGACACCTTAGGTTCCATGGATAGTATATTTTCTACTGCTTAATTGAAATAGTAAATTTCATATTATTGTTTTAAGCTGTTTTATATGTGAGATATGATTTTTTAGTCAGACTATTGGGACTATTGTGCAGTGAAAATAGGGTAGAGTTAAAGCTAAGACAGTTAATAGCCAAGAAACACGTTCTTTCAATTTTCCATAACAAGGATAGTATCGAACATAGAGCAAAGAGAAGAAAATCAGTCATAACAAATGTATATACATATTCTAGATGGAAGCAAATTTGAATAATTTAATGCCAAATCACCTACATCTCAGTTTACTGAAGAGACTGAAATTTTCAATTGCAAGTCCCTAAGCAAGTATTTTCAATGACTTGTCTGCTTTAGGATAACATTGTATGATGGAGAAATGTAATAAGGCACAACTTACTAGTCAATATTGTGCAAGATTTTGTAGGTGATTTATAGAGGAAAGAATAATTAAAGACATGAAGGAAAATGGCATGTTAAGTGAAATGCAGCATAAATTTATGAAAAGTAAATTGTGTTAATTTTCTACCTTTGATAATTTTTCAAACAGAAATATTGCAGATCCAAACAAGTATTGATCTAGCTGCCTGACCATCTGTAAAATATTTGATCTACTTTTGTGTAGAAAAGTGACAAATTAGGGAAAAGTGACTTTCCAGAAAACTGAAAACTTTTTTTTTTTTTTGACAATTAGGATTTGAAGGTCATTTAATAGGACAGAGAGCAATAATTATGCTTTTAGTAATTCCTGTTGAAAGCTAGATGTTACTCAGGAGCAACTGGCAAGACTCCAGAAGTCAGAATATAGTAATTAATCCCAAATCAACTGAGCCCCATAGAGGTGATGTGACTGAAAATGGCAAAGATTAACTTGGAATTAATCAGGAACATGTTTCCAGGACAAATAGAGTTTTAATGCCATTGTCTTGATATTGGTAATATCTTGTCTGAAATACTGTGGGATGTTCCAGTCATTTACACTTATCAAAGGTGTGAAGATACATATGAACATTAAAAAAATGCAATGAGCGAAATGAAAAGTACCATCTGTCTCATATGAAGAGAATTTTTATAAGGATTTCAATTTGATTAATGCAGCCAGCTCTGTCGGAGACAGAACTCCTCTTTCTTAACAGACAGAGGCTATAAAGACCAGAAAGAGAAAGAACTCTTTAAGGTAAAAAACAATGTTGTGCAAGAGCAAGCATCCATACAAGCATCTGTAAGTAAATCCGTGGTACAATTTAAGAGGTCTGGCCAGGATGGTGGTTGAAGAACAGATGAAAATGATTACATTAGAGTTGCCTGCAGCTATGTAGAAAAGGAGACAAATGGATGGTAGTAGCCTAGAAGGGCTCTTTCAGTTCTAACACCTTTGCTTTGTTGTATAAGGTGTTTGTTCTGTTATCTCTAAATAGCTCTTGTTTTTAACTAATATAATTTTCATACTTGATAAGGTTATTCTTTGGAATGATGGATGCTATATAAATACATGATCAACAGCCTCTTTCATACTGTTCACTGTTAAATCACAGACTTTTTTAAGATTACATACATTGTCAAGAGCCCTGGCACAATGAAATAATTTCAGCATTAATTTATTGGTGTTAAAATATTTATTGAATTAATATAATATGTTTGTCAAATTGTAAATTTGAGTCTTAATGAGAGCTCATTTTAGATGGAGGTAAATCTGCATGTGTAATGCCAGGTCACACCACCTGTGTTTCAGAATGCTGTGTGTTGTGAAATACACGTAGGAAAGGGAAAGAGAAAAACTGACGGGGAGGTGTCATGAGAATTACTTCTTCCCCCAAAAGATGGTGCTCTGTTTGCAAACAAATTGCAACATGTTACTTATTATCACGATTCTGCCTTTCAAAAAAGCATGTGTTCCAGTAGCAGATCTTGCAGCTTCTTGGAATCTTGCTGTATTTCTCCATTAGTTAATGAAAATAACTACGTAAGATAATTTGTTCTTTTCAAACAAATGGGAGATCATTTGTTTTTCCACCATCAATTATTGTTAGTAACAGTTAGGCTATTAACAAGAAGAGTGAATCAGCTACAGGTGCTAATGATGAGCTTCCCATTCAGTTACAGAAAGTAGTCCTATGATTTTCCAGCACACTGTCTTCTAATTTCTGATTTCTATGTCAATCAAACAAATTTCCTTGATTAATTCCCTAAACAGGCAAGGTGAATTATATACTTAAAATATGAGGGGATGATGGTCTGTTTCCTTAACAAAAAGCTGAGTTTACACAAGCCACCTTTTTTTTAATTTTTTTTTTAATGCAAATATGAAGAGGGGGTCATACTCTTGAGGTTCAAGTAAGTATCCAGATGGCTTTGCTTATGTATTTGAAAAGCCTTGAGGGGAAACATCTGTCCTGGTTCACGTAAGGGTTACTGCAGTCAAAGCAGAATTACTTATTTTCAGGTGGTGTGCAATATAGTATGTTCTAAACATTTAGAAAATATTTTTCTGTACAATTGATTTCCAGATCAAACGCCTAACAAGGTAGTTCTTCAATTCCTGTTTAGTTAATGCTCTGTCTATCTCCATCTTAGGTAAGATTAAAGCTGGCATACGATAGTGAGTAGAGTATGCACAGGTCTCACAAACAAATTAAGATGTAACCTACCTTCTTTCTGGGAGGTGCACTCTGCAATTTTTTATTTCTTAGAACATTTTCATTCTTTGGAGTCCTGATAGATATTAGGGTTTGATAAGGCAGTGAAGGAGCTGAGGAACCACAGTTCTGCTTTAGCCCCAGAAGTTTCAGGAAAAGCAGAGAAAACGATATAGATATTCTATCCACTATGCACTCCTAGTTCCGTTATCTGAGCTGTGTCTTCTAACTTTGCACCATAACAAGTGTGTACAATGTTTTGAAGGAACTGTTATGGAGGTAAATAACGGTTGTGGTGGTTTTGACTACTGGAATCCTTTGAAAAGCAGCGTCATGTTCAACAGTCCAGCTGTTTTTTCAGTTCCTTTTAATAGTCAAATATATCATGTGCTTAAGGCCTGTGCAGTCATCCACAAATACACCAATTTGTGGGGGTTTTCAGTCTTTTTTTCATGTATGTCTGTAAGAATTACAGAAAAACTAAGAATTTTTTGTATTAGGTTTTTTCCCATACAGATTATCAGTTGGGTAGGTAGCCTTCATTTTTAAAAAGGAGAAAAGGTGTTTGTCAAACGTGAACGGAGTTTGGATTTATAAAAATGCCAAAATCCCTGTTGCTGGTAGTATGCATTCTGAATCACATTCATAGAAAACCAGATCTTCTAAATGAGAAGGAACAAAGTCAATACATGGAAACTCTAAAGAGGATCCTAGACAACTAGAAAACAAACTAGTTTACTGTAGGTTAATGACAGTGAGTTATGTTTTTGATGAACATATTAATTATGCAGTCCCAGCTACAAAATTATCAGGTTTATATATATGAAATTACTACAGCATTGTGGATATTTAAATCATTACACTTTTAGAGTAAATAAATTTAGTATCATACGGATTACTATTTTTGGAACTATCATTTTTAAAGTTACTATATTTTGCAGTTTCCACTAATTATCTAGCTTGTACTTTCTATGAGAAAAATAACAAATTCAATATAGACAGTAGTACACAATTTTATTTTCCCCTGGAGCCCTTCTTTCCACACTAAGGATGTACAAACTAATAAAAATTACTGATGAGAGCGATCCTAAGTGTAAACCACCAAAATCATGAACTTCTGTCTGCCTCTTACCATTTTCAGTGAGTTGTTTTGCATTGGTCTAGGTTTCTTCCATATTTAGCCTCTACATTTAAAAACCTAATTTTTTGGCTCAAATTAAGAAGTCAACCATTTTAAGCCCATAAATATCAAAGTTTCTGTGATTCTAATCTTTTGACAAACTCTGTGCATATTACCGTAGTAGCAATTCTCATTGATGGCATCTGACTTTGTTTTGTTTTTCCTTTGAGTTATGAAGTAAGACAACAGTAGGCATGTGGCTTTCCACATTCTAGGTTTTGTAGGACCAGCTTATAAAGAGATAAAAAATAGCACACACTATTTCAATATGCAAATATGTTTCGCAGAGAACAGTGCACCATGACTAGAGCTTTACTATGCTCTGCAAAGGTGACATAATAATGTCCTTCTGAATTTGTTGATTTGAATGTAATGGGTATCCTAATTGCTCCAATTTCATTTATTCAGGAACATAAAAAAGTATCACATTATTATTTTTTTCCTTCATTAGTCTAATTTTAATGTTTACTTTCATTACTGAGTGAAATATCTTAACCCATATTGTCAAATCTGATTAACTGAGTGTATATGCTAAAAATCTTAAAGGACCAAAATACGCTTTTGCTGAATATGTCTTACCATAGCTAGAAGGTAGTAATTTCTATTAAAGGCTGATTCTTTAAGAATAAATGTCAAAATCCGTCTCAAGGACTGGTTTTCAACTAAGATTTTTTAATCCACTGTAATGACCTCTATTTTTTCCAAGATATTTTTAGTAGTACAATTTATAATAACATGCCCAAATTCCTATGAGCATTTTATCATAGCCTAGTAGTAATGACTGCAGACTGTTCTCTAATAGATCTTGGTATTTAATGGTTTTGTCATTAAGGGTCTCATTGGAATAATTTATCATTAACTTAATTATTTATCATTCTTTTCTAAAATAAGCTCATGGAACTCTAAAGATTTCAATGTTCTGAAAATTACATCAATGTATAAAAATCAAAAATAGTTCATTTTTAATTCTATAATTGTGTTAAAAAAATATAGTCTCTGTCATTTTATAACAAAGCACAAACTAGAAGAGCACAGGTGGAATGCAAGTTGGCATATTTGCATTTGTTTGGCTGTGGCCTGTTTGTCATTGCTACCATTTTCTAGGTTCCTGTGGCCAGTGCATTTTTAGAAAGTTTTCAGTATAACAGCAACATTAAAAATAGAACAGAACTTTAAAAAGCTATTACAATCCTTTTTAGAATTACGACACATATTGCAGTTTTTTTCGAGCCTAGTGTTCTCCCTTGGGATCCTGGCTTCAGCCCGCTATGGAGACAGGCTAGAACCTTACGGTTTATAGCTTAATTTCTGTTCAGCCCTTATAAGACATTTTTAATTAAAATCTTTTCAAGGTTGTCTTTATTATTTTCCTTCCACCTTCATGTGTAATCAGATATTATCTTCCTCTAAGAGGAAGTAATTATAAACTATACCTGATATAATGTGGTGATACACGCAGACTGCTCTGATTCGGAACACCTGAATCTTTTTTTTTTCCTGTTTAATAATAGCAGTGGCAATACGCACTTTGGTGGGAAAAGCAATGATGATTAAAGTGTTATAGTGAACTCTGACAGGTCAAAAAGCATAGCAAATATAACAGCACTTAATGCTTGCATGTACTTGTTCGGTTACTGCTCTTGTATTCCTTAAGCTTTTCATTCTGAAATGTTCACTTTAAGGCTGCTGCCGTTTGGCCTTAGTAAGGTTGTGTCTGGAGAACGGCTGTACGAACACAGCATTCTAATTCCCGTTCAGCACACAGCAGCTTCACACTAGGGCTTAAGACTTGTGGTAGTTGTAACACTTATGACAGGTCTTTACTATGGTCATTTATTGCTACTGTAAAAATCTGCCACGTTTGGAATAGAAAATGGAGGGAAGGGTTTAATACGGGCATTTGTAGAGGTGCTGGGGGCTCAGCTTTTCTGTGAAAGAAATTGACTTTTGAAAAAATATTCTGTGCAGGATTGGATCCATACTGCTTTGTTTAGCAGAACGGTGGGTAGGTAGTAGCCATCAGTGTTGAAATTAAAACCTGACTTGCTTAAATAATGTTTTTAAAAGGGCACAATCCTTAAAAGGGTAGTGGAGAGTCTATCCTGCACCTATTCACTTTTCTTGAGTGGCAAATCTAGAAATCATGTGTGAACAGGAGAAGATGCATATAAGTAGGCTAGGAAAATCCTCCAAAGTCCTCCCTGTAAATACTTATGTGTGCCTTGCTGTTTCCCAGAGCTGACTGTGGACCAGTAACCTAATTGTCACTTGCAAGTGGTTACTCCTTCCACTAATTCCTTTCTAGGTAGGCTTGTTCTTGTAGTTTGAGTTACTTAGCAAGATCCTTGGTATACTTCCTGAAAATAACAAGATGAGACTAAATGGAGACAGCAGTTTAGCCCTTGGGACCCAGGGGTGAGGTTAGGTGTGAATAACTGTCATGGTTTGGGTCATTAATTTCAGAGAGTTAGAAGAGGCTTAACTGAAAAGTAAAATTACTGAAAAGAAAATTGGTTCTGTTTTACCTCAAACCAGGACATTAACTAAAAGTCTGCTTTAGTCATACTGTTGTTCTGACATCAGTGAAAAAGAGACAAATTTCAAAATTTGTGGTGTTAAGACAAATTATCTAGATCCGGTCATGAGTATATTGACAAAAAAGACAAGCTTTATAAGTGAATCTTAGCAAATCCTGTAAGCATGGCAATATATTTCTGTCTATCAGTACTAGTTTGAGTTATTACATAGGATACATTTTTTGAGACTGTAATATTGAAGAAACTTCTTCAATAATAGTGTTAGTCAGGAAACAGGCAAACCAACTTTAACTATAATTCACTGTGAAGTGCTAAGTAGTGGAAATTTCTTATTTTATTCATAGTGAACAAGCTAATGCATCAGTTGCATAGAGAAGGACAAAAGGACACCTGAATGGAGTCACATTTATTCTCTTATTCAAACCAGTACAATTCCACTGATTTCAGTGGTGTAACTTGGAAGAAAGATTACTTGAGGTTTAGAAAAATTTGGATTTTTATGAATTTCACTCTCAGTTCTGAATTTACATATCTGATTGTTTTGATACCCGTTTTTGTTGTTTTTTTCTTGTGTGCCTGTGGAAATACGGATAGAAATTTAGCAGCACTTCAATGTGTAAGAAACTACTTTTATCATAAACATTTTTGTATACTGTCATTTATATTATTACTCAGTTTTAAAAACTCTTCAGGATAATAAGATAGGGTAAACATTAATTTTTTTAAAAATCCCATAAAAATATGTTTTCTGTTTTCATATATAAACAGTTCATGGTAAAATCATATTTAAATAATCAAGAAGATGAAGAAATGTCTCTAAGTAGCTTTTTGTGGGCGGCACATATAAAATCCTTTCAGTACTCGTAATGTCCTTTTTTATGGTTATGTTTACAATTTTCAGTAACTTGAATTACTCAGCTCTATCCAGGGGCTGTAGAAATAAATCAAATAAAAGATCATTTATCTTCAGTTAGGATCTTAAGCTGTTACATGTATGTTTCACATGTTGCTGTAGCATAGTCTGTCTTCCTCCTCAGCAGTGAGTGTTTCAACTAAGGATTCAGATTGAAATTATTTCATGACTTCTAGTCCTCACCATTTTACTCGAAATGTACAGTGATCTCACAAATTATTAAAAGGGAGACAGGGTTCACTTATGCAGTATTTTGCTGAGAAACGCAGCTAAAAAAAACTAATCCAGCTTCAGCAGCATCATTTCAGTCCAACAGAAGTAATCAGACACAGTTTATAAAAACTGCAGAGTAGGCTGTAATGGACCTTTTCAGTTACTAGAAGACTTCCTTCACATTTAAAGTTAAACGGAAAGCTTTCAAAATTCAATTATGGAATTTTTCCTTAGGTTGGCTGGCAGTTAAAGAACCTAGTAAATGCATTGCGGGAAGACCCAAATGGAGTGATTTTAACCTTGAAAAAACGTCCTCAGAATACCCTGGTTTCTGCTCCTGCCCTTCTGAAGAATGTGAGGTGGAAGCCCCTTGCACTTCAGGTAAGAAGGCTGGTGCAACACTGGTGTCTTGGTAAATCCTTTATTCAGGAGAATACGCTGGAATTTTTCCTTCCAGTGAAAGCAACGGGAGCCTCTAAAAAGTCACAAATTCCTTTAAATAATGTGCTGAGATAAGTTTGTGTGGCAATACTGTATGTGCCAATAAGATTGTTTTCCTCCTTTTTTTTTGGGAAGTTGGGAGCCACAGGAATTCATAGAAGGAACGAACATTTACAGATAGTATTACTGAAGATCAAGGCAGCCTAAGGGTCAGGAGCTTGCTTTGACTGGCAGAGGCGACATTGCCTCCCTGTTTCCATTATTTCAGTCAGTCAGAACTACTTGTTTAGAATCAAGGGTGTCAAACCATTAAAACTTCAGGAAAAGTCTGCTGCTGTCCCCCATCTCATCAAGTTTGAGGGTTTGGTAGCAATGCTAATAGAACCTCTGATATTTTCTGCATACTTACTCCTTGAAAACTTGTTGATATGAATAAAAATTGTGAACATCAAAGCTGGTTCTTCCTACAGCATCAACATATATAGTAGAAACTGACTCATAGGAGAAAGGCTGAACTCAAAATGTCATTGTTGAAGGAATGTTTTTTGAATGAGTTAGTAACTATTCGTGTTTATCTTTAATACTGTATAATGTTCTGTAATAAGTTTATGCACTTTCATAATGGGGAAGCTTCATGGAGTTGTTTTGTTTGGGTCACATGTACATAAATGTGTTTCTGAAAAAATTTTTAAATTAACAAAATTAAGCAAATCCTTCAAGCCTATCTAGGCAAATTTCCTTCCTGTCTGGCACTTCCTGAATCTTTCATTCCTCAAAGTGCCTAAATCCTGCGCAGCTGCTTCACTTAAGGAGTTTGTGTAATCCTTGCAGCTCAGGAGTGCTGACACTTGGGTTTAGTGCCATCTTTCCTTTCTCTGCGACTACCTCTGGGGGAGAGGAAAGGGGCATTTTGGTAGTCAGAGGAGATTCAGAACTCTTTGGATTTCTCTGTTATAAAGGTTCAGGAATAGCATTCTTTGCTCTATCAAGATGGTTGCGTATCTACTCGGGAACTTCATATGAAGTGTCCAGAGGAAGCAAAATGGAAATGGCATTTTCAATAGGTCTTCTTTAGAGATCCTCTCTTTATATTAGTTCATTAAAGAATCATAGTTCACAAGCAGCACTAGTTCTGGAAGTTTTCTCATTGTGAAAACAATATGCTCTGTATACATGGCACAGTATTTTCCACAAATCATGCCATCCTTTGTCATGGTAGCTGGAGCTGTGAAAGTGCACTAAGCTACTTTTGTGGAATTATCAACAGTTTCTATTTCTGTGACATGTCCTCTCCTGAAGACCCAGACCACAAGAGGCTCTGAGGATCAGAGAGTGCTTTAAGTGTCATCCTCACTAGGATATGTTTCTTCTATATCATAGAATAGTGTGTTGAGGGATTTAAATAAAAATATAAATCACCTCAGGAAATAAAAAGAGCCTTCTCAGTGTTCCTTCTTAACAGTAGATTTTGTAATAAGATGTTGAAAACCAACTTTAGGTCTTCCTTAGCATCTTTAATTCTTTGTTAATCTGGATGCATTTCAGGATGCAGATTTTGGGTTTGCCTGTTTCCTACAGTTCTCACCTGGATCTAGTATTATTTATTATTGTCATTAATAACTTGGAATGAAACTGATTAAATTTCAAGATGATACTAAAGCTTGTGTTTCCTGGGCAGATGACATAACAGCTTGATGCTGCTGGAAAGCAGTGATCTCACTTCCCTCTCCCTGTTCTTGGCTGCAGAATGTTCTCGCCTTTGTTTGACTTTGGCATTTTTTTAGACTCTCTAGATCCATTTAATTTGTTGAATTGGTAGGAATGCTTCTGGGTTTGTTTATTTGTTTTTCTGGAGTTTTATACCACTAATGGATTAAATTGGCTCTTGCAGAACAGAGGCTATCAAAGGCTGTTGACAGACTTTCAAAAATAAGCAGAATATGTTCAGCATAAACAGAGGGTTTTATATGTAGACAAAAGTAACCAGCAGCATGAATGTAGGCTATGGAATGACCACTTAAGCAACAATTTGTAGGAAAAAATCTCTGTTAAAATAGGTCAAAACTGAAAACATGAAAACAAAATGTTGGACTGTCACAAAAAAGGATAATGTACATGGATGTGTTATTTTTCACAGCATGTTACATATATCCGATCCAAATATAAACAACAAGTGCAGAGCAATTCTTCCATCCTGGCTTACTGTTAGTAAAAAACAAACAAAATAACCCAAAATAAAACAAACCCCCCCACACACACACGCACAAAAAAAGCAGTACATAATTGGAGAAGGAACAAAGGAAGTAGGATTTAAGAACTTGAAATTCAGAGGTCAGAAATGCTATTTGTTAACTCAGGTTGGTGTGCAGCAGTAATTTTTAAAGTAAGAATTGTTATGTCTTCTATTATTGCTTAAGGCATTTAGGCACTTAGAGGTGTTATTAATAATTTTTTTCCATAATAATTATGATTAAAATTTTACCACGTAGTTAATTATGAATTATTAATGGTACAGAATCTGTGAATCCTTATAAAATTTATTTCTTGGTCACATTCTAGTATTCCTTTGCTGTATATAGTTTCCCTTGATACTTAATTAACAAAAGCAGAATGTTAGCATATGCCAAAGTTCTATGCTACAGTTATCTTTGTGAAACAATATGTCAGTCGTACCATTTTCTCATTTTGTCTCTGGCTGGCATTATAGGATATTAGAAGAATATTTTCAATTTTAAACTCTGTGATTATCTTCCCATTCGATATAAAATGGTTCTTTCATTTGCAATGGCAAATAGTGCTCTGTTTTTTTATAAAAGTGAGCACACCAGCAATTGCATTCAAACAAAATGCATTTTTTGTATTTTTTTCCTTTTTATTTGCAGGAATTTTCTAGTTGAAATAATCCTTTCTGTTACAACTACTTCATCCAGAACATCAAACTTTTTATTATTTAGCTTGAGATATAGAATCTGTCAGTGATAGGAGTAGTAAAGCTTATGTCAACAGTGACAATTTTGTAATCATTTTTACCTATTAGAAAATATATATTATGCTCTGCAACTTTATAAGTATCTTCAGAATAATTCTACCTAAGTAGCTCATTACAGATTTTGAAAACCAAATTAATTTGGAGAGATGTTCCTTTGTACAAAAGAAAAATTCTATAGCATTATGAGAACAGATACTTGTAGAGCAAAAAAAAGGCAAGCTGGTGTATACCACTTCACATATACCACTACAGTTCACTTGGAGTTTGTGGTTTGAGTACTATACCCTGCTGGAATTGCTCAGAGGAACCCTGAAATTATGTCCTGCCCATTTACTTTGCTATCAGTGAGAAATATCTTGGGCAAGGGAAGACTTTTAACACCTCAGACAAAGAAAATGCAACAAGTAAGAAAGTTGTGTTCTGTTCTCTTAAGTGTCTTGTATCAGAGGAGACGGTGAACAGTCATTTCCCTTTCATCTTAATGCCACTCATGCTTTTATTAACTTCTGTCATATTCATATGTATTTCATTGTATTCTCTTGCTCTGAGGACAAAAATTATTATTTACACATCAAAAAGTTATATATTTCAAGTTTCAAAAAAGTAAAAATCCACACGACTTGGAAACACTGTGAGCGTGCTTGCTGTTTTATATCACAGCTTACCAGTATATATCTCACCAGTATGCGAGAAATACTCAGCCACATTGAATTTTGTTTCCTATTGCGAGTAGTGCTTGTATTGTTGAACATTTAATTTTTCTGAATAGCAACTTGTCCAATAAGCAATCACTCGTCTGTATCACTGGCATGAACGAGCCTGTTCTGACAATAAATACACACTGTAGGAGTTTGTAGGGTGATACACAGTTACAAAGCCCCATTTTCCCTTACCACAGGCAAACCATGTAGAAGAGTGACGCCTGTGTGTTTTCTGTGAATTCACCCACCAGGGAAATTCTGGGGATTGAGTTTATTCCTTCAAGGGAGAAAGCAGAGACTCAGTACCCCATCCTTAATCTTCATACCCCCTGAAAAGGTAAGGGATGTCCATGTTCAAGCCTCTTTTTGCTGTACCACTGGCCTTTACCAGCTTCCTGCATCTTGTCCTCCTGTTTTTTGCAGGATGCACTGGGATCATATGTTTGTTGTTTTTAAATAGATACAGTATTTAATTATCCCCAATATTTGCAAAACACACTCAGAATCACAGCAATGTATTTTTTTTTTCTTAAACAGTTTTTCTGTTTGGCAAACAATTGTTTATTTCTGATGAGTGTGGAATTTACTATTTGTCTTTCATTTTTAGTTTGGTATCTCAGCATTGCTTCATCATTTTACTGATAATTAACTATTCTCAAAAAAACCTGACTAACACACAGCAGATACCTAAAGTGTCACTTTTCAGAAGTCCTCTATAAACAAATGTGTTTCCTTTGGGATTTTTTTCACCTGTGCGTGTATTTGCACACACTTTGGCAAACATTCATTTGTACACAGATGTCAGTATAATCACTTTAAGTAATTGTATTGGAATTGAGACATAAGACCTAAAGAATTTACTATGTTTCATTGATAGATCTGGTTAGGATGATATTTACTATTTATTAAAATTACCTTATTTGGATTTGGCATAATACTAAAATAGTATTTTACATATTCTTATTAAACTGTGCTATTTGTAGGTACCTAAACCCATTTAAATTCTATGTCTGATATCACAGACATATCTGGACGTATCTGGAGCTGAGAGTGAAGGTATGCATCTTTGCTACTCTCACTCTGAGCTTCAGATCATAGAGGAATTACATTTGCTGGAATTATCTGAGTGATGATAGAGGAGAAAGTGGGTGCTCTCTTATCTTCATTAAAAACTCCCAGAGCAGATGAGTGAAGATTTCTTGCAAGCAACCGGCAGAATTGCCCAGTATGGTTCATTTGGTTTGGGTGCATCCTTTGAGAAAGGGATAGAAACAGGTGTTACAAAGACATAATGGCCAGCAAATTCTTGGAAAGCACTGAAGACAGGTATTTTTCATAGAGAAGGTAGAGAACATAAGTAAAACTGAGAGGGAGAAAGCAGAAGACAGTTTATCTGACAGCAGTCATGAAGCAGTGTATTTTCATAAAAAAATTACAACCCTTATATAGGGAAAGTGAACTTCAAGAGCACACATTTATGTAATCTCAGTGGATGAGCTCTTTTACTATGCCAGTTGAAAAGGCAAGAAGAGCTGGTATTTGGTGAGTAGCACTCTTTGACCATTATTTTTCAAACATTTATTGTGCAATTGTGAGAGATGGATTAATTACAGTAAGGTTAGTGAGACAAAAAGTATGTTTGTCTTCAGAAAGAGGAAATGCAAGAGCTGGGGAATTCTAAGTCAATCAATATGCGCAAACAGTTTGCAAGCCCTTGGAAGATAACAGATGAGTAAAAAAAACATTAATTTATTATGAAGAAATCATGAAACAGATTTAATGCTCTTATGTGAGCAGTTAACTGACCTGGTAGATAGGAAAGAAGCTGTATATCTTACTCTGATATGAACATCTTTTCTCATGACATTCTCATAGGTATGGCATAGAGAATTAAGGACTAGGTGAAATTGAGATAGAATGGGTGGAAAATTACTGGATAATCTTGCCTAACAAATAGCTATTAATGGTTCACTATCAAGAAAAGGACATGTTGTTTAGTATTGAACAGATAGGTGATAACATGGTTTTGCTCCATATTTTCCTGATGACCTGAAGGATCTGATTACTAAATTTACGTGCAATACTAAACCAGGAGGGCCTGCAAATGCCTGGAATCTTGGCTGGTAATTAAAAATCAGTTTAGAAAACTAGAAAAAAGCTCTAAAAATGTAATGAAATGAAAGAGGTGCAAATGCAAAGTATTCTACTTTGAAATAATCAAATGAAGTTTTAAACAATGTAGTAACTGAATACTATGGCAATAATTCCAAATAATGTGGTAATTACAGTAAACAAAAAGATGAATGTTGCGTTGCAAGGAACTCAAATACTTGACTGAGAGACATAAATGAAAATATAAAACACAAGTGACATAATTATTGTGCTTTATTCAATATTAGTACAATCTCAGCTGGGTACTGAGTACACCTAGTATGCACCGGGTACACCTAGTCTAATCAGTTGGAGAAAGTACAGAGCACGCTACAGTTTATTAGTATTTTAGAAAACAAGCCCTGTAAGGGAAGAAGTAGGTTTTATTTTGTCTTCTAGCCAAAATAAAGGGAAACAGGTTGTGTTCAGAATGTAAAAATAGATAAAAAGTTAAAGAATGAAACGGAAAGTTCTAGCTTTCTGGGATGGGTATGACAAGAACTGAATTAACTTAAAGAAAAAGTATTCCATTGCTATAGGGTTAGATTTTTAAAAACCTATCAGGAATAGCATGGCTATCACCCCCCTGGGTGGAAAAGTGAATGGTTATATTATCTCTCCCCACCCTTTTTCTCTATTGTCAACTTCATTGACTAACCTGTAACCTTGATGACTGCTGAATATAAAACCATTGAAAAGAAATTATTTGCAACAGACTTGGTATAGGTAATTTCTTTTCTGATTCTGAAATGGAGTTTCTGCTTGTCTTTATGTGATGGTGATTTATGGTTTGACCCATGGGAAACTGTATCCAGCTGCAGGTAAGTTGGGAGATTACTAGAATGTCTTCTATTTAGTCTCTTTACTAATGCTGCCACATCAAAACTGCAGAAATAACGGTAGTATTCTAAATTTAGTGGTTGATACTGTGTATAAGACCGTAGGCCCTAATTTCCAATGCTATGAGGAAGTAGTGAATGATTCTTGTCTCTGGCAGTCACTTCTTATCTATTTATATTGATAATACAAAAAAACCCTGAAAACATTTGATCAAAGTATAAGAAGCTTAACAATAAGCACAGAAGAATAGTATAATTTGGACCTTTATGCAGACTGATATTCTCATGAAAAAAAGCATCCTGTTTTGGTTTTTAGAATTGCTTTTACTACTTGAATGACATAAACATAATTTCAGTGTTTATCTCTATGAGATAGAAATCACTGTATTTAGAAAAAGATTAGAATTGTTCTTCGTAGCTTTCATCCAATTTCTAGGTCACTGTGTTTTCCTTCCACCTGTAGAAAACTAGTTGTATCTACTTAAGCACAATTTTGTATTTGAATGGGAAATTTTCATATAAATAATACAAGCAATAATACTAAATAAAAATATTTTTTTATTTCTTGAATATAAACACAGACTGTACCTTGGTTGAGAAATATTCTTTTTGAGTATATCTTTGTATCCTGCGCAGAATACTTGGGTTTAGTCCTTATAGCCATTGACTTGAGCTTCCCTATGGCATTTGAGTAAAAAAAATTGTGTTTAGCTTCATTTAAAAATTAAAAAAAAAAATCCAAAAAGACCCCCAGACTTTATTAATACTTTTAATATTTATGTTGCTCATATTTATTGCTTAGGTTAATTTATATTTCATTGCTAGTCACCATAGAACCTCTATTTGTATCACCGTAGTACAATAATCACAGCTATGGTTTCAGTAAAAAAATAAGAAACAATAGATGACTATGACTTCTGTTTTCTTGAAAGGTATTGGTGTTTTGTCCTTGTAAACAATAAATTTTCTACTGAAACCAACATTATCGTTGTGAATACTTTCATTCAGTGCAAGTATTCCAGAGTTCTGCAATTAATTTTTGTATTAATGGCATTTAATACTGTATGTCCTTCCTCCCCATATAACTGATTTCCTGCATTGGTTAAAAATCATATTTCGATTGAGTCTCAGATTTTTCCAGGAAATGGCTTTTAAATTAATTTCCCTACTGGTATTTTATCAGTTTCTTTCATAACTAGTCTTGAATTCTTTGGTAAAACAGTGTTTGAGTAGAACACACAGTGTTTGGAAGAAACTTCAGTAATTAAAAAAAATGGCTAATCCAAAAAAAAGAAGTCAAGATTCCTAAAATTAGGTACATTGATTTTGTTGTTACTTGGAGTGCAGAAAACATCAATTTATTTGTGTGTGCTTTTTTTTTTTTACAGCCCGTAATTCCAACCAGTCCAACAAGCAGCTCTACAACACCAACAAGTACAATGGGTATATCCTCAAAAATAGAGAACTCTGCACTCCAGGATGTTTTCATTCTCTCTCCTATGTCAGGACTTTATGGCCCCAGGTATTTATGTCCTAATGAATTTGAGGTTTTGAAAAATAAACTTTCTACACTTTCATTTCACTAGATTAATAAGAACAAACAAACAAAAAGCCCCAAAAAAACAATCAAACTAAATATTTAGTAGAATTAAGAGCTAGAAATACGTGAAGCAGCATATCATTATTTTGAGAGATTTACTTTCACTTAGCTGGATACCAGTTGAGCAAAACCTGGGTTTAAGTCCTAAATCAAGAGAGCACTTAAAGGTGTCTTTTCTCATTTAGTTTTATTTACTTTTATGTGACTGCTTATATCTTATTCTAAAGCAGGCATTTCTGCAGGGAAAACCCTTACCTTCTCATGTTATACCAATTCCTTATGCTCCCTTTCAAATACTAGAAAACTCCTGAATAACTACGTTTGTCTTAGTGTTAAAATGGAGCCTGATGATGATTTCATTAATTTACATTTGTTGAATTGAATCACTTTTATGAAGGTTCACACATACAGCTTTTCAATTACAGGACTTCTCATTTGTAGTGTTTGGGAGAGATAGTTGTACGCTTTGTCATATAATGGTTAATTTCTCCACAATCTTCTGGTTTACTGTTTTTAGGGATGAAATTGGAATAATGTCTTGTGATGATATCAGCAAGTTTGGAAAACCTGGAATGAAAGGCTCTGAATCTCCAAGCTATTTTCTGGAGCATGAAAGTGGGAAATACTACACCTTAATTGAAGGTGAAGGCCACCCTGTGGGCTCTGAGTATGAGAGAAGCAGAGCTGCAGGAGTGCGGAGAAGAGAAAAAACACCCACTCATGGTAGGCTTGACTTCTTTAACATTTCTAAGTTGACTGGATTTACAAATTGTACTACTAACAGTGCAACACCCCCAAATACCTGTCATTCTTTGTTAGTCCATGACCTGTTGGCTCTGAATACAAGACAAAGGTTTATGTGAAGGAATAATTAGTATAATTACAAGCTAAACTTCAGAATTAGGAGTAAGTTATTTATTCTGCAGTGCACACTTAAAATTTTGAATGAGAGTCAACTTCATATTATTTGTATAGCTAGCATCTAGATTTTACTCAATTCCATTCACAAGCTCTTGGAGATTATTTTAGTTGCAGTGTTCTGGACTGTTAAACTGCAGCGGAGGCCCTGAAAAGACTTACTTGTGGTATAAAAGTATCTATGAGATACTTTTTATAGGCCCTCCAAAATTCAGTGCTGTATTAAATGGATACAATTACGTGAGTGGTATCCTGCAATGCATTGTTAAAACCAGAAATTTATTTCAAAATCTTAGAATGGAGACTTCTTAAATATAGAAGTTTATTATTAAAAATATATTAAAAATAATAAACTCTGGGTTACTAATAGAAATTTCATGTGTCCGTAAATTCATAATGTGTGTGCAAGTACACAAATCTATATGTGCTTGTATATGAGTATATGTATCTATATAAAAGGTATTGCTGAAAATGAATTGATGAATTTTTTTGTTGCTCATCTGTTAAAACTGATTTGCTTGCTGTTTGCTGATTTCTAGAAGAATACTAATGAAATACAGCAGTGTATTCTCTATATATTTGCAGTGGTTTTATTTTCAAAGCAGTAAGTTATTTTTGTAAAGTTTACAGACTTAAAATATTTCTTTTAAAAACTAAATATATCTGATTTTGAAAATGACATTACTTCTGAGCCTCAGGTAAAGCAATGACTCCTAGCATTCTATATGGGTAGGTTCTGTCTTTTTATATATATATATGACATCACATTTATGTATATATCACATATATATGTATGTGATGTGATCAATTACTACTTCATTCACCTACTCTGAGACGAAGATTTTTTACCTTTCTCTCTTTTTGTTAAAAAAGGTTCCTAAATTTTTTTGTCTTTGATATCTAGGAAAGGGAAAGCCTCTCACAAGCTCAAAGTAGTAAAGAAAAATGTGTCTGTGAAGAACAAAGGGAATAAAAACATGCTGCACTTCAATGCAGATAATACCAAAGGCAGTTATAGTGGAAGGTCCAATAACAGCTGAAATGGAACACAGTTGGGAAAAAAAAAAGAAAAATCTTTAAGCGCTTCAGGCACTGATTCTGTTGGTCTACCATAGAACCGGTTACTCTGGCGCAGGATTTGCTACCATGGTGGTTATTAAATGTAGTTTTCCATGCCTCTTTTGTTAGTTGTTAGTACTTGAGAGACAATGCAGCTTTCTCTTCCGTGTTCTTAGACTGACGTGTTCTTACCATCATAAATGTTAGAAGACAGGGCAACTGGCAGCCCCAGATGCCAAAACAGATTTTGACAGTTAAGATGTACAAGAATTTTCTTCTGTCAATAAATGTATGCTGAGGTTTTCTTATTATATGTGAACTATCTATAACATAACTTATGTAGCTTCCCTGTGTTAAGGTTTCATCTGCCTTACCTTTTGGCTAAGATCAGGTAATGAGTGACAGTTAAGTAATTTCATCTGCTGTTTCAAGAGCTGAGAGGGCAGAATCCAAGTGTGAAATTATGGCATCTGTAAGGATACTACGCCAAGCTGCAACGATAGTTCACTGCAGATAGAGAGTGATAATACACTGTAGCTAGACTTTCTCAACAAAGAACATTCAACTTTCCAAATGTTGTTCTGTTTTTGTCATTCTAACAGTTTGAAAGAAATCTTAGCTTATGTTTACCAAGTAAACAGAACTTTTGTCCCGTTTTTGTATTTTGCTAAATACAGCTGGATTTATGGTAAAAAATGGCAAAATACCAATTGTAAAATGGACAGGGTCATTTGTATATATAACTAAACTACCTTTTCAGAATAAGGAAATTTTAATAGATCTTTGTTATATATAGGGTATTTTTAATAACTTGTACAGCCATATACTTGATGCTTGAAAGAGCACTAGTACTGTAGAGTGGGATTCCATTTTAAGACTAGTAATACTCGGTCTTTATCTCCCTGATAGGTGACATCATTTTATTATAAAATTAGAATGAAAGATAGATCTTAACTGTGATTAAAATTGGTGCCAGATGGATGTATTTGTCTTGCTTTCATAAATGCATGCTGCATGATGACTTAAAACATTGGGATTTGCATCTTATCCCAGTAATATGCAAGATTTTTCTTGTGTTTATGATGGACAGTTCTGATTTTCTGTAACTGAAAATCTAGAAGGAAATTGATTTTAAAGTCTCAAAAGTATGCCCTTGTTTCAAAAACAGTGGTTAAACCAAATTTTTTTTAAACTACAGATTAAATTAATCTGTCAGTTAACAGAATTCCAAACCCAAATTTCATTCTACTATAGTGGAATTTTTTGTGCTTTTTGACTTAAAGATGTACATTTGAGCCACCAAAGTGATGGTGGAAACACAGGATTTATGGTAGATCAAATAAACACGTATCTGATGCTGGAACCAGATAGCCATGAGCAAAGTAAGGAAAATAAACCTTCTGAAGTCTTTCACAGTTGAGCAGATGCTTTCATTATCACTAGGACTCACATAAGCCAAAGTTCAGAAGTTCCCGCCATAGATTTACCAGAATTAAAGTGATTGTTAGAAACCAGTCTCTGTTGCAGCTGGTAGGTGGAAGGATACTCAGGCTGATGCGACCATCAGTATTGATAATATATGCAAAATCCAAGGTGGCAAAGAAGTCCATTTTCTCAAACCATTTGTGAAAATTAAGCTTGTCTTTATCATTGCTGTGCAATTCATTGCTTTACAGTGCCTTTTTTTTTTTTTTTTTTTTNTATACTCTTGGTCCAACACTAACGTGCTATGCTATTTAGAGTTCTTGTGGCAGTGCATATCAAATCTCTTCTGTTTATGTGTTAGAGACAAAACCATCATAAATTATTTTCTTTTCTTTCAATTTATACTGGTATACTAGTACAATATAATTTTTTTCTACTCCTCAGAAAAACATCCAAGTTGCAAAGTTTGTAGGCTACATTTGTTTGGGAAAGAACTTGGAAGTAAAATAAGCTGTATGCAAAATTCATTTGTTTGGCTCGTGTATTTCCTGTCCTAAATTTGTATTTTTGATGTCAATCATGCTGTGGCATTTGTGTTACAAATCTTTTCAGAGCCTCAGACCTTTCTTTTCTTTACAGAAATACTGCTAAGTTTTCTTTCGTTAATCTTCATTTGTCACGTGCATTCCTGTTTTCTTTTTCTTTTTTTATTTATGATCTTTATTTGTTTCTCATTCTTTTCCATATTACTGATTATTCCTTTTGTTTAGTTTATTGGGGTTTTTCCTTAATTAATATTGTTCTTCTAAGGCCAAATTTGAGGTTAGAAGAGTTGAATAATACATTTGTAGTTAAAGATGGTTTCAACTGTTAGGCAGGCAGGTAAACTACATATATTTTCCATACAATTAGTTTTACACTAACTTGTGTGGTATGAGTGAAAGTATAGCATGGGAAAATCTCAGTACTCTAGATATGGTAAGCTTTCAGTTTTCAGAAAATCATGTTATCCAGAAACATACTTGTCTTATATACCCATTTGTTCTTATATCCTCCTAAGATTTTATTAGCTAAAAAGATGTATTTTGGAAGAATGATGAATGAAAAACCACATTAACATACAAATAATCCACAGAAAATACTTTGTCTCTCTAACCAACCTGAGGAAATTGATAATGAAATAGAAGCTCTTGTTCACATTTAAATTCTGTGATTATCCTAGAAAGAGAACAGTAGCAAACTACTTTAAAAAAATTTGCTCAAGTGCTAAAGAAACACACTAAATTTAGTCAGCTGGCATACAGAAAAAAAATTCTTTGGCTTTATGGGTCAGACAGAACTTAACCCATAATCTAGAGGGTGTTTTTCTGTGTTTTGTGATAATAATGCACACTGACAAGGCCAAAGTGCTAATGCTTTATAGTCAGTTTTGTAGTATTCCTTGTTTAATGGTCTCCTGTCAACATTCTACTGATCCTATAGTAGGGAATGACTAATGCACATTGATATCTTACAGCCATAGTGCCATAAAATCATATTAATTAAAACCCTAATATCTGAATCTTCTTTTCTGTTGTCATTACCAAACTGCACTCCATGTTTTCTTTCTAAGGCGTTTGAAATTAACTGTGACCTGTTTTACATTTACAAGTGATTTCACCAAAGTGGTACTTTCCTTCAGATTGTTATAATAAAGAGGAGAATGCGTCATATGTGATGTTTAATGGATCCTGAATGCTGCACCTTTAATAATGTATAAGTGCTGATTAAAAGCAATGCTCAAGGGTCATGTCATGCCTGCAGTTTATAGGCATTACTTACTCTATAGCCTTCAATTTTTAATCTTCAAAAATTATATTGGTTTATCTTGAATTGTTTCCAGGAGATTTAAGGCCTGTTTCTATGCCTACTGAGTACAGTTGGATAGGGGACTCAAAAGAACAAAACATGTACAAGAGGGGAAGCAGAGGTGAGTATTATTTTTTTTTTCTCTGCTATTCTCCAAGTTTTTTTTTTCTTTGTTACTTAAGAAGCATGAAGATATCATCACAGGAACTAAATCTATTTTTCTTGAGTGCCATGGAAAATATGAAAGAGCCTGTTTAGTATCTGAGGTTTTGTGTTTCTATTTCTGAAAATTAAAAAGTTTGTATTAGTAGGAGGGATTTATTCCTTCTAATTCTATTATAAAGAAAGATAAACATCAAGGCAAAAAAGACTTACAAGATTTAGATATATGTTAATAGCAAGCAGTTCTTAATCTGCTCAGTTCTAGAAAACAAGACATGATGTTATAGATGTAAGGTAATGTCCTTTGAGACACATTTTGATTACTATGAATGAATATTTGAAACCAGAATCAGCAATTGTACGGTCAGGGTTCAGACCAGCAGTCCTCATCATACAAATTTCTATTGACTCCAGTAGGTTTTATGAACTAGCAAAGTTCATTTATGATAGTAAAGGCTTTTTTCCTTGTTTTCCTGTGCTAAAAAGCAATTATATCATTCAAAAGAATATTCTTCAAATGTGCAAATGTCTTTTGTTATGCCAATTGTTAAATATTCTTAAATGAATACCATTTTTTCAGAATCTTTTAGACACAATATGGGTAGCTGAGAGGAGTTTAACAATGTGGCAAAACTGAATGATACTCTTGAAAATTAATACCAGATTTTAAATTACCTTTTTCAATAATTTTCCATTCCAAGAGAAAATAAACTTCATCTAAGGCACAAGCCTTTTCTGATTTATTCCAAATCTGTTGATTTATGTTTAGTTTGTATTTCACCATTACAGTCAGATTCCTTTCCTCAGCCTTGTTGCCTGGCCAGTTCCCACTTTGAAGTTGTGCTGAAGCATACCACACGTCTCTTTAAGACCATTATTCCAGTTTGTCAGGTTCCTTGAAATTACAGTCCTTGCCTCTGGAATAGTCCCAGAGATGCTCACTTACTGATACAATTTACAAATATTTTATGTGTAAGCTCACTTTCACCTTGAACGGCAGGGAGTGTCAGTAAATGTGGTACCAAGTCCAGTGCTAGCCCTGATGATACATTTGACATTCACATGACCATTTCCAGTGTAATAGTACAAAGTGATGATCTTTGACAGTTCACTGAAACCTTTTGGCTGTATTTGTATTTTCTTTGTTACACAAGCAGTATGATGTGGATTAGCTTCATACCATCTGTCATGCTAGGACTTGGGTATGCACCACCATCTTTTCTGTGCCTAGGTTTCGTGCCAGCTACTTAGGTTCCTCTTGATTGGAACCTTGGTATAAATAAGTTCGTTTGCAGAAGAAACAGCCTCAGATGAAGTGGGGAAAGAACCAAGCTGACAACGCAGATGCAGACAAATATTTCCCTGCTTGTTTCCTCTTACTAATGTTTCTTTTTTTTCCCCTCCAACAACTGACTCTGAGAATTCACTCCTGCGGTATCTGAGTGATGACAAGATACTGGTTATCCAAGAAGAACCTTTGACACAAAAAGACAACAAAAGGGACACAGGTCGTAGGTCAAGAAAAAAGGGCAAAAACACAAGCAGTCCAAACTACCCTATTAGTCCACCTGTGTTGACATCTTCTATTAATGTTAGGCTTGAACCTGGACAGCAAGATGTCTTGAATTTCTCGCTAGCAGAAAACAATACAGTTCCACTTTATCACGTAAGTACATAACAAAAAAACCTTCTTACATAAAGTGCATGGAAGAACACTAAAATGTTTTCCTTTTAGGATTAATACAGCTATAGAGGCATATTCTTCTATTTTATATTTTAATATTTTCTTTTATAGTCCAAGAAAGTTGCTTAATGTTAGTATCACAATAGCTTTCTCATGAGAATAGTCTAGACAGAATGGAAAAATGTGAGGAGAGGACCATTTGATATCAGATGCTTTAAGTAAAATAGTGCTCTTAATTACTCAGTCTCACTGAGTAATAGTTTAATTTGACTTTTTTCAAAGGTTCATAAGGATCCCATACTCAGCCTCTGATAAGAATTAATTATAGATTACTTTATATCCTTTTATATTTCCACTTCAATTGCTATGTCTTGTGACCAGTTTCATGGAGTTACTGTTTATTGAAATTGCACTACCTTGGCCATAGTCTAGTAATGTGAATTTGTTCATTGTGATAATAGAAGAAATATTTTGGACTAAAAGCTATCTACACTGTATAATTCATTGTACAAATGACCAGCTAGTTTTTGTAGCCACCATGAAAAAGCACTAGGTTCTCATGACTGTTGGCTAGTGCAGAATTTTGCTGTACTGATTTGGATGTCCTGAAATAATCAGTAGCCTTTCAGAGATCAGTCCTCACTGTTCGTGCTTTGTATGTGTATATTATAGAGGCATTCTTAAATTTTAGTCATGGTCCTACATGGGAGCTGACTGTTCCATTCTCATGACACAGAGTAGTAGCTTCAGAGTATTTTGTGCTCAATCCTTAATACCTTCAGGGCAGGTTTTTACTGAACTCCCCACATTTGGTATGGAAGCTTTTCAAGGTGTATTTATTTTCTAATCATATTGAAATTCCTCCTAGAGAAACATAAGTGAAAAAGCAGGACTTGTAGCAAGTTTTTTTGACTTTTTTGCATTTGGAGCTTCTACTTGGGGTTTCTCCCTCTGAGCAAAATCTTGGGAGATGACTGTATTTCTGTCAAGTCTGAAAGCTGAGTGAGGTTCACGTAAGGGGATATATTTGAAGTATAGCCAGCAATTCACCTCTGTTGCTGCAAGCTGTCAGCATTTGATAGTCGGAAGATCAGATAGTTTTCGTCTTTCTTCAGGAAATTTACATTTCTTTTTCCTATGCCACATGAAGCTAGCATTTTTGGAAAAGGTGGAAGGTCTTTTTTCCCAACTTCAAGGAAAGTCAAGTAGTTTATAAATCAAGTGATGTGATTGTTTAGCAGGAGATGTTTATTCTGTCCATAAACACTTACATAGATTATCAGGATTACCAAGTCAAAGAAAAGGATTTCAAATCCAGAGAGAGTAGTAGTAGCAGCTAGTTTACAAGGATGAATGAGAAAATTATTTTGTGCAAGTCTACAAAAAGCAAACAATATTTTGTAACTTGGTTGATGAATCAACAGGTTTTAGTTAATTTTTGGAAGTGATGACTGCCTGTTGACTCATCTGACTTCTGAAGGAAGGGAAATGGGTCATATGGAGTAAGGTGCTAATTGCACCCTTGAAATAATGGTAGTTGTTGGTTAAGTTCCCAAAATCAAGCTTGTTGTCGCATGCTTTATTTTTCATCATCAACGCAACCTCTGTTTAAAGATTGCTAAGTAAAAATAAATTTCCTGGCAAAGTCAAGGTAAAAGTTGCTGTTTAATTCAGTTTGTTACAAAATCACCAAATTGAATCAGATAAATTGCCTTTCTAGCCTAGCAAATGCAAAAGTTATACTTTTGGCTCCAAAAGTAAGGAGCCAGATGTTTGGCAACATACAAATCTCACCAAAGTAGTCAGAAGTCAATAGTCCTGAAGTGGATACTCTTTCAAAAATAAAAATGGCATTTCTCTTGATGATCAATGTAACACATACCATTATTTCAGAACTGAAGATATATTATCTTGCGTGATTTCCATACTGTCATAGGAGCTTTATGTTATGTATAGCAGTTTGCGAATCACTCTACACAAAAAAACAACCAGTTGCCCATTATGGAAATATTATCTTGTCTTAAAGGTCTGCAATATTATAATAGGCATATAAGTGGTTTTTTTCAACTGTTTTCTGTTTGTAAGTCACAGAGACTAGGAGCAGTTCTTTATTCTGTGGCTTTCATTGTGTATTAAAAGAAATGCACCCATTTGAAACAGTCATGATAAATCAGTTATATAATACTGTATGATAACATAATAAATATGAAGAAGCCTAATGACATAATATGTTGACTGTAACGGGTCAATGCAGGAAACTGAAAAAAAAGGCGATATCATGGGAGGAGATAACATTACAGGCAGTGGTTGGTCTACCCAAAAAGCCAGGGCAGCACCTGTTTCATAAACTCTATTATAATGTGCGATAATTACAGAGGAGGACACAAGTAATGATTATTCATGGACTGACAGAGTGGTATAAGTTCCTTTATCACCATAAATTTTCTGAACAACATTAGTGACAGACCTTTGCTGTCCTTCAGGAGATCGTCATAGGAATCAGAATATCTCAGGCACTTAGTCAACTGCCTTTTAAGTACAGAAGAGGAACTGAGTCAACAAATATACAAGAGTTGCTGACACAGGTTTTGTAGGGTCTTGCCAGTACATAATCATTCAGTATCAACAGCATCTTTCCACTTTGAATACTGAAAGAAATATGAAAAGCAAAGCAAAAAATGGTTTGGCATATCTATCCTGAAAGATAGCTACCCAGAATGAAAATTCTAAATATCAATGGCATTTTTATATCAAAAATGAAGAGAAAAATAGCAGATAGTTGTGTTCCCAGATATAAATTTAAGTTTTAAGTACATCATCTCATTTCCGTGGTATATAAAGGTGTTATCAGGATTTTCATAAGCATTTCAATATATTTACTTATTTGGATAATGAGATTTTATTCTATCAATAATTCATTCTACAACAAGACTAAGGTTAATCTAAAGAAGATAGTTCAAAAGTTTACCTGACCAAACTACCATAAAACAGCTTTTGCTACTTTTGTATTAAAGAATAAAAATTTTTTAAAAAATTGTCTCACGTCAGCTTACCTTTTGCTTGCTCTTCTAGGCTGTGTTGGTTTTTTCTCAGCTGTAAGTACTTGTCAGTACTTATCAGATCATAAAACTGGTTTGATTTTGGAGGGGGCTTTTTTGTTTTGTGGGGGTTTTTTTTATGGAACTCAAAACTGCAGAACTGTTATAACGAATTTCCATTGAGTTCCTCTATACTTAACACATGCCCAGAACAACTTTTGGATATAGATCAAAATTTCAACCCAGATAAATGCTTTGGAATATTGAGATGACAATGTTAAATCGGATCTTAATCATCTTTAGTAAAGGGAAAGTGATACTGTCTTGTAAGCAAGCAAGTATGGCATGATGGAGGGAGAAATTGAGAGACACGGTGTCACTTAGCCATTGCTTTATTTTCTAAGCGTACATACATAAGTACGTACCAAAAAAAGGCACTTACTCAACAGTAGTTTAAATTACCAGACACGGATGTAAGAAGTTTTACAAAATTGGTAATTGCATAGATTCACCACTAGATTAATGCTTTGGAAAGAATGTTGATTTGGAACCTAAAATTAAACAATTAGGCTGATTTCATAAGTTGCTGTGAGGATGCAGAGTTACTATATAAAATGGATATTTAGGTAATGCAATATTGGCAGTATGCCCAGGATATAAAATGATGCATAAAGCTATGTTGCAGTAAAATATTACTGTCAAGAAACACTGCCCCTTTCAGGATATATTTATAATTCTAATTTAACTGATATGCAATTCTGTGATGCATATCACAGAATGTGAGGAAGAGTCATTACAATTAACAAGGCTGTTATAACTAATATTAATCAATAGAGTGTTTCTTAGAACATGACTTCATGCTTCACTTCTAAGGTGACACTGTTTACCAGATTAAGCTTAAATAGTGAGGCATATGTAAATATCACAAAAGTATGTCCATTATAGCATTGCTGAAATACACTAGTGGAACAGGCTCCGGACTTACAAGAATAGAGTTAAAATCAGAAGAAAATTAACTTAGCAAGTAGAACTCCTGCACAGTAAATGTACAAGAGAAATTTTGCATTCTGCATTTTTTCCCATAAAACAAAATACAAAAAGTCTTGAATGGAAAACACTCTATCTTTAGATGTTCAGATTACCAAACTGTATGTTTGCTGCTGCTCAGTTACAGTTTGCATTATGGGAACCATCTTCTGTCCAAAAAGAATATGGTGTTCAACTTTGCGGTTTTACTGCCTCAGATTTGCACTAGTTTCTGAAGCTCCAAAATTTAATTTGCTGGTTATTACGTTAAATTCTGAAATAAGACTCTCATCTCTTATCTGCTTTTACTTGGCGATAAATGTTCTGGGCCTATTATCTACAAAGTAATTCGATATTTTGTTTTGTAGAATCACATACTAAGAAATTGGATTATAAACTATTGAATATTCTAAAATTTTTGTGAATTAGAATTCAGTGTGTAGAAGAGACTTAATTTTTAATCTATTTTAAGATAGATGCTTTCATTTCAATATTTCCTACATAGTAAAACAGAAATAACGGCTGCTTTAGGCTAGTCATTGAGAATGTTATGGCAGTAGTCACTTTTTATTTTAAAGATAATTTGAAGCATTATAGTAGTTTAGGGTTAGTCATTATTTCACAGTACTTGCTTAACTTGCTTATTATTTTCTTCCTGCTTATCACAGGAAGTTGGTAATGCTTGCCTTTTAGCACAGAATGATGTAAATGCTATTTAACTGTTCTTGGAGCTGCAGAAGGCAGTTTGACAAATGACATAAAGTTTAATGGTACGTGCTGAGAATTAAAATGAGTGCAAAAAAAATGTAGATCTGTTTTTTCCATCATGTATGCATGCTGGGATGTGCCAGATGTTCCAAACACTTTTTTTGGATGATAGGCAGTCTGAGTGCTACTATGATAAGTATAATAATTAAGATAGTCTGGGAGAATCATATATATTCAGTTCCACATGACTGAAGGAGGAGTCTTTTATTGCCACTCTTGTAGGAAAAGTCCTTATACTTTATTTGTTCCTTCCTGGTTTCACAGGAAGAAACAAAACTGTGCTAACTGTCAAGGATGAGAATGGTTTTCTTCAGAGTTGTATTTCCTTTCTGAATTGCTGAATAAATTCCATCTTTCCTTTTTATTTAAGTATTGGTAATACGGAAAACCTTTTTTCCCTACCTTGCAGGTATGTTGAGAAATCACTATGAGGATGGGTATGTGGAATCTAGCTGCTCAGAGAAGCTAGTATAAGTCTTTCTAGCTTCTGTAGCCTCAAACTGATTCTGTCCCATTCTACTGATCGTAAGATAAGATTATTTTGCATTTGTACTGTACCATAACTGTGCACATGAAGGCTTGAGCTGACAAGTATGTAGCTAGTACTGTAAGGTGGATCCTTCAGTAGAAATGTCTAATAATACATTATTTTACAGGTCTGTTCAGACATGATTCTCTAAACTACACTCTTCATTAATCTATAAGCAGTTCAAAAGGGAAAAGGTATTTTACAGTACAAGGAAAAATAAAGGGGAATAAAATGTTAAGAAATGTTCTTTTTTATTAATAATGTCAACAGTCTTTAGATTTCCACATTCATTCAGTAATCAAGAACTTCACAATCAATCTGAATCAAGGAAAAAATGCCTAAAACAGTGTTAGTCTAGAACTACAGTTTTCCTTGATTTCTGTTAAGAACACCTATTTGCAGTAAGGAGAACTAAGAAGGTATTTGGATTTGTGTTGGATTTTAGTCTTGAGTAATTTATTCCATGAAGTAAATTCTGTCATACGCTGAAAAGTTTTGCTTAAGAGTTCCACTGCACTAAGGAAGTGAAATTACCACTGAATCAGAACTCTTGGTACCCTTTATACTCTGTCTATAATGCAAAGTAAAAACTGTGTATAGATTCTCTAAGTTAGACCAAATTTAGCTCATGTATCTGCGCAGCACAAACCAAGGTTTGTTTCAGATACACCTTTTCAGATCCAGAATCAGCTTAGAAAAAGGGTTGAGCTTAGTCCTGAAGTAATATACTGCATGTGGATCCAAGCATCGTATGTCTGTCTGTCCCATCGAGCACTGGGCAGTAGTGAAGCTCACCCGAGGTATGAGCGTCTCCGTTATTTGTTGTAGACCTGTCTCGGGCTCCAGTCATGTGGTATTTTAGGAGAGGGTCTGGAATTTTGCATGGAATGCACTGCATTGGTTAGGACTGATATATTTGTGCTGGCCTGTGATACCTGCTTCAGCAATTTAACCATGAGGCAGGCTATGTATTAGTCCTGTCTTCTAAATGTTTAGGCTATCTCATTTGCTTGGAATTCTTTAAACTGATAGTTATATTAGGATGCTTTAGAGCAAAGCAAATATGAGGCTGTCTTTATCCAAACATACACAATGTTTTCATAAGTAATTTTGTTGTGCTAGAGCAGATTTAAATTACATTATTCTGCAGTCTTCAAATGAACTATTACGAACTACCAATGAAAGTTAGCAAATGAAGCACTCATTAACCTATGACATCCTTATGTCTAAATTGCAATTTGGAAAGCATTCTAGAGTCCTTTGACTCCAGAAAGTCACAATAGAGCTAAGATTTACTGTATTGTATTATTTTAGCAAATGAATTTATGGCTTGTTTTTATTATTTCTTCAGACTACCAAAAAAAAGGTATTTTATTTCTGATTTTGTATATACAGTCTAAAGATAAATTTAAGATTTAATTTTTAAGATTTTTAAGATTTAAGGCCATTTGTATGAATATGATTCAGCATTTGTTAATAAATATTAGCTACAACTTATATCATTACTACCATAATTACAATATTTATCATGCAGAAGAATGCACCAAATGCAAATATGCAAACTCATCTTCCTTGTAACACAAATATCATCTCATCCTGTTGCTGACAAAAGGATGAGCATGCAGGAAGCCAGCCGTAGAGCTCTGAAGACTCTCCTCTGAGTCTTCCTCTCTACTCACTGGCTCAGGCCTTGGTCCTTGTCCCTTCCCTCTTCACCTTCTCAGCAGGCTTCCTACTTCCCCAGCCAGAGAATGAGGATGGGGTTTTGGAGGACAAGAAAAGGCATTGCATGACAGAAAAGGAGGCCAGTCCTATATAGGGCAGCGTCACGGGGTAGGCTGTACCTAGAGGAATGGGCAAAGTGGGAAAGAAGAAGGGAAAAGAACTGACTGTCTTTTTCCCTGACCTGGGTAACTTCTTGAGCTACACTACAGCCTTTCAACTCCCGCTCCCCTTCTACTTCCCTTACCTTTCCCATGGAATCCTGTGCAGCAAAATCACTGCTGAATTTTGAGCTACGTGTTGGCTCTTCTTAACTTCCCAGCAAGAAAATGCTTGTGTTTTGTGACAGTAGAAAGTTGCGGTTCAGAAATACATACCAACTAACAGCGTAATTTCATGTGACTGGATTTCCAACTGTATTAGGGCTTCGAATGCCTTTTTCCTCAGGAAGAACTGCATTATGTTCCTCATGCGTAATCTTTAAAATTTCACTGTGTCTTTTATTCAATGGCATTCAATTCTACCTTGTAATTTTTCTGTGATGAAATAAAAATCTGTTCTCTAAACTTTAGTGGATACTTCAAGATAATGTCCACTTTAATTGCTGTGCATCTTGTATAAAATGAAGATTGCTAGTATACAACATGGAATGATTGCCCATTCCATAAAACTCAGTAGTTCTAATTAGTTTATTGCAAAGAAAAATCATATCTGGTGTCTCTTCCAGAAAAACATAAGAGTTTTGGAGAACACAAATACATTTACAAGTTAATATGCTGGTTTTCTTTGACCAAAACCCCCCCACCCATTTCTTTGGAATGCAGTATTTATTCTTAGTTTTTGAAGAAGAGAAGAACTTTTTTGTTGAGTTTTAGGGGGGGTGTATCAATATTTTTGTTTGCTTGTTTTTTACACCTTTGATGTTCAGATCAAACCTCCCTTAAATTTCTTCAATTTCCCTTAAATTAAAGGAGGGGATTGAGGAGGACAAAGGTCAGCTTTGGCCAACATAAAATACAGTTTATCCATTGTTGAAATTTTGCTTTATTACATGAGATAAATTTTGTCAGCCACAGGGCAGTCTGTCTTTACATATTTGTTTAGATGTCTTTTTTAACTTCATATATAATCTGGGATAGATTCTCTTTTGGATGTAACATTTTTCAAAAAAATAGAACTTCCATGCCATTAAAAATTTTGCTGCTTTCTCTGTTACCCACTATTTGCTGACATAATCTTCATAATGTACCACATAATTAAAAATTCTGAGTGGATGTTTTTCTTCTGTCCTCACTTAATGTTGCTACCTATCATCTTGGTTTTCTCAGCATAAAAAATGAATACCTCTGAACTGTGTATGGGTGTAGCTTGCATAAGATTATTTCCTGTCTCATCTCTTCCCTCAATGAGAGTGAGTAGAAAAACCTCAAAGGCTGCTTTCGTTTCGAGCTGAGCATAATAATTTTGCAAGTATATTCAATGGGTTAAGCATCAGGTCACTGAGAGAGATCAGTGAAGCCCCTGGCAACAAGGCTACTGTTTCACTTTTGAACAAACATAATGTAAAGAAATGCTTAGGATAATGAGTATGTGAGTTAAGGGAGGAGGAGAAGAATTCATTTTTGTAGGGAATTCAATATCTGAGAATAGAAGAATAGAAGAATAGTATTTGTAATAAAGATAAAAGAATCTTTTACATCTGAATAAAAGACATATCTAGATGGAATGAATTTTATAGCATTTGACCATTGAGATTATTAACTCTCATTATCGAACTATTCTAAACTCATTACCAACTATTCTAGTCCCTTCCACTAGTAAACAACAAATAAATAATTTTTGAATGTTTCCATGCTATCTCTGCAGTTCAGTGTTCTTTTGTTTTCTGTGATCTATGTGATTTCTTCACTTCTTAGGATAAAATATTTCTTTTCATTATGAAATCCTGATTCAAGGTAACAATTTTTGTTTATCAGTTAGTTATAGAAATTTCAGGTCAATAGTAGTTTCTACAGGATTTGCTTTGGGAGAGGATCATCAGATCTGCTTGTTACTCTGTATGGGCCTTATTCTCCTTTCATTTCTACTTGTGTAAGTCAGACGTAGATCCACTAAAATCCCCAAAGCTACATAAATGTGAAGCTGACTCTAAAGAAGGCTGATAGGTGCCAGTGACCTGAATTTCACAAAATTTGTGCTTTATAGTCTGTGACAGCATGACAAGACTTGTGCCTCCTGAGCCTCCCACGTGTCTACTAGTCATGAAAGTGGCCTTTTGGTAAGATGAAGTAAAGTTTTAGTTTGGGAACTAGGCTAAGGCAATTTGTCTTCCAAATACCAGGAACATTAGCACTGTTAAGAAGCAACTGATCAAAAAAATTATATATAAGGTTGCTGAAATTGCAGCTAGGAGTCTACCACATATAGGTCATTGTCAGTATTGCATCTGTGCATGTAATTACAATTACACAAGGAAATTAATAATAGCTGTATGTACACATGTATAGAAATGCCAGTGTGTGTGGTTTTTTCCATATATGCTATCAGAAATGCTTTCATAAGGTTGGCATTTCAAGCAAGTAACTAGCTTGTACTCCAGTGATAGCTTCTTTGGGGATAAAAACTCAGTCAAATAAAAGGTCGTATATATATGTAAATCTGTAGTAATCCCTAGTGTCCACACTTAAATACTGGCAGTAACATGTATGTCATTAATGAGTCCATCAGAAGCAGAGAGGTTTTTTCTAATAAATTCAGCATTGATAAAAACTTAAAACTTGATAAATATGTTTTCTATTGCTAGCATTATAATTATATTTAAAACAAGTACTTTTTAAGTACTCTTACCAACTATTTTCTCCCTCAGTATTTATACAGATGTTCTTCTTTGCTCTTTTCTAAACCGTAGTGAACTAATAATCAATTAAAATTTGCATAATCTATGAGTAATTAATTGGTTAACCCATATTTTTTTCTTTTCCCCACTATTATAGAGCCATTGGAAAATTTTCCTGCTAGACTATTCTTTAATTAATTAGAGTAGATTATTCAATATCTTTGAAAATTAGTGCTCATTAATGCAAAAAATTAGTGGTGTTGAAAGAAAGACCTCTAGAAAAACATGTTTTATTAACGGAAGCATATTTCACTCTACTATGTCTTTGTCAGTCTAATATATGCAAGTTCACAACATCCAAACAATTGTTTATAGTTGTACTAATGGAATATGGAATATATCTGATCAAAAGGAATCTCGGAACTATGATCCAAGGTGATATAGGTGTTCTTTGTGCATTTTTTTGGAAGGAAATAAGAAACTGGGCTAGATCTGTAGCAGTAGTGAAAATTTGTAATACAGGTGATGAAAAGAAGATGGCCAGCACAGCATGAAAAGGAGGATTATCTTAGCTTTCGCAGGGAAGGGACTATGGGATGAGTCCCATTTGGGAGAGAAAGTGAATAAACCCTGATTTGGAAAACACTTTGCTTTTACTTTGGGAGCAGTTTTAAAAAAGAAAGGCCTCTACTAATTAAGAAATAGAATGCGAAACAATTAGACTGACTACATTATTTTTCCCACTTATAATTGCTAAAATTAGTAACACTAGAAGGCAGAGGGATATGAGAAGAAAATCTCTGAGCCTTCTAGTGTGAATAAATGTCACCGTTATAACAGTATCATAGGTAGTGCTGCTGTCAGAGTTCTTCTACTCTTTTGGCCACACCATATTTCACATGGGTGTCCACAGTATTTTCATCAATAATCAGATTGGTTCATTTGTATTTCATAGTACATTAGCAGCAGCAGAAATCTGACATTTATTATGCAGGATTTTACTGAAGCTCTTCAGATATTCGGGTATCTGCTTCAAGAAAATATGATTATTTCTAGATGGTGTATTTTCATTTTTGTAAGTTCTTTAAACTGGATTTCAGTGTACTCTAAGGAGAATTAAGTTGTTTATAGCACTCAGGAAAGCCTGTTAGAGTTTTGTGTACTCAGTTACTCGATGGGGAGCTCCTATGTTTGCTTGGTTTCAGCAAGGTATGTAGCAGTACTCCCTGCTTTTAAGTGTAAGGGCACCATTTCTCTACTTTTCATCAGCTGAGACCATCTTATTTGAGTGGTAACCATCTTTGATACTCACATTTGCTAGGATATTTTATCTGAATCAATTACCAGAACAAGTAAAAGGCAAATTTTTTAGTATTTAACGCAGCAACAAGAGTTACTTGTAAAATACATAGCATCCTAATTATTGTGGAACATAAGAGACAGGAAAGCCTACATAAGTAAAAACTTTTAAGTGTGTGTCACTTAGGTTGGATTGTAGACAGTTTTGCCATGACACATTCTCTGGCTTGGGGTTGGGTTAACTGGGGGAAAGTTTGACTCAAAGCACAGGCATGTCCCAGCCGGTACCAGCTGCAAAATCAGGAAGAGTGCTCATCATTCTTTAATATTCAGCCCTATGATCATTACAATGATCATTATGAGACTTCATGTACTGATTAGTGATCCACTTCTGACTTTTTATAGGCTGTCAGTGCCTTCATATGCTTCATAGTTTGGAAGTAAATCTTTGCCATTAATAAATCTTTGCACCTTCCTCCCCCTCCCTCTTCACTGACCTTGGTGTCTGCAGAGCTGTTTCTCCTACATATTCTCACTCCTCTCTGCAGCTACAATTGCTGTTGCACAGTAACTTTTTTCCCCTTCTTAAGCCTGTTATCCCAGAGGTGCTACCACAGCCACTGATGGGCTTGGCTTTGGCCTTGGCCGGCAGCAGGTCCTCCAAGGAGCCAGCCCTGTAGTCCCCTCACCTTGCCCTGCAAACCCCATACAGAAAAGAAGAAAAAGTAGTCATGTAGATCTACATGACTACTCTGTAGTCATTCCCCACCTGCTCAGGGGAAAATGTCTTTCTGATCTTAGGTTAGATAACTAGTTTCATCTTGCTAGACGCGAGCAAGTAACAAACGAGACTTCACAGACGTTTTAATATTACTGTTCTATCATCAATCCCCTCCAAACTTATTAGTTATTACCAGGGTAACTTGATCTTGATAACTTGAGTTATTAACAGGGTTTTTTCTCCTGCTTCAAGTGGCAAATCATCTGTAGTAGGAATAGCATGGTAAAAGATGATAAATGATTCTTTATATGGATACACCAGGGTGATATGTGAAGGAGGGAGGTGGCAAAATGCATGCTTGTCCCCTGAACATTTTATAGTGTTCTTAGAAATGCACGCTATAAGAATAATACCTGTGTTATGGCCCATGTGGTTAAACAGACCCAGCAAACTTCCTGTCTTTTACATGTGTAACATGCATTTCAGTTTTGTAACTGTTCTCTGAAGTCATGTGGGATCAAATATCTTACAGTATGTCTAAAGTAGTGATATTAAAACACAAACTTTATACTTACAAAAAAATAACGTGTTTCCTATTTGGTTATTCAGAAAGCATATAATCAAAGATTTTTCAAGTGCACATTACTGCATTTAGGAACAAATACCTGTTAATTTTAAAACATACATTTTTGTAATTTCAAGACAAGAAACTGTTTTTTTTAGCTGTGGGAAAACTTCTCCATCATAAAGCTCTGTTTAAAGTAACAAAACCAGTCAGAAGATGTTATTTTTATTCCTGAATCCCTTACTACTAGAAGACATGTTCATTTCCAAAGCTCAGAAGACTAATCAGTGTAGTAAATCAAGTTATGTAAAACTATGTAAGAATGGGATTAAAGAAAGGTTTGGTGATGAGTTCATAATTGTTCTTAAAATCCTCTACAATTTGTTCTTATGAAATTCTTTATTCTACATTTTAATATTTGTCCTTTACACTTAACAAACTCCCTTTCAAATATTAACATTTTTGCAAATGTTGACATTCTAACAAATTTTTAGTGCTCTTTTTATTTTAAAGAGCTTTGATCACAAGTATACAGCAGCGAAAACTATTTCATAAGTGCAGATGCAAGTTGCTTTAAATATGACCTTCATTGTGAAATAACATTTAGTTAGAAACTGAAATAAATTTTCCATTTCCTTAGTTACAGAGTGACTACTGTGGTTTACTACTGTGACTTCTTTTGCTGCAGATACTGCTATGTTGAGTGCACCAAGGAAGTATAGTCTTTAGTCATGCTTAATTCTATTTATTTTTCTTCTACAGAGAGCAGGGGACACAGTCAGTGGAGATACTGAAAGGTAACTGCTTCTGTTATTCTGTATTTAAATATATACATAATCTGTCTATATTTGCTTATTTGTTTTTAGAAATTTAGTTGCAATATTTGAAGAATAAATTTTCAGGGTTTAGTGAGAGAAGCATTACTGTCATTTAGTAAATGTTATAACTTTCATTTTCTAACTGCATCAAATATAAATATCAATTAAAAAGGTGGAAAAAATACTTCAGATATAAGTTTATTAATGATTACTAGGGGGAAAAATTATACTACTACAAAGTAGCACGCTTTCCCCCTTTCTTTTGTTTTTTAACTTCTGAAATATAGTATTTCAGAATCGCTCTGAGGATGACAAACATAATCCATGTCCAGCATGATTTTTGGAAATAACAGGCAGAATTTTTCAATGAACATTTAAATGCTAATCCAGTCTGTACAAGAGTTACTGTTTATATTTATGGCTCTAATTTGATAAATACTAACAACGGAGACATCAGTTTATCCCTTACAATTGCATTTAATCAACTAATTCTACTGAATAAAATAGTGATTTTGTGTTTATTTCCTTTGCAGTTTTTCTGAAGTATGTTCATATCCTAGTTGCATCCAATAAGTCATATTAAAAGAATAAGTTTAAATAACAGATAGTTGTGTATCATAGAATGTCATAAGTAAGCTTAATTGGAATCTGTTCATATGGATAATTATTCTTTTTTACATCTGTTCATCCTGTATATGGCCTAAACCTATTTAAGAAGCTAAACCATGCACTGAATATAAAATAATTAATTACATTTAGAGTGCTTTCACCAATCTAAAGGATTTACAACTGATGATGATTTTCTTCTGTGGTATAAATACCACTTCATTACAGCTAAAAGTCTGGGGTACAAAAATGTTGGTTGATCACCAAACACAGTCACCTCGTGTCAGATTTTTTAGGATTGTCAGCACTTTAACCTGTTACATCGTAGTTCTTCTTTATACATGTATTAAACATCATAGTTTATTTCAAAGGGAGTTGGAGCGGTAAGAATTTACTGATGTTTCCCCAGCTGCAGGATGCTGTGCATCTTTAAAATGCCATTCAACTAAATTGAGTAGCCCTGCTATCACAGATGAAAGTGAAGTAAAGATGGAGTTCAAAAGACTTTTTCTAGGGTAAAATTCTACTTCATCTTACAAAAGACAGTCTTGTCTCTCCATTGCCACCATTGTAGTAGTCCATTACCTCATCATCCATTACCTCAGCTGAATATAGATTCTGATTTTTGCACTTTGCGTTTAGTCCCAATTCAGAGTCAAAGCAGCATCCATCCTTTATGAGGCAGGGGTTACATGGCGGGGAAGAAGTGTGTCATTCTCAGTCTCTTCTTAAGTAGCAGCTAGATTTCACCTTCTGCTCTTATCTCTTATATTCGAGTTTTCAGAAGTTACTGGTTTCTGTCAATCCTACATATTTACTGTTTTCAATTAGTCTCTCAACTCTGTCATGCCAGATGCTGTTGTCCCATTCTTCCTTCACGCTTGTTTCTTCTTACTTTTTCTCGCTTCTTTTTCTCGCTTCTTTTTCTCACCCTCCTTCATTCCAGTAGGGCTGCTCCCTCCCTCAGGTCCATCCTACCTGGCTCTCTGCAACAGAAAGAAATTGCAGGCACACACACAAAAAAAATAGTCATACTTCTACCCCTTTTTTGTCTTCCTTCTCGACACCCATTGTGTCTTGCAGTCACAAGGAAGAGTTGCAAAGGAATTTTATTTTTCCTAGAGCAAAGCAAGCCTAATGATTCTAAATGGATTGCACATGCTCAGTTTGGCAGAGACATTACCATCCAGATGGAACATCCTTGGTGGACAGGACACAAGTCTCTACCAGACATCTGCCAAGAGATATTTTCCAGGGACATATGACTTGATGAAATTTTGGCAAACTTTCATAGCAAAAGGCTCTTCTTTTATATTCTAGCAAAAGGCTAATCTTTTATAGTCTTTTACAGAATGACTCTCCCTTTACTAATCCTTCTCCCACACATTTTAAATTTCAGGTCCAAAACATGATCATATTATGTCTTTTCAATATGTTGAAAAATATTTTTAAGGAGGTATAATGGTATCTTCTTGCTTCTAATAACCTTCTTTTAAGTATTTTAAACAGCTTAAAACAAAATTAAAATATTTCAGCTTAAAATCAGCTGAGATGGGCACTGGTAGAGGATTTTTATCTCATATAGTTAGGTTTTGGGGAGCTGAAGACAAACTGTGGATAGATTCACATATTTGGATGAAACGGCATTATCTTAATTAACTGTACAGTTGCCTATGCAGTTTCTATGATACAAGTGCATCCTTTTTAAAAAAATAAAAAGCCAAAAACCATAAGACGCTTCTTGCAAATAGCAGAATGGACCACAGGCTGCAGGGAATATATACTGAAAACACTAGCAGCTATGTGAGAAATTCAAGACTACAGAATATTACTATGAATATCTAGCTTTTTAAACTCTTCAGATGAGTAGAATGTAAAGCATGTCTAACAGCTTTTTTTTTTAGCCTTGAGCAGAATGAACGCTAGGTATTTCTGCATTACATCTCTGGTTTCTTCCAAACTCTTTTGGCACATCTACATCACACACTTGACAAATACCCATTGAGAACTACAAGGGTATTGCCAGGGTGTGCAGAGATGCAGTTAGAAAGGCAAAAGCTCGGCTCAAATTGAAGTTGGACAATAATGTCAAAAACTGTAAGAAAAGGTTCTTCAGGTGCATAAACAACAAGCAGAAACAGAAGGGAAACACTGGCCCACCGTTAAAGAGGAGAGGTGAACTAGTCACTGACAACGCTGAAAAGGCAGAGGTTCTCAAAACTTCCCTCACCTCTGTCTTTACCAACACTGTTGGGCCCCAGGCTTTGGGAACAAATATCCGGGATGATGCAAACACAGACCCAGCACCAGTGAAGGAAGAGGTGGTATGTGAACTATTGCAGGAGCTCGACCTCTACAAATAGATGGGCCCTGACAATATCCACCCGAGCGTGTTAAGAGAGCTGGCTGATGTCATTGCAAGGCCACTACCCATAATCTTTGAGAAGTCGTGGAGGTCCAGGGATGTCCCAGAAGACTGGAAGAAGGCTGATGTCACCCTTATCTACAAGAAGGGCTTAAAGGAGCATCCAGGACATTATAGGCCTATCAGTCATACTTCAACCCTTGGGAAAGTTATGGAATGAATCCTCCTGGAGACTATCACAAGTCAAATGACGCACATGTTTGGGAATAGTCAGCGTGGATTCACCAAGGGCAAATAGCGTTTGACAAACCTGATTGCTTTCTACAAGAAAGTAACCTGCTTGGTTGATGAGGGGCAAGTGGTGGACATTGTCTACCTGGATTTTTCCAAGGCTTTCCACAGAGATCCCCACAGCCTCCTCCTAGAGAGGATGCGTTACAGTCTAGACAAGTGGTCTGTGTGGTGGGTGGGGAACTGGCTGACGGGCTGCACCCAGAGGGTGGTGGTAAATAGCTCCTTTTCAAACCTGTCACAGGTCGGGTCCCGCAGGGATTGATACTGGGCCCAACGCTGTTTAATATCTTTGTAAGTCATCTGGATGCTGGGATCAAGTATACCCTGACAAAGTTTGCTGATGACACCAGACTGAGTGGGGAAGTGGACACTTGGGAAGGGAGGAAAGCCACCCTGCAGGAAGACCTGGATAGGCTGGAAGAGTGGGCTAACAAGAACCTTATGAAGTTCAGCAAGGACAAGTGTAAGCTCTTGCACCTGGGAAAATATAATCCAGGAGTGCAGCACCGGCTGGGATCTACCTGCATGGGGAGCAGCTCTGTGGAAAGGGACCTAGGAGGCCTGGTGGACAACAAGCTCCGTATGAGCGAACAGTGTGCTGCTGCAGCAAAAAAACCCAACAGAATGCTGGGGTTGCATCAACAAGGGCATCTACAGCAGACATCAAGGTGTCATTATCCCATTCTACTCCGTGCTTGTCAGGCCACACCTGGAATGCTGTGTTCAGTTTTGGTCCCTGCTATACAAAAAAGATGTGGACAGGCTGGAGAGGATCCAGAGAGGGGCCACTGGGACAATCAAAGGACTGGGAAGGCTACCATATGAGGAAAGGCTGAGAGAATTGTGTTTGTTCAGCCTTGGGAAAAGAAGGCTTAGAGGAGACCTTACCACCATGTTCCAGTACTTTAAAGTGTTGCTACAGAGAAGATGGAGACTCGCTTTTTCCAAGGAGTCACATGGAAAAGACAAAGGGTACAAGCTGCTCCAGGGGAGATTCTGATTGGACACGAGATGAAAATTTTTCACAGTGAGAACAACCAGCCGTTGGAATAATCTCCCCAGGGGAGTGGTGGATTCCCCATCATTGGACACTTTTAAGATTCAGCTGGACAGGGTGCTGGGCCATCTTGTCTAGACTGTGCTTTTGCCAAGAAAGGTTGGACGAGATGATCCTCGAGGTCCCTTCCAACCTGGTATTCTATGGTTCTACGATATGACCTAGCACTACGCACAGGGCTAGACTTTTACCATCCATGCAGAGCACCCACTCCGCTCATTATAAGATACTGTCCATTCACACGTTAAACTCCGCCCCTATCTGGCCAATGCAGAAAATCTGAGCTCTACTTTTGTGCAGTCTCATGACTAGAAAAGCAGGGCAGCCCCAGGCAAGTTGTGGCTCTTCACTTCTGAGCAGGTGTTGTGATTTAGGAAATTACACTCTGCAATTGGAAGTGGAGTCACTAATGTGTGAGCATTTTGAGGTATTAGGAAAGTAGGCAAAATTAAATGCTTCCTGAAGAAGCAGCCGATTTGTTTTCCTTTTTACTGGAAGCAATTTTACCCTGTTATTGTTTCACAAATGAGAAAGGCATAATGGGCATTTAACATGTAGTCTCTGCTACAGCTTTTTTGCAAACAAACATCTGACTATATGCTTAGCAGGGCTCACTATCATCTTTGATCTTCATTTTACTTTAGGAGAAATTTTTTTCTAGTAATAGGAAACCTTGACATCTGTGGATTCTAGACGTGCGTCTGTAATGTAACCATGACATCATTACAGAGACCTTGAGTTTAAAGATCTTCCTCTGCTTAACTAACCACACAGGCCTGCAAGGGGAAGAGAAGGCAGAAAATAATTGTATCATTCACGCACTGAACAACTGCTGGTTGAATACACACTTTTTAGGACTATTTGCACTTAGCTTCCATGCTGCTCAGGTTCTTTTTCATAACACATTTTGTCCTTGTAAATACTAATGCTTAAAAATTGTTTTAATCATGTTGGCAGTGGCATGCTGTGGAAATTATTTTCTTTTAGTTGTGACTAATGCTGGAGAGGTAAGAAGAGATATTTTGAAAATAACTTTTAGTGTTGACACTGTTTTATCAAGTTTGCGTGTCCAGATACACCTGTATTGCAGTGACTGCAGAACAGCACAGGTGCATCTGAGCGAGCTGGCTGATGCTCGAAGGATCAAGTAATAGCCTGTAGTGTAGTTCTGAGGCTGCATGCTTCTCAGCATGGAGCTGAGAGGGGATTTCAAATCTCACTATAAAATAATCAATAATTAATTTGCAGTAAGAATTTAACTTAATGTAACATAAGGAATATGTTACATAAGCTGTGGAGGTCCTAATAACCTAAATATAAATCATGAATCCAGGCAAAGTGCTAAAAAATTAATTCTTGTGACAAGGTAGATAAATCCAAATTGCTACATGTGTGTTCTTGTGAACTAGCCGTAAGGAAATTTCTCATACGGTACAATACTTTTCTGCAGAAGTATATTTTCCAATATGTTGATTTTATTTTTTTCGCAAGTTTATTATGGTGGCCTTGACCCTGAGCTGCAACCAGATTGTACCTAAAGTAATTCAGAATGTGAAACATGAAGGTTTGCATGCCCCTTGCATCTGGAAATTTACATCTCCCAAGTATTTGCCATGTGAAAAATAGCAGGATGAGAGGTGGCATTTTCTAGGTGTTCATAGCTGCTGTGGATCAGTAGAGTTGTTACTCAAGCATTCTGCGTTTCACATTGCCATATGCTTCTGAGTATCCAGGTGGCAGCAGGGACTAACAGTGTATTTTAAATGTAGGCTTCACTGTTGTCCATAATGTTTAACCAGCAGCTTTGAAATGATCTCTTGATCATCTGCGCTCTGTACTTGAGATCCTGCATTTGTGTAACCTTATGAAACAGGAGCCCCCTGCAGAGGACTCGAAAGAAAAGCTCTCAAAATAATCTTTTTATGGACTGTTCATCAACTTGGACATTCCATACAGGTCCCCAGTCATAATGATCAGAGCATGTTGTGCCGTGACAGAACATATAATACACTGCTCAGTAATTTATGCTCAGTTATTTCTGTTCCAGGAATAAATTCTGACCTATTATTATACCTACTGGAAGCTTTTATAGATTAAAAAATTATTGCAAATTGGAATAGACAAAAGATAAGTGTGGATTGCTCTGTTTGGTCAAATAAATAAATACAAATCAAATTATTATTATCTAAAATTATGGTTTAATCAATAATTTTATTAATAATTATTAGCAGTTTGTTATAACTAGAATCATTTTAACTATTTGTAGTTTATAATCCTATCCATTACTGCCAGAGTAGGAGCTTAAAAAAAGTCAACAATAGATTTGTAGCTATTACAGGTACCAAAGATGAGGTGAAAGGTAAGCAACGCCCAAAGTAATTATTGTTGTTTCTAGACTGTATTCATTCACTGGGATTTATTATCTGTATCCTTTCACCTGTGGAGAAGCCAAAATGACAGCAATCTAATAAGATACATCAGTTTGTTCTGACACAGTTATAACTTTCATTTAGTGATTGATTTAATGAACCTAAAGGTAATAGAAAGAGAATTGGGATGTTACAATTAAGAGCACTGATAATATGTAAGAGCCATTTTATTTGATCTTTCTGAGCATTGCTTATGTGATGAAGGGGTGCTTAATTTGTACACAGCTGGTTAAAATCAGTCCTTGTTTTCAGTAGACACTAAAAATTTTACAAGCTATAACGCTATTCCTTACTACAGTTTATGGGACAATCAAAGATACGTTGTTATGTTTCTATGGTAGAAAATGAAAACATGTTCTTCAAAAGGAAATGAGGAATGGGTGTCATCACGGAGGTGGTATTCATAGTTGCACTTGTTTAGTGATACTTGTTTCATGAAGAAACAGCAAGTCACTTCTGTTTGCTGTAAGACAAATTTTTGTATGAATGGAAAACAGGATACTCAGAATTCTGGTGGTGCTCTTAAATGGATGTAACTGCTCTGATAGCGAAAGTGCAGAGATACACAGCTACACTGTTGATTTCACGTATTCAGTATTTGGTAGGTGACAATTCTCAGCATTCATGAGAAACACGTTACCAGGTACGTCTCTCCATTCTGATTCTTACAGCTTTTATCAAATACCTTAAACTAGAATATAGTACTTCTGCTACCCCCCATGCTTATAGGTTTCTCCATTCCAATTTGTTTTCTAGAGATTCATTATTGCTATTTTCTAATCATACAATACTGTTCTATTTTGAAATCCTGATTATGAATCTTATCACTAGACGTGCACTTCATTTGCATGTCCTTTAAGATGCGAGTTGGAAGTTACCGCATCTAGTAGAGTCCTTTAAATTCTCAGTGTTTTGCTTCCACCTAGGTCAAAGTCATTTCCATCTTTTTTTTAGCTCATTCTTGTTAACCTTTCTGCTTTAGCTCTATGTTCAGCAGCATCATTCTGATTGAATACTGAGTCAGTACGCATCTAGTACTAAGACCAGAGACAGACTGTTATTTAACCTTGATCCATGCTTGCTTCTCAGTACTTGTATTTTTCTTAATTGTTCTTCCCTTTTTATATTTGTTTCAGTTTGCTTACAACATATAATTTAGTCAAAGTTCTGAAGAATAGATAAGGAAGACGGCAACCTTTTTATTCATAGAAGTTCCAATACATGACACACAACTAGGCAGAGCATATCAAAACTCAGAATAGAAATTGCTAAAGTCCTTTGTATTTCTGTCAAATAGGAATACCTCAGAAAACCATTTGAGGAAAATTGTATAACAGAGTAAGACTTTAGACTGAGCTTTACTACAAAAATAAATTTAATTTTAAGTTTTTGCAGTTAGTTGCTTAGTATTTTGCCTTTTTTATTGCATAGTATCCAGTGAATGTTCTGCAAACATCCCAAAATAATTGATGTATTACTGTTGGGTTTTTTTAATTTGGTATAAGGTACTTATAAGTGATTTGTCCTCCTTTTTCTATATTCTTCACTTAGTTTCAAAAACAGTACTGTACATGAACAAGAAAACAAGAGTTAAGTAGAAGATGACCTGGTTTAATTGATTTGAGAAATACCAGTCCAAGCCATTATAACCATATCACTGCACATGCCTTCCCTCCCACTCCCCCCCTGCCCTTGCTCCCCCCCTCCCCTTTCACTTCTGTAACTGTTTTTCTAAAAAGAAAGGTGGGGAATAACTCAACCAAATATGATGCGGAGTATTTCAACCAGAATAGACAACATACTAGGGTTCCTCCATGTCTAAATTAATTGGTTCTGCCACTTTCAGACAGAGAATTTGCTTGTCTAAAGAGAAGAAAAGATCAGTATTTCCTCTTCTGTGATCTGTAGATCTGAATATTTGAGGAATAATTAGATTTGGGAAGGAGTATTTGATAGACATAAAATCTTTTAAAAAAGAAAAAAAAAAACCAACTCCTGCAGACTGTTGTAAACTGTTCCCAAATTAAAAAATTAAATTCACTGTACATTAGGACACCTGACCTTTCATAAGATGCCAAATTTTGAAGAGCCTTCCAACAGTCTGATTGCAGACTGCTTCTATAACTTTACAACATTTTTGCTGGTAAGAGCCTGTGATTACTGTAAGGAGATGCATTATTGTGTTTGCATGGAAGCAAATAAAACTTTACTAAGGACTTTTCAGATAAAAACACAGATGTATTATTCATATTGTATATTGGCTGAGAGAAAGAATGGAAGCATTGAAACTGACACTTTCCAGATGGGTCAAAGCCGTGATTAAAGAAACAGACCAGAAATCGGGGGGAAATGCCCAACAGGACTGAAATGCATTTATGGCATTCTCATGGGCGGGTAGACATGGAGCACTAATGACAAAATCTGCCTTGCAGCAGTTTGGGCGTCTGTCCATTCCCTTACCAAATGTTGTAAGTTGAAATTTTTTTGGTTTTCAGTTGTTTCTTTCAGTCCTTGTAACGTACCGACAGCTCAGAACTTCTAAGTCTTGCCTATAAACTTTTATGATTTTAATTTGAATGTTATGCATCCCATCTTTTCACTGCACTCTGGAAATTTCCTTTGACTCAGGACTGATAAATGCTTTTAACTGACAATGCAGTAGTTGTTTCTAGTGGTAAATTTGATTTCTCTTAACAATGCAAATCATCAACTGAGAAAATGCTACTTCCTGTCCTGCTGACTTGACAGATATTATTATTATTATGACCAACAGAATTTGGAAATATGTTAAAAATGTCCAAAAACCTTTTATTCCTTTTTGATTTTTCCCCCCAATTCCGTTCCCATTCTTGCATTCCTTTTTTATTTATATGATATATGCAAAAACATTTACACTTTTATGGTTTTTCCCACTTCTTTTTTCTTACTTTTGGAAATGTGAAGAGAAATTGTCTGTCTAAGAATTTTTGTGCTAGATCAGACAAAATTGACCCTGATTCAGTGTCCTGTTTCTATCAATGGCCAATACTCTTTGGGAATTCTATAAGGAAAGGCTTCTGGTGATGCATTCCTGCTTTGTTCTCTAGCTTTTAGAGAACTCCAGGAGAAAGCTCACATATACCTAAGATAGTACTTTTGTATTTTAAAGTCTGTGTTAACTTTTAGGTATCCGCAGCATCTTGTAGCGAAATGTTATGGAACTCTTTGCTGCAGGATGCTGTGAATGCCAGAAACTTTGTGTGTTAATGAATGAAGGCTCAAAACAAAAGAAGCTAACCGCTAATTTTATATAACTTATATAGACCCTTTATTCAAAGAGACATTGAATATTTGTTCCCTATTTACACTCTTCAAAACACTCCTGAATTCATGAACTTCCATTGCCTTCAGTTGTCTTGGGACGGTTAGACGAGTTTCTTTTCACTTTCCCTCTGTCCTTTTTAATGCTAAGGAATCAGAAGTGTACTCTATTAAAAACTTTGGAGGCTATGTCTGTACCTACCTAACAGTCTCCACTATTGTACTGTTTCAAAAGGATTTAGGAATACAACTGCTGTGGACTATATAGACACAAACTATTGGATGCATAGTATTTATATAAGAAAGGTATGCAGAAAATGTCCCCTTAATAAATGAAAAATTCACAAACAAGCCTACTGAACAGGGGCTCTCTCAGACTTTTCCCTTTCTAACCTAAAATGTTTTGCGGTACCATTGTGTCAGGACACTAATCACACACCTTCAGAAAAATGAAACTTTGCCTGGACCTTTCCCAGGGATTTAGAACTCCGAACTGCGCTCTGCAATAGCCTTTCTGCAAATTGAACGGCATGCCAGTTTCTTTAATACATCAATATCCCTATATTGATGTTAAAAAGCATAACGACTAAACTGTAGCAGCAGTTGGAGCCTACATTGAAGTTAGTTTGGGAAAGTTTAGAAAAGTTTACTTGGTGTTGATTTTGTTGCTATGAGTTTCTATTCTTTATGTGAGGATTGTTTCTGGGCCCACAGAAAATGGTCACCACACTTCCTCCCAGTAACAAATGTAACTGTCACATTCCTTGTTTGCCAGCCAAGAATATACTGTTAGGATATCAGTAATGCAAAAATATTACTATTTTTCTGATGATCTAAATTTTCTGGCTGGCTAGCTGCTGTGGTTTTTATGAATTTCCTGTTTTTAAGTGCTTTCAGAATTTGAAAGAGGAGGTGGTGGGGAAAGAACGGAACAAAAGATATTAGACTTTCTCTGTACCTGGCAAACATATCTGACAGTCATGGCAAATTTGCATACATACTAATGTCTGGGCATTTATAACGTACTTATGTGTTGCTAAAGTTAAGATAGCCAAAAGGTAACTCAAAGGAAAACACATACTAAGCAATTTGGGTTATCCTTGATTTGATTCTGTAATGACACGCAAAGGAACCAACTTTGCAAGATATGGAACACGTATGAGTCTTTTCTGAAGGTCAGAATATCAGTTCAAATATGTATCTGTTACATTTTAAAATGCAAATTACTCTTAAATAAAAATTGCTAAATTATTTATTTGTATTCCTACCTTTTTCGTGTTTAAAAATACTTATTCTTTCCCCTTTTAGTCTGGACACTAGGAATCAACGTGTTGCTGAAAGAAATGTGCAAATAAGAGTTAGCTCTGCAACAAAGAACCAATGATTTATATGTCCTAAGACTCTAGTCCCTCAGTGGGAGGAGTTGTGTTGGTTGCCTTTGCATTTTAGCTGATGAGGGTTGAGTATTTTTAGGCCAGTGATTGAATCAGAACCTGATATTCTCATATAATTTATGTGTTCTTGAGTCAGAATATTAAGAATGACTTTGTGTTTCTCAATAACATTAACACTGTTCATTGAAAACAATGGTTAAGTTTCCAAAGGGCCTCACATTTAAGTGATACATTTTAAATAACTTTGAAACCTGATTACATCTGTAAGTATACATTTGGAGATGCACAGTGTGTGTGTGTGTATGCACTGCTTATTCAGATATTTTTTTTTCAGTTACTTCACATCTTTTTTTCTTTCTGTCCTAGATATGCTAGTTCTGCCATTGACCGTCAAGGAAGTACATCCATGAGGAAGGTAATAATTTATAAATGTACTTTTAAAAAAAACCCAAAAAATCCCCAATAGTTCAATTCATTGTCATATTTTTAAAATATTGCAAACCTTGAAATTTGTCTATATTATGAAACATCTGAAAATAAAAAGCTAGGAATAATTTCCATATTCATAAAAATAGCTACTGCAATCACAGCAGGGCAGTGTGTATATAGTACTCTTAGTATACTAAGTTTAGTAGGAACCTTAGTATGTGTTCTAAAGTAGGTACTAATTTTGGGAGAAGAATCATAGAAAATGTCAAAGTTGGGAAGGACCTCTGGAGGGAAGGTTGCCCTGGAGGAAAAGAAAATTTTTAAATCTCTTAAAATATTTTAGTAGTATGAATACTATGATAGGGAGATATGAGATTAAGATTTTCAAAGATTTTTGTGGTACCAGTTTTGAAGGTCTTCAATGGAAAATATTTAGATGCTTTTTTTTTTGTTTTAGTATTTTGATAAATACTTCATACAAGGACAAACAACAGAATCTTCATTTCTAGAATGCCTATTTCTCAATTCTGATTTAACACTTTTTTCAGTAAATAGGTGTTAAATAACTTTTGAAAGTTCCCAGGTGTCATTCTGCCTCCCAAATATTTACAAAGTGAGGCCAAAGACCAGTGACAATAGTGGAAGATGTAGGACTAAATTTTCTGCAGTTTGTGAAAACCTGCCATTGTGTTTGTTGATACACTGCCTCTATCTGCCAGTCCCTACCTTGCCTGCTGCCTCCGCTGGAAAACCTGTGGCTGTTCCCAGGGATCCTGGTACCGCAAATAATCTAATACATATAATGTGAGGAAATCAGCACTATGTCCTTAGGATTTGTGTACTTTGCTAGCGAATGCAGTGGTGGCTGCATTTGGAACTTGGTAATGGTTTTCCTTAAAAACTCCTAAGGCTCAAAATAGCAGAGATACTTTCAACCAGTTTTGCATTAATGGGCTTGGTTCCCTTCATCCTGACAGGGAACTGAATCTCTAGTCTCCAGGGCGTGTTTTAAACACAGCATAACTTTTCATTTGATGATTCTGTGACAGCAGTCCTACTACACCGCGATTATGTTGAGGTCTCAATTTAGCTTTGTGTAGCACGGGTTCAATTCTATCACTCTTTTTTTTTCTTTTTTTTTTTTTTTCTTCCTTTCCACAGTGTGCTTCTTGTTGGGCTGGGGTGGGAGAGCCTGCATTTTGGTTAACATTCATTTTGTGTTGTGGTTTTGAGATGAGAACATAAATGCTGACAACCACAGTATGTTCTCACATAATCTGTTTGTTTCCCATAGCAACTCTGTGTCATTTTGAAGTTGTAAGTCCTGACTGTTTTCTTACAGTATTTACCACAAAGTTAATCATATAGTAGTTCCTTTCTCTCTCAGAATATGAAGCTTGAATTTTGTAAGCTAGCAGTGCTAATTAAGTACTGATTCCCAAGGTACTGAAAACCTTTCACTTTCTCTGGTTTTCGTGCTTTGAATACATTGTATGTGTGCATAAACAAAACATAGTAAGACTAATTAACTTATGTTTTTAGAGTTTTTAGACGAGCTAACATTTTCAGCTCTCCTTGATTTGCTGTGTTTGTATTTTCATTATTTTTAAAACTTTTAATTTGAATGATACATACCAGTTTCCACTGACTATCCTAATGCATATATCCTCCAGTTTTTTCCAATTTTTTTGCAGTTCTTTAAATTTAATCGCACATGAAAACTGTAATTTAATTATAGGGTTTTATTTCATCAGTATATTTTTTAGCCTAGAGAGCTTTAGCCTAAATAGAGAACAAATTTGGTGATCTCTTTTTCAGAAACAGTTGCCTGCTCTGTCCTAATGCCTTTTTATACAGAAAGAGGAAGATTGAACAGATTGTTTCAGTCACAATCACTGCAGAACTCCAGTTGTCACAATATGACTGACCACTAATGTGGCTAACAATACATCTGTTAAAAAAAATGATGTTGGTGTGCATCTTTAATAATTTCTCACAGACTTACCTTTGTTTTTTCATGTTCTGCCTGCTTTTTCGTACATTTCCTGTAGCACAGGAGCAAGCATTAATCTTTGTCTTCTCTGGTGCTCAAAACAAAGAGATAATTTTGCAGCTATCAACTAAATGGAGAATATGTGCTGTCTTACGGTGATACAATACACATACACTTACAGAGCTTGTCACCTGTCAAAATTACAATATTTTTGTGAAGCATTCATACACTGTGACTGACTGGGAGAACAGTCGGAGATAAACAGAACACAGAAAGCTGGTGTTCTCTGAGCCAGCTCACTCAGGAGTCAAGAATTGCTTATTTCTGCAAGTCGCTAGGAAATGTTCATGCTGTTCAATGTAAACTGCCGAAATTGTTTAGGGCTACAAATAAGTCTGTGCATGTGCAAAACAACTCCCCCCTCCTCCACTTTTATTTATAAGAAAACTTTGCCTCTCCAATAATTGGAGTCCTGTTTTCAGCTGTTGCTTTTCTATAGTCTTTAAGCTGTAATCCTTCCTTATCCTAAATATTAACTTAAATATTTTTTCATTTTAATTATAATCCTCAGATATTTTAAATTTTAATATTGTGAAATGTAAGCACTTGTTTAACATGTTGTACCACAGTTATTAATAAGGAATTTTGTTGCATGTGTTTGCTTTTTGAGTGCATGGGGAGGAGCTGTGGGGGGGTAGCGTAAGCAGTCAGATGATCTGTGGGAGAAGGTAATTAATTACCTGTAGTCGTACCACTAGTTAAGCTAGCATGGAGATATCCCTGTCAGTGACTGAGGCACCTTTCTTCTCGGCCCTCTGCTGAGCTGAGTGTTATCTGTCACAGAGGAAAAATCTAGCAAATTAAAAAGGTGGCCCTTTCTATGTTAGCCTTTACCTGGATCTGCTGGTTTATCACGCTGTTTTTTCTGCTGGTAATGGCAGCATCCGTTACCAATCAGGCAGCTTCTTTGTCTTGTTGACCTGTAACTTTTGCCCTAGCATTTACATGTTTGAAGTAAATCCTTACCATCATTAAGTAGTATGCCTGTTTTTAAAAGGTTTAAATAATGAGATCCTTTTACATTTTTCTTAAGAATTTGTAATGAATTTATAATGCACCCACAAAAGAAAGAACTTCTTTTTTTTTCTCCTCAGAGTTATTCTGTCAACCTACCAATCTAGTAAACCTAATTGTTTCCTATGGTTGGAAACAATTAAAGAATGTGACTTCAACATGTCATTGAACACATGACTTCATACATAAACTATATGTTTGTGGTGGATATTTCCTTTTGAATGAATATTTGTATGACTATCTCATGTATACCTACAACAAAGTACCATTCATTTTATTAGGTCATTCATATCAGTTTGTATACTTAGTTTTCAAACTACTGCATAACCATTCATACAAAGAATCCTTAATGATTTGATTGCAATTGCAATTAATAACATTTAAAAAGGGGATTTTAATTTGCAGATTTAACAGTGTTGTTTTATTTATAATATTTTTAGCAGCAGTAACAGGAAAAAATAAGATCCGACGATAACTGATCCTATGATAACTAACCCTAAGATAACCATGGGGATGGTAGTGAATGTCAGCTGTCTCATGTTACTACTATTACCTGCATTGGCTTTTCATAATAATTTTTTTTTTTCCTTACAGTCATTTCATTACGCTTCCCTCAGGGTAAAAAGCAGAAAATGGTCAAAAGGTAACTTATTTGAGTTAACATTTTGAAACTAGAAAACAAGACTTCTCTGATGATAAGTGAACTGGATCAAATGCCAAAGTTCAGCTTAATTCAAATATTTCTAAATTCAATAGTAAAAAACAAAGTAAAATACCAAATTAAAATACCAAATAAATGTTTTATAAGGCATAATATTGCTAGACTCAGTGATAAACTTTCCTCTGTCTTAAGTAGAAGAAAAGTAGTATCTGTATATTTTGCCATTTCCTTCCGCTTTCTAGCTCTTCATGGTCTATTTGAGACAGTTAAAACAATGAACATATGAAAAGTAGTTACAGCATAATAAATTTGTATGAAAGTATATGGCCAATGAGCTCTGCTCTTTGTATTCTATTTGTTGATTTAGTCTCCTTTCTATGCAAATTATCCTTTTGTTGTACTATACATTTTTAATCTTTCTAAACCTGACCAGGACACGGAACAGAATCTTATTCTAAAAAGACCGAAATGTTAAGAACTTGGTTATGGAATGTTGCAGAAAAAGGAGGGTGTTTTGAAATTATCCAAATTTCTTCACTGTTTCACAGCTGTAGCACAAACATAATTCTTGTAGCAATATAAACTTGATTTTGCACAGAAAAAAGTCTCATATTTTAAGGAAATTTCATACAGAGTCTTTTTCAGGACAAATGATACCATAATTAAGAAAAAAACTGTTCTTACTGATATTTACAAGGCACACTAAAATCTTAAGCCTTTCAATTATATTTGAATTTCAATTATTTTTGAATTATTTCAATTTCAGTTATTTCAATTATTATTGAAATAACAACCAAAAAACCCCCACTTTTCCTGGTGCAGTGCCTTTAAACAGGATGCAGTAAAGTTAAAATATTGTTTTCAGTTAAATTCAGATGGAAGAAATGTAAGCATGTGCATTTTTATGGAAAAGGATGATCTTTCTTTTTTATTGACTATAAATACAGAGCATAAAAATTGAGTTAAAAAGCACAGAATTTGACAGGCCTTCTATTGCTAGAAGTAGTAACAGAAGATATACTGAAGAAGTAGTGTTTACAGCTGTGTACAGATTCTGTCATACTCTGGGTTTCAGACTGAGGGCTAAATGAACACAGTTTTACTTTGGAATGATAATGACCATCTTAATCAGATAAAAAGGTGGCCCTAAGAGTAATGAACCCTCTAGAGATTAAAACAGGCCCTTTTTATTTTGTATTCATGCTGAAACCAAAATTTCAGAGCATTGTCGAATTTGGAAATTGTTCATTCAGTCTCCTCTCCCTGAAACTGGAGAGGATTTGGTTTGAAGGATTTTGAATTGAATCATGATTAAAAATTAGTAGCATGTTTCTACTGAGAAGAACAGTTCTTTAACTCTTTCATTCAGTGAGATGTCTCACACCATTGTCATGTTCTCAGGGAGCTCTCTAACAAGTGGAAGCAGAAGACGGATTTCCTGCAAAGACTTGGGGCATGGAGATTGTGAAGGCTGGCTATGGAAGAAAAAGGATGCCAAAGGTTATTTCACACAAAAATGGAAAAAATACTGGTTTATTCTGAAGGATTCATCCTTATACTGGTACACAAACCAGAATGTAAGTATACTCTATGTTCAGAGAAAGACAAATTAAACCTTAAACTTTATAATTCTTTTGAATAAAATCTATTTTTACTACATGGTAGGATACGTTAGTGAACTGGCACTTTAATTGCCGGGTCTAGGTTGCTCTAGCTGGAAATATTTCAATTGAAATTATTTTTTAAAGTCTCCAAAGTCCATGTCCAAGCTTAATGAAATAGCAGATGTTCATGGCACTCTTAAAGAAATGAATACTTCAGTAGTTAATACTTTTCCACAGATAGTATTTATTTGGACGAGCTATGTGTTCATGTGCAGCTCTCCTTAGTTTCAGTTGTGTGTGGAGAAATATACAGTGTAATCATTCATGTTAGTTAAGCGTTATGTGAAGCAGATGTGAAAATCTGAATTTGTAGACCTCTTTATCTGAAAGTTATTCTTATATAGATGTTCCTCTCGCTTTTTGCTGAATTAGCCTGGAGTTCGCAGTTTCTGATGTGTAAAACGCTGTTCTTGGCAAAATGTTACTGAAAACAAGTGGGCCTGCGCTTGTGCAATCTGCATATATGTAGGAAAAAATAATGGAGGGGAGAAGCCAAAAATCATTAGGCTGCTGTTCTTCCATTTGTATGCATTGAGCCTCAGTGCCTGATCCTAAACTGTCTGCATACAGCCTGTTTTGATTACTGATATTATAGTACATATTTTTTATTTTCTTCAAAAGGAAAATTTTGCTAGCATAATTATCAGCAGTTTTAGTATTTTCTTGTCAGCCCAAAACAGTATTGTTTCCGGCTGTGGATGATAAAGGCCTTCAGGTTTTGTGTTGTATGTTTTATTTGTTTGACATTGTTACATGCAAGGTGGTAGTCATTATGTGTCCCGCTGATTTTCAGTCTGTTGTTTACAGTCAAGCCATAATTCATAGTACATTTGCTAGTACTTTTCAAAAATCGGACTGGTGTTAATATGTCTCCTTGCCTTTCCTGGTAAATTGCTTCAAAACAAGCAAAAAGTGATGAGATACTTTCTAGTTACTACTTTTCCATTTAATCACTGGTGAGCTTGCTGGAGGAACCTCCTCAATTATTATTAGCAGGGCAGATGGTCTGCACAATCGTGACTTTAAAAGGAGGCACCAAAAACAGTTTTAAAATTAGACTATATGATGAAGAAAATGAGAATTCTTTTCTGTAGCTGATGTCTTGAATGCTATTTTAGGTGCTGAAAGGTTTTCTGTAATCTTTAGCAAAGGGGAATTAGGATGAATGCAGCTCCTTTAAGAAACTGTCATTTTGATTCCTTCTTAAAAGTTTTTGATATTGTATGAAGAAGTAAATACATTTTTTAAAGTAAAAACATTACAGGGAAAATATGTTCAGTATTTCAATTGATTGGATGGTTGTTCTTAGTGTAAGACCCAAATGGCTACTGCTCACTTCTCTCTTCTTTGTGTTCTTCACCATTGCTTTTTCTTCTCTTTTAATAGGATGAAAAAGCAGAAGGATTCATTAGTTTACCTGAGTTCAGAATAGATAGAGCAATTGAATGCAGAAGAAAACAGTAAGTAATGTGTTAATTAGGTTTATAAATTAAGGGATTGGTCTTGGAAGTATGCTGTATATAGTACTGAAAATTTGCAACAACCAGAGAAGGAAGTTACACAGAAACCTTGAAATCTGTAAATGATATATAATAGAGCCACTTAAGCTTTAGTGTTTCTCTTTATTATAAAAGATCCAACTTTATATAAAATCTGTAACTCTTTGGTCAACTTTCCAGATAGCCCGGTTACCACTTCAGTTAAATAAGTATAGCAAAAAATAATGAATACATTAGCCAAGAGAGAAAACTTTCTTAGGTTCAGTGTGTGCATCTTGATAAATATCAAGTGTGCAGGAAATAATTACCATAGGAAATACCATTAAAAATATCATAGTAAGGGGTGGTGAATATAATCTCCATTTTCTCCTTTATAGATGAAGCTTACTTCCCCAATATTGTGTTATTCTCAACTGCTAAAATATTTAGGTTCCATATGCAAAATAAGCAATAATGCAATGTTCATGTGCATGTTCCTTCTAGAGCATTATGCTCCCAGTAAAAAGCATATGCTAAGCTTTGCCACCCTTAAGGCATGTTTAATAACAGACACTCATTGAAAACTGTTTGCAGGCAGTGAGGACTGGCATGCATAGCTGTCAAACAGCAGGTTTAACAGAACAGTTCTAGTGCTTTGACATGAGCACTTTGCCGGTATCTCCTGAATTATTTGCATGTGTCTTCTGTATACTGCATCTGGATTTTTAGAACTTGCTGCCAGGAAGAGCTACATTGAAGAGCATTGAAGACACTCTCTTACTAAAGCTTTCCTAGTTACAACTAAGCATCCTGAATTTTTGTTGTGTTTTTCCAATGACTAAATGCAGTTTTGGTCTGAGGATACAAGTCCTACAGCTATGATCACGTGTACAATAAAAATACTGAAGATATGAATTACTGTAGAGACTACTCATCAGACAATCAAGCCTCTTCAATCGCTTGTTCTTGTCAGGAGGTATTATTATTATCTGTCTGAGAATTAGAAGACGGTGAACTTGTACCTCTATTACTTCTTTCAGCTGAGGATATCACCATAGAAATTAAACATGAACTGAGCACTATAAATTCCTCTGAGGGATAAGTAGATATTAATAATGGTATTGAACAAAAATACAGGAAAAATAATACCCTTTTGTTAGAATAAAACACTTAAGAAACTTCAGTGAATTAACCAAGATCAAACAGAAGGTCCTTGTGCATAGCTAGAAATAGCTTCCAGAGCTTTGCTCTAAGCATTGGAACACATTTCCTCAGAACACTTCTTAGAGAACAATTTCTGTAGGGTGTATGCACAGGAACAGGTCCGATTAACTAAAACTTTGCACACTACTGAAAACTGAGTACCTTCAGGCTTTGAATCCTTTCAAAAAGAGGTAGATCCAGGGGTAAAAGTATAATGAAGATGTTAATAGTATTCCCTTTGTTCGCTGAGCTGAATTTTCCTTTGATTTCTTCCTTCATGCACTATCATTTATATATTTCCCCCATCATAAAAACTACACCTTACATTTACCACTATTTTACCTGCTCCTCTGAAAACTGCAGAGAAAGTAAATCCAGTGTTACACTCACTCACATTTCAGTATATCCAGCATATGGGAATGGAGGACCGTGCTTGTGGTGCAGCCAGCTCTAATCCACAGCCTCTATAAGCACATTTCTAAAGCATTTTCCTATCCTATTCTATGTTGCCTTACTGAGGACAGGACGGAGAATGACGGCCATTGCCTGATTCCACTGAGAAGCTAATGGTTCTGGTGAGCCCAGGGACAACTTCCTGGGGTTTGATTCTTCTGTGTTCCTTTTACAAATAAAATTAAGGTGATGGCAACCCATTTTGACCAAACATGTTCTGGAATAACTCACACTTCATTATTCTCTCTCCTAGGCTAGAGGGAAACATTTCAGTTAGGATTTTCTTGCCTCCTTTTGAGAGAGTTACGGAAAGACAGATTTTACAGGATTTTTTCTCTCTCCTTTCCACTTTAGGATATCTTTTTTCATTTAATAGAAGGTTTTTAGTCAGTGCTGGATGTAGCCTAAATTTCATTGCAAACTTGAAACCTGAAAATATAAAGCTGGTTGTGTTCTTACTCACTTCTAAATTACTGAGTCCATTTTAACATTAATGCAAAAAAGAGTTACCTGGACAGTTAATAAGGACAGGGGAAAGAATCCTAGTTCTTTCCTTTTTCATCTTTTTTTGTAGGTTCATTTGCTTTTAAATTAAAATTGCCTGAAAAGTATGCTTATTATTTTAGTACATAAAGAAGTCTAGCTAAAATCAGTGTTAGCTTTCTCTCAGCTCTCTCAAAAGCAAAACTACGAACATTTTGGTACTTAGCTTGGATTTCTCCTCAAATTTCTTTTATTTTCAGAGCCATCAATGTGAAATGTTCCACCCTTATTGAAAAAAAGAATTTGAAGTCTTTCTAGAATAATGAATAGATCTGTCTTTTCCACTGTTCTGTCAGACAGAGAATGCTGTTTTATAGAATGACTGTTACTGATGTCCATAGTACACACTGAATGAAATAGCTTTAAGAAAGCTTTCACAAGAATATATATTAATCGAATGCATTATTCTGTATGGTTTGATGATTCGCCTTACTAATGCATTTAATGAAGGTACCCTGATTATTTTACGAATCATGACTATCTCAGACTGGTTTAGCTCTTCAGGCTATATTTGGATGTAGAACGACCTTGTCCCTGTGAGAGGAGGTTTCTTGCATCAACAGTGAAAAACTTTCCATTGCTTTTAGGCAACACCTGCATCTTCATGATTAAAAATGATCATACTGTATTAGGAATTGTAGTTATTTAAATTTTTGTGTGATGTGGCATGACATGAATATAATGTTATTTTTCAAATATATTTATAATGCCCCGTGATGACGCAGATCCACAACACTAAAGATTAATGGAACTATGTATCTAGTTAACGACTGTTAACTCGTGCTTTGCCTGAATTTTCAAAAATCTCTACCCAGTGAAAATTTTCAAAGTATGATTAATGCAAATTTAGGTCTTAAATTTATGAGAGAGCATATTCCAGACTCTTGGCATTTCATATCAAAACTATGCAGTCAGAATTCTAAATAAAATGTCCTTGATATAGTACAGGTAGACATGAAGTTATATCTTAAAAGTTACTACAGTTTCAATAATTGTTATTACTTCTTCTGAAATGGACTTGACAGTCTTGGTAAACAGCAAACCAAAATTGAGCCACTGATGGGCCCCTGCAGGAAAGAACGCTAATAGCTTCCTGGGCTGTGTTAACTGGAGTGCAGCCAATAGATGAAGGAACAGATTATTCCCTTTTACTTGGTACCCATTACACCACATCTAGATTACTGCATCCAGTTTGGGCCCTCCAAAACAAGCCAAAGGTAAAAATATAGGTGTGTATATATATAATATCTTCTTCATTATTCATATCCTTCTGTACATCTACAATTATTTCCCTGGAGACTTTTCCGCAGTTCTTAATGCTAGTTTGTCTACATGCTTCTCCGATAATAATCTTTGTGACACATCTGAGAGATGAAGATGGATTTATTGTTACATTTTGCAGTCCGGAAACAGAACTGCAGAACATCTAAATCAAAAGTTTCCGCAGAATTTCCATTTGATAACAATAAAGAGCTATCTTCAGAGTTTGTGAATATATAATAGTATGATACATTATTGCAGTTGTAAGTGCTCATCATTTCAGTAAATTATCAGAATATCAGGCAAAAAGATATTAAAGAACATTCAGGTAGTAACCAATTATTAAGTCTGTTTGCTCTGACTTAGCATGTAATAACTACTTTGCATAAGCAGGAAGACCTGCGGCATTTATCTCATTTACCCTTGAAGAAATTCTTGCTCTTTCTGCATTTTATGACACATTCACAAATTTTATAACAACTGTGACAGGAGTCCTACAGAAAGTAGCCTTATGTGTTGCATAATCCTGATTCACCTCTCCAGCAAGTCCATTCTGTAACCTAACTGAGATATGGTTCCTGGGAGAATGTAATATTTAAATACCTAATCATAGATTGTATCACATTACAAGAGCATAGTGGAGCCAAATTTAAGTTCCATTTATCACACTAACTCTGATATATTCTAACTTCTAAAAGGTTGACTTTGAAACCCCAATATTGGCATTTTAATGTTTTTATGTATGTAAATTTCCTGTCTAGGAAAATAATCCTATTTACAAGCAGAAACTCCATCATGTGATATTCTAACACAATTAATCAAGAGGATTAGAATCTTTAGATCCACCACATAATCCTCTCCAATTTGAGTCAATACTTAAATCTCAGAACTGGAAGACGGTTGGGCAAATGGAACACTAGAAGGTGGAGATGTTGCATGGAATTCAGACCAACTGAAACCCGAGTGCTGACATTACAGTAAAATGCATCTGAGAAAACAGCATATCATGCTTAAATAGTATAATAATGCAGAAGTACGTTTAGTAATGACTTTCTGTTTTGAGTATTAAAAATTAAATTCTGCAAGGAGGTATAATATTTCGTAATTACTGTGTAATTTGTTAATTACGGTGTAATTAACAACACGTAATGTAGCACTCTGTGTGAGCGTGCATAAAGACATATACAAAACTATTTCACATTTCTTGTTCACAGAGAGATATCTGTTTTGCTAGAGCAGTTGAAGTTGCTGGTAGTCAGCTGGCGTAAGGGGAGTAAAAAGTTCTGCATTAAGAAGTAGGAGACTAAGAATGATAAGAATATTTGACACTAAAATCATATTACACTAATCAGGTAAAATAAATAATAAATTTGGTCAGAGTATACTTGAAGCTATATTTATAGAATGATCAAGATCTCTTGCGTTAAAATCTTAAAATTCAGTACGTATAATTAACAAGCGTATGCCATCTAGTGGGCATCAGAAAAGTTTCCTCCTGATTCGGGATTTGCCATGTACTCACTGTTTTCATTTGCAAATACAAATAGCTAGGGACATGAGGATCTTCAGGTGAAATGATCAATGCCCAGATTCCAAAATAATCCTTAAATACCTTACAAGTCTTCTGTTATGGAATTAAGGTCGTTTATGATGGCCCTTTGTGCAAAGGTAAACTTAGCCTTACCAGAGCTCTAATCTCATGGAAAAGGAAACCGCACACAAATACAGCTCTGCTGTTACCTCATTCTTCTGTAGAACTTCTGTTAGGCAGCCTGTTGCTGTACACGTTTGTATCAATAATAAATAAGAAAATCTGTGTGCCTGAGTGAAGCCTCTTCAGCTTTCATTTTTGTCTCTGAAAAGTGCAATAAATCTTAGCAATTAATAAAACCCTTGTTTCAATTTAAGCTATTAATAGTAGAAATGTTGCATCACAGGTTTTTCATAATGCCATGTGTAATGATTCCTAATCTAATTCTTACATCTGGTAATTACCATATTAATGTCAGTATTTTAACATAAATGTTGTGAATGATAGTGTCAGGTTTTTTAACATTTGCCGACTAATCAAAGTAATAGTCTTTAAAGCTCTGAGTTTGTGGTTTCCTTGATAGCAATACTTCCTTTAATTATATTGACACAAAAATTTTGTAAAAAATATGATTATTGTTCTTAGCAGCTTTCAAATAACTGCTCAACTGAGGGAGAGCTTAGGGATTATACCATATAAAAGCATTAATAAAAAGTCTTTTTATGTGAACTATAATCATCCATGCTGTAAGATTTTGGGCTTGGTGATTCTCTCATGCATGTAGTCTGAATAGACTCGTGGAATGTAGTCATGTCTATATATAGCCAGCCTAAAGTGAGAATCAGACCTTGTCTCATGAAATCAGTAATCTAGAATTGAATTATGCTGGCCAAGTGTCTGGTGAAGGAATTGATATTTGAGGAAGGAGAAGGAATATTAGCAATGCACAGAGCAATGTCAGGCAGCTACCTTTTGTCATCCTGCTGTTCAGTACCTCAGGTCAGTGTAGCCAAGAATATCGTATACTATACTACTAATATTGTACTAGTTACACAAGTGAAACAGTACAGACTTTTAAAATCAAGTTAAACTTCTTGTGATATGTTTTCAGAACTATTCCAGTGATTTCTAATTTAACTTGCAGTTTTCAAAGAACTTCATTCTATAAATTAATCTTTGCATAAATTCAACATCACCAAAGGCGCAGGAGGGGAACCTCAAACTAGGACTTCTTGAATCAAAAGTTATCTGTGAGAACAAACTGCGCAGTAAAAAAAGTAGTCAGATACATAGAATTGACCACAAATTATAACGTAACTATTGATATAAGGTTTAAATTTAAATGTTGACAACTGTATTATTTGCTAGGTGGGAGATGAAGAAGCATTAACTCTCAATGACTCATGTTGATTGCTGGAAAAATACAGCAAGGGCTAGTAGATTAAGATGAAAAGTACTTGGGATATGGTTGGCTTTAGAGTAACTTGACAAAGAAATTGCTGGAATTAGAAGTGACTATTCAAAGAGTTAAGACTACCAAAGGAACAATTTTATTATTGCCTGCTTCCAAACAAAGAAAAACTGCCACTTATATTTCCTGGAACTTTCCGTATTGCTTCTGTTAAACTCAAATTGAACAAAGATTATAGTTATGGATTAAAAATATATTGTATCAAATTTAGGAAACATTCCTTCATTTAAGTTTATTCTAGAGATCTTACAGTCTTATGAATAAGTAAAGACCATTGGAGGGCTGTATTTGAAATGCCATCTCCAGTTGAATGCAATACTAGTTGAATACTGGCTGGTTATTTATCTTTATAGTCCTTCTCTTCCTCATTTATTAACGTCAAATAAAATTTGGATAAATTCATGCATATCTTCAGAATCAAAGTTACAATAAAGATATGAGACAGTTATAACACATAAGTTGGCAGCCCTCTATATTTCTTTCAGTAGGACACAAACCACAGTCATCTCAATATGTGATTAAACCCTTATCCCTTTAGAGATCTTTGGAATACAGAAACATGTACTTAAAAATACTCAATAAGATTTTCAAAATCACCCAAGAAGTTTTTAGATGTATAACATCACTTATTATTGAAAGGATTTACATTTCTAAGTCATTCAAGGGCTTTTGAAATTTTTACAAAGTACCAGTTGGGCTTGCAAACATAGATGCAATCAGATCTGTAAGTTTATCCAGCAAGAGATTCAGGCTGAAGATTCAAAATGCCTATGTAACCTGTAACATGCTGAACTGTAGGGCAGGTCAGTCTTGTGTATTTGTAGACAAACTGTTTGAAAGAAAACATGGGTTTTTTTATTCTTTGTGCTTATTTTATAGTGCCTTCAAAGCATGCCACCCCAAAATAAAAAGCTTCTACTTTGCAACAGACTGCCTTGAAGAAATGAATAGGTAAGTTATGCATTCCTTGTCACAGTAGTCCAATAATTGAAGATAATATTTCGTATCACATACAAATACACTCTTGGAGCATGATGTAATGCTGATTGATGATGTTCTCAGTACAGACCACTTAGTCCCCCCCTTGATTTTAGTATACAGCATTATATTGTGTGACTCATTTTATGTTTGCTGATATTTTCTGTCGTGCCACATGGCACAATTCTGCAAAGGTGTGTTAGGAAAGTTAGTTGTGTTAGTCTCATCTATATTTATTAGAATTTTGGGGTTTTAATAGGCATAAAGTTTACCACACTTCTGATTTTTTGTTGATCAAGGCTAGGAAGATTAATGTGTGATAAAATTTGCTGGTATATAAAGGCAATGCTGTCGTGGCTTAACCCCAGCTAGCAACAAGGACCATGCAGCCGCTCGCTCACTCCTCCCAGCTGGGATGGCAGAGAGAATCAGAAGAGTAGAAGTGAGACAGAACTTGTGGGTTGAGATGAAGACAGTTTAATAAGCAAAGTAAAAGCCACACACTCAAGAAAAGCAAAACAAGGATACTTCCCATCAGCAGGCAGGTGTTCAGCCATCTCCAGGAAAGCAGGGCTCCATCACGCGTAAGTGTTACTTGGGAAGACAAACACCATCCCTCCGAACATCCCCCCGTTCCTTGTTCTTCGCCCAGCTTTATATGCTGAGCATGACATCGCATGGCACGGAATACCCCTTTGGTCAGTTGGGGTCAGCTGTCCTGGCCGTGTCTCCTCCCAATTTTTTGTGCACCCCCAGCCTGCTCACTGGTGGGGCCGTGTAAGGAGCAGAAAAGGCCTCGACTGCTTAGCAACAACCAAAACCATCAGTGTTTTACCACCATTTTCATCCCAAATCCAAAACATAGCACCGTACCAGCTGCTAGTAAGAAAGTCAACTCGATCCCATCTGGAATCATGACAAATGTACACATACCAAAGCTCACACTTAAGAGTATACACACATCATGGGATACGATAGTTTTATGTTAACTTAGCTGATAATCCACAGTAATCTCACATGACCTAAAGCCAGAAAAAAATCAATATGAAGTAATTTTTTTAACGGGAGTGGGATAAAACCTCCAAGGAACACAATGCCCAACAACAACAAAAACCCCAGTAATAATTAATTTTATTCACTGCATCACTGTCCTAACAAGGAACAGAGACTAGCAAAGTCCAATTGTTGGCATTACTGTGTCTTTTTAAATGTCCTTGAAGGTGCTGGGAGGGCGTTCAAAGCTTGACTGGCCAAAGCCCTGAACAACCTGACCCAACATTAAAGTTGTCCCTGCTGTGGGTGGGGTGTGGGAACAGACGACCTCCTGAGATCTCTTCTAACCTAAATTACTCTGTGCTTCTATTTTGTGACTCAGTGATGAAGGCAGAGGTTAGATAAAGGTGGGGAGGTACCTTTGATCCTCAAAGGCAGAGTCAGATGTTCTACCTCCTCCCGTTACTTCAGTAATTTGTTTATTCTCAGCTGAGGTAAAAAGCAAGGACACAAGGGACAATGTTACCATACTTTAAAGTCTTAAATCTTCCCTGGGCTAGACTGCTACAACTTTGAGATTTAGTTCGTTCTTTCTGTTCGCAGACTTAGAAAGACACAACTACCTCAGAATACAGCTGGACTTTTTTCTTTGGAATACTAATGTGTAAAAATTATTTTTAAATTGAACACTTACATTCTGTGGCTTACATGGCCCTTCAAGAAATACTGTATTGATGTATAAGACTGGCTGTATTGAAACATTTCAGGCCAGTTCATCATCCACTAATGATTATGATGATGAGGTTCAGTTCTTAGGAGTATCTCACTGTGGCTAGCTGTCATTTTTAGGATATAAATTTGATGAAAAATATTTTTTCCAATGTTAACAATGTTCCATTGTTCCGTAACGTGATGTGGCTGAGCTTTGTTTGGTCCAAAACTGACATGAGGATCTTTTACTGTTTCTAACTATGCATGGTTTCTCCCTTGATTTTAGCTACTTTGATAGCTATGATTTGTTGAAATGCCATTGATCATATCTTTCTATTATACTATAAATTGTTCTGACTCAAGGAAAAGCAGGAAGTCTTGACATATGCTCAATAAACTGCTCTTACAATATTCATTGATTTTTCTACACTGGGGAGACAACGAAGCTGTCTTTATGGCAGTTCACAGCCTTCGCGGAGAGTAACAGTTGGAAAGGTGCCAGGATGTATCTTCATATCATACTGCCACGTTAGTTTGGAATTTATGACAGCCTTTTTCCTGACTTTTTGGGTCTGCTTCCCATGAGAAAAGACAAAGGGTGAACGTCCTCTTGGAGTATTTTCTGCAGTATTTTTCCTCCCGAAATGCTGTTCCTGTAGCATAATTGTAATTCACTCCCCAGCCCAAATGATGGATTACAATGCTACCCCTGTGGAATCCCTAAGCATCCCCTGCAGCCTTTACATGCTTTCTGGAATTCCTTCCCCTAGACATCCTGTGGGAAACCTGAATTGCGTAAGCAAGATTCATAGATGTAACGTACTTAAAATACTAATTTCACAAATCTCTGTCTTCCCAGAAAATTGCTAACCATGTAATCTGAGGAAACAGAGCAAATACTCTGCATGGTATCTCACGCTCCTGCTGTCATCACAAAAATTTAACTGCATTTTCTATGCTGACAGAAGGGTACAGAAGGCTACACTGAAAAGTAAAGGAGTTCCGATATGGAGAGGGACATAGCATTTCTTTACTCACCATGTGGGGAATGTATACCCTTCCTTCAACTGCATTTGCCACCAGCTTTTGTCTTAACAGCTATTTTTTCACTTTCTTGCTTCAGGTTCACTGTTTAATATCTTTTTTCCCACTCCAAAATATTTTAATCTGCCTCGAATACTGCATTGCTGTTGAAAGAATTGTTTACCAATGGGTAGTAATTGATTTGTGTGTAGCAGATAGAGTTACTCTGTTGTAGCTGAATTTTGCCTGCTGTGTTGCATGGTGCAGGCTTCGCTTTGCAAAATTGATGCTCATGCTGTTTTGTCAGGTCTTACATGAGCATACTTGTGTTCTTAGAAATGAATTAATAATGAAATTGATGAGCTCATCTTTTGCTTGCCATGGTCACAGTGTACTCCAAGCTTGTTAAAAGCCTTATTTCCCAGAAGTGCTTCATCTATTACCATACCATGCATAACCTGTTTATGGCTTTAATACTCCTAAGGAAATTAGCATTGAATTTAATATTCCGTTGTTTTACAATATCTACTTTATTTAAAACTTTCATGTGCTTGAAGTATGCAGTGCAGTGCATTTACAATCTCCTCATGGACTCAAAATATTAAATTTAAAAAAAAAAATCCTGTTTTAGGCTGAATAATTTCATCACATTTGATTTGAATAACTGGGTTAACTTTGCAATTTTAATAACTCCTATAAATCTGTTGCGTTCATTCAACAAATAGAACAAATGTCTGCCACCCACTGAAACAGAATGATGATTGATTTTATAGGGGTCACTTCTAATATTTTCCAAGTAAAGACCTGGAAGATTCTAACACAATATTTCTCTTAAAAAGAAACTGCTTAAAAATTGAAGTAGTCTGAATTAAATCTCTATTGTCTACAAGAAAATTTCAGGGTGCATATGCTCTGTATTTTTATGTATGGAATATAACAAAGCGAGTTACTCAACGTTTTCCTTAAACCATCCTGTTTATCGCTGAATTTCATTCAGATAAATTTGGGACGTGCTAGTCTCCTTGATAGATCTTGGCCAAGTTACATGGTGGGCCAGTATTAATGCATCTCTTACAGTTTTAATTTTCTTTCAAGCTTCACTTACAAATAAGGTAACACCTAGGAAAATATCTTGGCAGCTAAAAATTTCAGACGTGTGTCCCTATTAGACATTGCCCCTCTTAAGAGTTCCTGGGGAAGCGAGCAGGAGAGTAATCACGTCAGATCTGTCTGTACTAATTTAATAGTTCTTTAAGAAACAGAGCTTGAGTAAGTTACTAAAGAGCTCTTAGTTCCCAGTCCCTTACCAGCTGACAATCAAGGAGATAATTCTGCAGAATATGAAAGGTACTTTTCAAATAGAAATGCCTGAAATTGAGCTTCTCAATGGTGTTGTAAGTAAACAAACAGCAGGTTTTCCCCTTCTTCCTTTATGTTCTTATAGGCTTGCTTCAAATTCAGGAAAAATAGTCTGTGCCCGAGGCCACTTCAGCCCTCTAATTTATTGTTCTTACATAAAAGCTCATAAGTTGCAGCAGAAGTAAAACAATTTTCTGATCAGAATTAGCTGCAGGCCCCAGAGACTGGATGAAACCATGATGTATGTGGGAGAGAACAGTGCCCTAGTAGAGCTACAGTGCTCCGTTTGGGGAAAATGGCACACCAGGTAGTAGTAGTACAGAGCTGTAAGTCTCCAAAATCTCCTTTTTTTGGCTAGCCACCCAACACCTCCTTTCAACAATTTATGGACTACTTGCCATAGACTTGTGAACTACCCCATTTCCCCCTTAGCAAGTTTAAGAACCGCTGGCTTACGGCATTATGCTAGAGGAGTTCAAAGGCCTTTACAATACACAATTGCAATTATCCAAATTAGCATTCAGGTGTGAATTTATCCCTAATGCACAGGAGTTAGGATTTGCATTGGCTTTCTGTACTAGTTTAAATTACAAAATTAACTTAATCAAATTCTGCTGTAAATAATACCATTGTGAATTGGCATAGTTCTTCTGGGAGTCAAACAATTCAACTACATTTAATATAGCAGATTTTTTGTGATTACAGTACTGTACCTCTCAGTGCTGAATGCACATGCATTACAGTCACATATTGTGGCGTTATACTGGAGATACTAAGTTAACACCACGAAATCTGAAGTTTTTAGTAATAGAAATAAAGCATATATATAACTAAGGCATTTAACAGTATTCTTTAGCCTATTTGATCTGATTTCTTTAAGAGTATGTAGAAGTAGAATTACATGATTTCACAATAAATCATCCCATCTCTTAAAAAAAAAATCCCCTCTAAAATCCAAAAAACCCCACCCATACCTTTTCAGGCCATACTAAACTCAGTTCTCTTGCTCATAAAGAACGTTTCATTTCTCCAAAGCTTTCTTTTGTGCCAATCATTGGGTGAAAGCTAGGGTAAAAGTTTGAATAACTGAGTAAAATTACAGCATGCATTAAATGTTAAGAAATCCTGTCTTGGATTCACTTCTACAGCTTTTTATCCTTTACCTGTACTTTCGTAAGAATGGTAGAAAGACTGCCTGGAGAATATGATGTGGTTGCACATGCTGGAGAGTATATAATGTCACGGTCAGTGCAGGAAGTGGTAGATGCATGCAGCAGCTAGGACTTGGCTGTAAGTAGATGCCCAGAAAATTTTGTGAATTATCCAGAGTAATATAGTAAATCCAAAAGGTTTTACAGTGGGGTGAAATCTGGTAGCCACATTTGGACTAATCAAGAAAATATCTTACTGTCATCGTAATAGATTCCTTTAAGTATCAGCTTGAAACTCCGAGCTTGACATAGCAATGACTATTACTTTTTGAATTGCCCAAGCGATGTTAGCGCAGCCACAAACATGTTTGTAAACGTCTCTGAAAATTTGCAAGAGAAGTTCCAGCTGAGTGAGGTTTTGTGACTGTTTTGGTAGATTTCCTTAGGGCTTATTATTGGTTTTGTTATAGTTTCTCATAAAGTTATTGTGTGCATATTCTCTGCGATGCACAACTACATTTATACAGTAAGATACTATTTTATTTGTTACCAGAAGGGTAATTTATTTGCTACAGAAGTTAGTGACCTTTTCTGTCTATCATCCACTGCGGAACAAAATAAACAAAAAACAAAAAAAACCACCAAACCAGACTTCTGACTACAAAGGCATTGTTATGCATTTGGTTGACAGGGTGAAGTTAAAAATAAATAAATAAATAAAAATTCCCATTAAGCACATGAAGGAGCTGCACATGCAAAGAGGGCATAAATTGCTATGGTTCACTTGTCAACTCTTACGCTGTCTGGGGCTTTTTTCATATTTTTCCAGCCTGACAAATCTAGGAAGACAATGCATGAAACAAGATCAACAGAGTCACATCAAATTATCGAATCAGAGAGTACTTACAGTTTATCCCATGAATGATTTTACTTAACAAATTCCAGCAACTGTGACAAATAAAAAGTGTAGAAATACAGGCTGCTGAGAGCTGATATATTTGGGGAGATGAGCTCATTGAGAAGACTCTGCTCAGCATTATGTTTCACTGTGAGATGTCAGTTACATTTTTGAGCTTCTTCTGTGCTGAGAAAAATAAAGGCATCATTTTAGTCATATCTATTACAGGAACCTTTATTCTGTTAAATTAACATATTACCTGTACCATCTTAGAAAATAGTGAAAAGAATGTACCTTTGGAACCAAAATGGGAAACGTATTGATTTTTTAGGCGTCCAGTAAGAAACCAGCATAAGAAGTATAAAATCTATTTTAAAATATAATTCTGTATTGCAAAGAATTCTACAGGGAATTCTGGAATCCAGTTATCCCAGTGATATAAAAAAAAATAATACAAAAGTTTTAATCAGAAATCAAATATAAATTGCACTGAATAATTTCTATGTATGAAATAAATGGTTCAAGGGACTCTATATTTTAATAGATTTAAATTTGACTTAATCAAGTTATCTTTAACTTCCACTTCCATTCTGTTTTTTCCTTTTAAACAAATGATCTGAAGTGTTGATGCCAGAAAGATATATTCCTGCTGTGAAGCAATTATAATACAAACCTAAGATGACATACAAGTGCAACTATTGATGAAAAGATGCCAGACAGGAAATACATAACTTTATTTTTCTATCTTTTAACGCCTTGGTAATTCATTGGTTTCATTTTTAAGGGAATATGTAACAGAAAGAAATAGTGGAAGTGAATAGACTCTTGAATTTATACCTTTTCCATATATATCCATTATTTACTTTTTCACCTGAATAAAATAGTTTCTTCTATATAGGAGCCATCTTGTCTATGCACAAAGTGTATCCGACATTAAGGATATTAGCAAATAAAACTTAAACCACAGAAACTAACTACTTCCTGACCTGTTTGTGTTACACCTGATTTGTGTAACACTTTTAACTATAACCCTAAAATAACAGCTTTACATTTTTATTTTTTTTAAATGGTTTACCCTCTTGCCTTTGGTTTTTATTCTCTGACACTAAATGTAATAGTTCTCTCGAATTTATTATAATTGAGATTGTCCAAGTTTGGGGTTTTTTACTTGTGCTATTTTACTGTGAACTGTAGAAAGGAATAGCCAAGTGGGTGAAGTGTGATGCCACTGGGAAAACTACTGTTGCCTTCAGTCCCAGAACCTCACACAGACCTTGGACTGGCTCATCACCATACGCAGCAGAAGTAAATTATAAGTCAGTAAATAGAAACTTACTGCATTTGTACAATGAGTGATGACATATTCTTGTTTTTAATACAGTGTGTGAGGACAGTGAAGCTTTATGAAATTGTTTCCCTGGTTGTTTGGTTCGCTTTAACATTTTCCAGTGTTGTTATTAAATGATGACTAAGAGAATGTGCTCCTGACTCCTGACAATTCAGGGCATTTCAAGCATGACTCACTCTTCAGTATCAAGTTTTGATTATTGTCACAGCTACTTAGTTCATCGCTGCCCTCAGTGCCTTTGCAATCATCACTTTCCAGGCCTGGGGGTAGGATGGGACTCTCAGAAGAGGCCCTGGGCTGTAATCCCCTGGTACTAACCAGAATTATCTCAGTAAATTTAACTTAACTTCCTACCATGCAGCTCTACTTTACCCCAAAGCAATGACAGCAGTGCCTGTTTGTAATCAACAGAATTAATTAAAGCCAAATCTGATTTATTTAGAATTTAAACCATTGAGACAAAGTACAAAACTTACTTATGTATTTAGATGAATTTATTTGAGGCTTACCTTTCCCTGCGTTTGGTTTGCTAAGGTACAGGCAATAAAAAATAATTAATATGCTTCTTGGTTCTTTGTAAGTTGTTACAAGGTACCTTAGTAAGACAGATATCCTATCTCACGGAGATGTTGTACAATATTGAAGGTAAAATGTTGCTGCAAAGTATCCTTGTGATATTTAGTACGGCTCCATATACCCACGAATAATTTCTATCTAGAATGCAAACCCTGTGGTTTGTTGAATGGCCCAGACTCAAACTTAGTGAAACATGTTGTTTAAGTTGTTTAATTACCAAAAGAAGAGAGTTGTTGAAATTCTCAAAGAAAAAAGGTAGGGGTTTTTGGGGGAAGAGGAGTCCAACTTTCTCCCTCGGGGGAGCAAGCTATATAGAAATGCACATGTAGGATTGCTATACATGTACCTGCCAGAATATCTCATGTCTTTTTGTAATCACATGAAATTCAAAGAGCTATTAGGGCTACAGCTATATAAACCAAATTAGACACATGATCTCCTGGGGTTTTTTTTACTGTAGCTGCTTGTCAGGTGTAGCATATAGTCTTGCATTGCATGACTGTCAATTAAACATGCAGTCATCTATCCCTTAGAGACTCCCGTTCTGACACGGACTCCTGCGGCCTTCCTGAAACCTGACATTTGCCTACAAGGCATTCAATGCCCAGTTCCGAACCAAATGGCTGAGTTTCCAAGCTTTCCACAGAGAACTTTTTATAACCTTGACTGCCTGTTTTCTTAAAAATGAAAGTGATGTGCTCATCAAGTAAATTCATCAAATTTACACAGTGTTCCTTTTGAACTGAATTTGCATTTCCTTGGGGAAAAAAAAAAATTGTTAACTCTAAGAAAAGGATCTGTAATCTCAGCACCTCTATAACTCCTGATTAACCTCAAAAACATTCAACTGTGCCTTTTTTAAAAACACAAAACATAAGATTGAGATTCTTTTTCTTTTAGCAGAAGAGATTTTACCATTATAAGCCACTGAATGTCATCAGATAACCCTTTTTGTTGTCTTGACAAAGATCTAACTCTAAATTGTGGTAAATGAGGTAAGAAAGTACTTGTAACTACAGCTGGGATCGTCTTGCCCTTTGGAAGCGAAAAATCTGAGCAGTCTTAGGGAAGGAAGATTACCTCTGCTAATTCCAGATTTGGACATTGAGGCCATATGAGTAAAGCTGATACTCTGTGTATGCCAAGAATACACGTGTTCTCTTGAAGGTTTGTATTAATGCTTCCACTGTTACCCATATAAGCTTCCAAGATTTGAAACCCTCAGATTAACAATGAGCAACAAGATAAATTTGGCAAGAAATTTAAGACAATAAAAATTTCCACGCACTGCCCACCAAAATGGCTGGGTCTGTTTTAACTTTGAAAATGGTAATGAGAACTAATTTATCATTGGTGCTTAAGCAGAACCTCCCTTGAAGTTGCTGAGGAATTCTGCTTAATTAGCAAAGGCAGATGGTAAAGTCTGACTTAAAGTATTTTGCTCCAATGCATATGAGTTTAGAAATTCAGGAACAACTGTTGAAAAAATAGTGAATACAAATGCTTAATAATGAGGAAGGGTATGATGTCATTTCAATTACTGCAATAAAGAATATGCCTTTCAAGAGAAGCAAATGTCAAGTGATCAGCATGCCATTTGTTGAATAAAATTATGATGGTGAGCGCTGTAGAAAAGCTTTTCTGTAATCCTGTTAATTCATTTGAGATTTACTTCCTTCATGATGAAGATGAGTTATTGACATGCTGATATGAACAATGTCTCTGTAAGCAGCCCTAACCCTGAAGTTGCTATTTGTGAAAACTAATCGCTTCCAGTTTTATTTCCAATTTGCTCACTTCTGTTTTAATACTGAAAGGCAAAACACTATTATTGTACAATTCTTTATACTTTCATAGTTTTGCAAGTAAATTAAACCCTGTAACATTTCCCTGTGAGTAAGAAGTAAATGTTGTTGTTCCCTTTGGATACTTATGAAAGTCATAAGATATGTAGAACGATCTGCTGAAGGCCATACAATGCGTCAGGGTTATACCCAATATTACAGATTAAGATCATTGCTCTGAGCAGCTGCAGAGCGTAGCTTAGACCAGGAGATCAATACATGCTGAACTGTGTGCTATTTTTAGCAGAGAGTTCACTCTTCCTTCATTTTCTGCCTCCGTGCTGTGTATACCATCTTCCACACACCTATTAGACCAATAATACATTCACATATGTCCTTAGAAGCTTTTTTTTCTTTACAAGAACAAGAAAGAATTACATTGAATAGTTTTCTTGGCTTAACCTGCAAAAAACTTGTCCTTGTGATAGAGTATGTATTGTTTACTAATGTCTTTCTTGAAAGTCTTTGAAAGATGTTTTTGTCATGATACAATTCATCAACCAAGAACATAATTATTAACAAATTTTATCTTGCGTCATTAAAAAAGAAAAAAGAGCTGCTCCTAGAAAACACTTACATGCAGTATACTAGGAAATTAATGACATAGTAAATAATTTAGTCACCAAGACAATACGTAAGAATGGATCCTAATGACACAGATGTCTATTTAATAGGGCTTTTTTCTTTGAGTGTATTTCCTTGTTGATGAAAATAAACTGATTCTTCATTTTTCATTTGCTGAACATTAAGTGACTTTCCTCTCTCTGTGTTCATTTCCTTTTTTCCTGTCTTTCAATTATATATTGCATAAACATCCAGTAATCTTATATACAGAAAACTCTAATGGTATTTTCCCCAAAATAAACTGTAATATTTTCTTAATAAAACAAAGAATCTTATTTTTGATCAAACTAATTATTTTTGGGACAAAGAAGAAAAAAAATATACACCAGAATACCCATTGTGAAACGCAAATAGTGAAGTACTTTTAATTTACCCAGTCTTGCTTTAGAACCCTAAGATTCTGTATTAAAAACATCATAGATGTTAAAATAATGTTTATATCACAGCTCAACAAGCCCAAACACTTGTAGCAAAAGTATCATGAATCGATCGGACTAGCAAATAACCAGTGGAATACTGTCATAGTCTGTTTCAGCTTTTTGAGTATACAAATTAATACAACTTACTTCCTAATACGGGTTTTCATACAACTATTATCATAACCCTATTTTATTTAATAGCATTTTGGCAATTCATGCAAGTTCTTGAAATGAATAGAAGTAGCAATCAGAATAAAGGCAATATGCTCCTTTACGCAACGTCTCTGGAAACCATTCCACACAAATAATTTGCAGATGCAGCTTTGAGAGCGTTTGAGGCTGCTAAGGTGGAGACAGAGCTGGACATTCTCTGTTCTACACAGACTATTCTAAAAATTTTTGGGGGTCATTGGTACAGTTAGCACATTAGTATGGATGCTTCATATTTTCTTGAAGACATAAGGAAGATTGAGGTAATGACTCTTCAGTTCTCTCGGCAGCAGAATAAAATGCAGCAAGTCTGATACTCCAAACATGCTCCAGCAGATGTGAACTGAAGTCCAGATGTACATCTGCATTGTACACGAACTGGAACCTCCTTCACTTAAAATTGCCAACCACTGAGCACATCTGAATTATGATTTTAACAGCCTGAACAGTGTTCAATTTTTGGACTACGCATTGTCTCTGAATTTTCCAAATGTTAAGTATGTGTGTGCCCTCACATTTACACCAGAAGTTCCTTTTAAGCATCTCTCTTTCTTATTTTTTTATTGTTCTATTAGATGGATGAATCGTTTGGGTCTTGCAGCAATTGGTTACACACCTGATGACAAGGATATTCACCCAGATGAAGGTAACGCTTCAGAAGTTACAATTAGAAGACAGCAGAAAATACGTGCCTGTTCATTATTTGAACAAAGTTGGAGACATCATAAGCGACATCTTTGTTAACATATGTGCCATATCTTTTAGAATATCAATTTTCATAAGAATCCATATCCTTGAAGAACTATATTTACTTGTGCCACCACCAAAGAAAATAAAATCCTCAGTAATAATTTTAAAAAGTGTTTAAAACAAGTGATAAAGAGAAGGGGTGAGGTGCTCAGGGTGATCTCCCAGATCAGAGCCATCAGGTATTCTAGATGGCATCACCCTAGAGCACATGAAGCCATCACAATCACAGGTCAATATGTGCTTTAGAACTGTTTCTGCATCTCCTGAGCAACACCACCAGCCTTGCCTGTTTCACCATCACCAATGGTGGAACCTATCATGCTGTCATAATTAAATTAAGTGTTGAGGCTCAGCTCTACTTTGGCACCTAGAATTAAGTTGCACTTTGAAAGTCTGTGACCAGAAGCTGTTTTTTACGTACAGTGGGAGTTTGGTGCCTAACCTGCTCACAATCCTGAAACCTTTGAAGGTTCTTCCACATATCCATAAGATACGCACATATCCGGGTATCTTTGGGACCAGACGTTTTCACAAGTCTGTTCCTTAGTGACTGCCAAGCCACCTAGGTGACTGTGAAATGTTTACCTTTGCATACTAGCGACATTTTTTAAACATGGGACTCGCTTTCTTGTGGAAAAGCACATGAGTGAAACTCGGAATGTTTTGTTAGCAGATTACTGGAGTGAAAGTGACCAGGATGACATAGACGGCTCTTTAACCCTGAAGCAGGAAGGCTCTTCAACACTGTGTGACACCTATCATCGAACACCCTCAGTGAGTTATAAATATTGCGTTCGACAGTAGGTCACCAAAAAATATCTGTGTGCCTTGATTTGCATTTTCCTTGGTTTGGAATATTTAATTGCCTAAAGGCAGAAGGAAGACAGATCTCATTGTAAGAATGAAATTACTTGCTGATCCTGGTGAGCTGAGGCCTGAATGTTTCCATAACAAGTCAATTACAAAGAAAGGAGAGGTAAATCCTTACATAGATATGTCACCAGACTGTGAATATGACATTTTTTTGTAGGAGTTGGGAGATTCCACCTCATAATATGAACAGAATATTCAAATGTTGGCTTTACTTCAGAATATGAAAAGAATGTGGTGACTGGGACAGTCTGTATTAACTGAGACTGTTTTTCAAGTATGAATATTGGATACTGAATGCTAGAGATTAAGATCAGATCACATTCATGCAATAATCATGTTTTAGTACAAACATTTTTTTTAAGAACTTATCTTTAGAGGCAAGCGGTTTTTACAAAATAGATCATTGTGTACAATACCATAGTAGTGGCAGTATTTTTTGTTAGTGTCATAATAGCTGATAAAAAATACTTCTAATATATTGTGTACAGACAGATTTTGATAACCGAGGGAAAAAACCAGTTTGTATATGAAAAGGCTCTAGCAGCAAATAAGAACAATTTTATTATACAGAAAATAGACAGGCTGTGATAATTATTCTATGTTTCCGAGCGCAGATAGGACTGTTCTCTATTTTTCTTTCAGATTTTTCTTCAGCGTGAATGACACGATCCTCACACAGCCAGAACCAATGAAAGAGTGACTGAGACAACAGCATCACATGGGTGAAGTTCAGACAGATTTTCACCCATGTGATGCTGTTTTATCAACTGGGATACAGGTTAAGCCTCTCCCTTTCTGTTTTTTCACTTTTTTGCCTTTCTTTTTGTTTTTGAACGAAAATTATACACAGACCCAGCAGAATTAATGAAAATAATTTGAGAAGTTCAGCAGTTCCCCAAAATTCAAAAAGCTTCCTGGGTGCTGAAGACTTTTTTTCCTGTTTGGCTGGATACTTATCCCCTAAAAAAAAAAAAAAAAAAGAAAGAAAGGAAACCCAATTATGGTTTGTTTTGGAGACTTTCATGTCTTCGCAGCACACTGCTGGACTGAGTGTAAACTGGACGGGTCTTCAGGAAACCTGTACCAGGATCACACTGTTCTCTCCAGCAGGAGTTGCTCATGGGCAGAAAATGTGCAAAACAAGAATAGGGAGTGGTAAAAACTTAGCACTTGTATAAAAGATCTCGCTGCTAGTTATGTTCTGTTTACTGAAGTTCATATTATGACATATCAAAACACACGCATCAGTCCATTTTATTAGTATCTATCATATAATGTTCTACACTAGAGTCATTTTCTTGGGTCTGTTCAAAACATCATCTTACAGTCAGATGCTTTTGTATCTTTTCAGGTGAATTCTTCAAGTCCATTCCCTGAAGGCAAACACGGTCGACACTTTTCAAGTGAATCAACATATTCTCATTCTTCTGCTGAGGATTCTCGACAAGATGTAGCAGGAAGCACGCACTCCTCGGGATGCAGACCTCCCTACCGAGAAAGACGCTCGTGGCAGGATCTGATAGAGACTCCATTAACCAGTTCAGGGCTCCATTTTCTTCAGACTGTTCCTCCTGAAGCAGAGTACATGAGTGGCCGTCCTGGAATGTCACCGGACAAACGAAGACAAGCAACGTTACCAGTACAAAGACGTCACAATTATGAGCAGGATGGGCCTTTCCCTTTGGTGGAATGTCAAAGGGGACACAGCTCTCATAGCAGGCCACAGAAACAACGTAGTCAAAGCCTTCCCCGAAACAGAGATGTCAGGGGTAAGGGACATGTACAGTCCATAGAAGGAACAGATGACAAATTAGAAGAAAAAGTTCCTATTAGAAGGCATAATAGTTTCTGTGCAGAAGGTAAGCTTTTGGAGATGTTCTGGTCCTCTTTACTGCCACTGAAAGCCAGAGAAATACTGCCATCCTTCTCAGCAAGGTTTTTGTGGTTCAACTGTTATGCGTTGGCAAATTAATCACTCGCTACACAGGAGTTTGCAACTGAAATGCTTGGATGTAGCGCTAAGAATATAGCTTTGGGACTGATCAAAATGTTCTTGTTTTATCCAAACAAAAGTTGGAAGACTGTTATAGGGTTACTTTATACATGAATTTGCAGTATTGCTTGCTGATTTTAGAGACTTCATCTGAATGGTTAAAACTTGTTGTTAGGCTTCTTTATCTATTTTCTTTCAGAAAACATAAAAGAAGTTGGAGAAAATACAGATGGTCTGCAAGAGCTATATAAATCTCTGGAACAAGCTAGTTTGTCAGCTTTTGGAGAGCAGCGTCCTTCCACCAAGCAGGAGTTCCGCAGGTCTTTTGTAAAGCGATGTAATGATCCAGTTATCAATGAAAAGCTTCACCACATCAGAGTTCTCAAGAGCACTTTAAAAGTAAGGCTTTATCATTAATTTTGTGTATGAGCAATATAAACTAGTGAAAGTACAATCTCTTAATGTTTTCCATGGATGAGGCTTTCTTTGAGCTTTAGAACTAAGTTCCAAATAACTAAAAATACTTGAAAGCAAACATGTTCCACATTAAGGAAAAAAATTAAATTATTTGGTGTTCTTTATATGCATGTTGTAGAAGCACCAAGGACTGAGTTGTGAAACAGTTTAAGCTGTAACTTCCTGAATATAGGTAAAAGATTCCAGTGTCCATAGTAGTTTCCCTAGCACTTTGCATTAAAATGAAAGAAAAAATAAAGTGCTGAAATACAAAATGTGGCATAAATTTCACTTTGACATGTACTGTGTCTTTTTGGAATTTGATAGGCAAAGGAAGGGGACCTCACAGTTATCAACAGCCTTCTGGATGATCCCAACTTAACATCAAAGAAGTTTAAAGATTGGAAACTAAAGAACTATGAGTTTTTCCTGGACATTTGTGAGTACAGTGCTGCTGTGAAATCCCAAAATGGAGCCTCTGAACTTGCAACCTCAGCACCAATGCTGACACACACACATTCATTCATTGAAACTCACGTGTGACAGGACTCATATCCTGAATAATTGCTGGGTGCCATGAAAAATCAAATAAGACAAACACTGTAATATTTATTGATAATGTACTCAGCAGTACTGTAAATAAGTTGGATAAGAGAATAGTGCCACAGGATGCCTACTACATTGCATGATAAGACAATAATATTCTTTATGAATTTTTTTCATTTGCTATTATCAACTGATGTCCGTATCAAGTTCTGCATTAGAAAGAAGCAGTGCAGAAGTGTAACTGAAAATAAATACCAGTATATTTAAAGTACTGTACTAAAACTAAGCTTATAGTATGAGCTCCTACAATCATTTTATATATTTAGATATATATAAAGATATATCTATGTATATAAAATGTAACACGGTAGTTGACATTTACTTGTAAAATGCCCTAAATTTCACTTTTTTTCTTGAGAAAAATATAAAATGAAAACATAAATACATTGGCCACTCTTAGAGATGAACATTTATTTTTGCAACATTTCCAGGTAGTGACCATCTTTGCAAATAACAGGACAGAGTTATCAAAATGTAAACTCAATCCCTATAGTGTGCCTTAAAATGTACACTGTACATCTAGCAAATAGATCCCAATCTGGCCCTATGGGCATACTGTACATGCCATTTAGATACTGTGTTTGTAACATACTGTGCCTGCCTTTAAAATGAATGAACGTAAGCAAGCAGGTATGGCACAGAGGTTAAGATATGAGTACAACAATGTTGGTTGTTCACTAATGCTGCAACTTAGACTGATTTTAATGTAATTTGAAGTATTTCATGGTGAAAGAAAAACATCTGCGCTGAATATGGTACATACTGCAGGTTTTCATATTTTCTTCACTGTGAATTTAAGTGACACACGACTGTGAGTCACAAAATTTAAAAAAGCTCTGATGCTTCACGGATGAGAATTAAGTTGAAAAAAATCCTGAACTAATCAATTAAATTCTGTAATAGACTGACATCTAGAGCTGAGCAAATTATTCAAAATTATATAATGTCTGGCAATAATTTTTAACTGTTAGTAGTACATTAGCAAGTGGGTGAAGTTACTCAATACATCATTTGAAAACCAATCTGTATTGATTGGTTTGGGAAGACACACAAGTCACATAGTGTATTTCACTTCCTTCCCTGGATGAGAATGATTTCTAAGAATCAGATTTTGGAGAAAATACTTGTATTCTTGGAGGGGGGCGGGGGGGAAAGATTGCTCTGAATGGTAGTGAATATAAATTTCAAACACCCATTCACAATTTTCTTTGACTATGCTTGCTAGAATATTTCTAGAAAGCAGAACAAGGGGATGTGAATACAGCTGATGTCATTTCACTTAAACACAGATATTCACTGATAATTTTTTCACCAGATAAACCTACTCTCTCATATATCAAGAACTGTAAAATTCATATAGTTCTATATAATATAGGAAAAAACGTTGTCTCAATGAGGTCCTAGTATCAGGAAGAGATTTAATCATTCACCAAGCCAGAACTAGGTGAAAGTATGCTGTTTGTTTAGCTCAGTCTCCGCAAAGCAGCTGTGGTGGGTTGGCCTTTGCTGGTTGCCAGATGCCCACAAGATGCATTTACTCCCCCTCTTCAATAGGACAGGGGAGAAAATATGGTGGAAAAGGTTGTGGGTTGAGAAAAAGACAGGGAGATCACATACCAATGACCGTCATGGGCAAAACAGACTTGACTTGAGGAAAATTAATTTAATTTATTGCCAATTAAAAATACAGTTGCATAGTGAGAAACAAAGAGAAAACTAAAACCACCTTTCTCCGCCTCCCCCCTTCTTCCCAGGCTCAATTATATTCCTTTGTTCCCAGCTTTTCTACCTCCTTCCCTGCTCAGTGGCGCAGGGAGATGGAGAATGGAGGTTGCGGTCAGATCATAACGCTTTGTCTCTGCTGCTCCTTCCTCACACTGTTCCCCTGCTCCAGTGTGGGTCCTTTCCATGGGGTACAGTCCTTCAGGAACAGACTACTTCAGCATGGGTCCCCCATGAGCCATAGTTTCTGCTAGAAAACCTTCTCCTGTATGGTCTCCTCTCCGCAGGCTGCAGGTTCTGCCAGGAGCTAGCTCCTGTGTGGGCTCTCCATGTGCTACAGTTACCGTCAGCAATCACCACCTGCGGAGGCATGGGGTCCTCCTCAGGCTGCAGTATGCGTATCTGCTCAGGCACCGTCCTCCATGGGCTACAGGAGGACAACCTGCTTCATCATGGTCTTCTCCACAGGCTGCAGGGCAATCTCTGCTCTGGCGCCTGGAGCGCCTCCTCCCCTTCCTTCTTTAATGACATCAATGTCTACATAGTTGTTTCTCACACACTTTTCTCACTGCTCTCTCTCAGAGCTGCTCTGCAGCGTTCTTACCCTTTCTTCAATAAGTTAATACAGAGGCACCACCAGCCTCCCTGGTGGTCTCGGCTTTGGCCAGCAGCAGGTCTGTTTTGGCGCCAGGTGGAACTCGGCATGTCCAACACGGGAGCAGCCCTGGTCTTTTTCCAGAGAGGCCACCCCTGAGCCCCCTGCTACCAAAGCCTTGCCATCTAAACCCAGTATAGCAGCTGAAGAAACACATTTCAGATTTGTTCTTGACTCTCATTTGCATGGGCATTTATTTGAACCACAGTATATGCAATGATTAAACACTGTCTGTAACAATGTAAGAAGTTATTAGTAGAGAAGCATTGTTGACAGCTGGTTTGAGTTCTTTGCATCGCACAGGCAACTGAGAGACAGCATCATTGCAACAATTGCATAACAACATTTGGATAGAACATGCAACACGAAGGCATGTTTGGCCTGCTTCAACCAAGTTATCAACTCTATACTTACAAATCACTGAAGACAATGGCTCCTTGCATGCACACACTGGAGCTAAATCACATTTTCATCAAAGTAGATAGCAAAACTCCAGGGACTTCAGAGGACCAGGGTCACGTTGTATGTGTTTTGCTTGAATATTAAGTATGCACTTCACCCTCTGCCCAAGCACCTGAGGTAATTAAAAGCAAACAGAAAATAGAGAACCACAATTTGCCACCGCAGGTTTCACTAAGATTGGAGTTGGAGTATTCATGCAAAACGTAGAAATAAATTGGTATGTATTTACTACGTGAACATTGTCGTTACTGGAAAACTGAATAGCAGAAGCATTAACAGAGCTTTTTTCCACATCAGACCTTTAAAAGTTCTATATTTCGCTATTTTTTAATACTATCCTTCATATAATGTAGGAGGAATATTATGCAGTGAAGCAAGCAATGGGATAAATTATAAAAGCCATTTAGAAACCAGTTCATACTGTATGTGCAAGCAGGGATAGATGGTCACAGAATTAGTTAAATGGATTGAACTTTCTATATTCATAAAGAAATTTAAACGTGCCTTTTGTTTTAAATCCAAAAGATGGTTTGTGCTTTCATAATTAAAAGATCTATATGATATTAAAATAGCTTTCAAAAAGGATTTCAGATGCCACTGTATTGTAACTCAAGACAGAAATGGCAATTGTCCACTGAGCGTATTCAGTGAAGTCACTAGTAAACAATGAAACAAGCAATTTCTCTGCTCAAATGCTACTTATAGATAGAGCTGAAAAATGCAAACATCATTAGGAAGGTATATTTCTCCAAAATAACAGTAATAGTCTCAGTTTTCATTTCTGAAAGTTAAAAAAAATATTTCTGAAATATAAATAGATGAGATAAAAAGTTGAGAGATCATACTTTTTCTCAGCTTATCTTTAAAATCTTTGTGTCATCAGTTCATCTTTTCTGAAATTCTAGGAGTCGTGTCTATTCTGGTCTTGGAGAGCAGTTCTCATCAAATACGATTTGCACTGAATAGCTGAGATAAATTATCAGAGAGATTCATAAGGTGAATTGAGATACACTGGAGAAATATCCTATAATGGGGTTAAAATTAACTGGGAGAAATTTTGAAAGATTTGTCTCGATTTGCTTATGGCTTAGAGCTAGCAAAATCTAATTGTTAAATTAAGCAATAGAAAGACTTTATTCTTCCACAATCGTCAGCTGGCATTTGAAAGTCATTTCACAAGAATTTTGTCATACTTTTTGCATGTACTCAACTCCATACTATGGCACTTCCCTCCTCATGACTAGTTTCTTCTTTCTGGATCTAGGTACAAATCTAGCTATACTATAGATACTAATGTACAAAGTCACCATAGCACGAATATTTGGAATTTCATGATCTTTGAAGTAAGTGGAATGCAAAGTGCAATACAGATACTGTATTTAAAAATCCATGCACCAAATCCTGCTTACGTATTAAAATATGTCAAATTCCGCTGGACCAAAAGGTACTTAAACACACTGTATGATGCAGATGAAATTATTATGGTAGTTTTGATCCCATATTTTTAAATGGGAAGAAAAAATTCCTTTGCTTCATCAACAGCACCAGTACAATACATTTATTAACCTACTGGATTTCCTGCTTGAACACTTAGAGAAAACTTGGTTCTTAACATACACAACTTACATACAACATACATGTCTTAACATACAACAAAGAGATTCTTTGAATGTGTTTTGTTTATCCAGATCTTATTAAAGTTAGTGTCTTCATTCAGTGTGCCTCATCCAGCAGACCTTCTCTGTGACTCCACAACCTTAGTCTTTTTGTTACAGGTTATAACTGATTTAATGCTCCCCCGAAGCAACTGATCCCTCTCCTTTGTCAATACTATTCTGTATTCAGTGAAATCTCCGATCTTTGAAGGCTATCTTAGTAGCTATCTCAGCAGCACTTCCTGAGAAAACAGAACTTTTTCTTCATTTCATTAATTTCAGTGAGAACGTTCCTGAGCTTACTCTAATTAATATGAACAAGAATCAAAGGAAGAGGAGATTCTCATCGGTCTCTATGTCCACATTCTTTAATACAAATAATGAAGAATACTGGGGCCACACTCTGTGACAGCACAGGTAGGATTACACTCACCCACAGGGTAATGAGCCTGCCTCGGACCGGATGGGGCATCTCCACCCTCCGTAACACGGGCGGTTGCCCCACTTCATTGGCAAAAACCACCCTGCTTTTCATCAGCTTCTCCTACAGTTCTACTTTCTCAACACATCATGAGCACTTCTTGAACCATATGGAAGCACCATAAGGAAAGACCGATCAATTGCTACTAAAAGATTTTGGAGGATGAGATTTTCCACCTTTTCCAAGCAGGAAATTCTGAATATGTCAGTTAATATTCAGATCTAGACTGTTGTCTTTTAAGAGAGAAATGTGGTGCACCGCTTGCTTTTTCCGAGGAGAAAGAATCCAGTGTTGCAGAGAATTGCTAGATGTATATGGCCACTTAACTTTATTTTACTTTTATTTTAATCTTCAGTAGTTACAGCTTTCCAGGCCAAAATACTCACTCTCTGATCCAAGTTTTTGTAAGGACAGTAAAGGTACCTTTCAAGGAGTTAACTTTACAGAGGCATTGGGAAGTGCTCAGCCTCATCAAAAACTGTAGAATTCTACTGCTGACATTTATAGGATTTCACTTTGAATGTTAATAAGACTTCTGGAAGAAAAATGAAGAATCTGGTAGAAATGCTTAAGTTAACACAAACCTGTGGAGAATGAAGAAAATTCTTGTATCTCTTATTTTTGTCTCAAGTGATACAAATCAGACCTAAGCCCATCACACATCTTATTCCCTATATTCTTTCAGCGTGTAGTCTTACTTGTCTTCCAAGTGAATAAAAGCATTCTTTTCTGCCAAAAACTAGTGGTACTTAAGACCAAAGTGCTAAATCTGGGGGCTGTTTGCACCCTGGTAAATCTTGGCTGTTGGCCCCTTGAGGTGGGACAGCTCTGCCAGGCAGAGTAAATTTTAAATTTACTGAAGGTTTGGACAAACTCTTCAAGCAACTGGGGTCAAAGTGCTTCAAAAGCGGGTTGTTTAAAACAGTCCTTGGCTAAGGCAAGATGCAGCACAACGGATTGACAGAACTTAAGCTCCACCGGCAACGCCTGGCAGCTACCCCCAAACCTGTAGTACAAAGGATGCCTACCATACAATTTTATTTACTATTTAAACACTGTATCTGTTTGCATAAGCAAATCTTGTCTCTCTACAGAGATGAAGATCCTGACTACTGTCTCTGGCCCCAGTCTTGGAGACATTCCTTAAGAAGGAGAAGATAGGTCCGTATTACTGGGCCTCAGTCCTGAAAATACCACTTATAGCACACCCAAGTTCCTGTAGTGGAATATTAGAAAAATAAGTGGTAACTTGGTCTCATAAAGGATTTAATTTCTTATTAGTTTTCCCAATAGGGAAACTGTGCATTTCTAGGGAAGGCAGAAGGGCATAGGTGATAGGACGCCTTTTTACTTGGAGTGTAGGTTTGTAGATTTCCCACGTACCACATGCCTTAGACGACCCAGCTTAAAATCTCATTAGAGACAATCTGCCATCTTCCCTGTTGCCAAATGATGTTTATTTACCACTAGTATAAAAAATGGGTAGTAACAGGAAAGACTGAAGAAGCAATATTAGCTACTTAATTTATATTAAGTAATAAAAAGTTCTTTTTCTTCCAGAATGTTTCCCTTATTAAAGCTAAATTTCAGTGTAGCTTTTTCAGGCAAGCTACTGCAGGGATAGATTCCCTGTCGCCTCTTATCCCAGAGGAACTCACAGTGGGGTTGAGGCTCTCAATGGGCATTAATTGGGCATGAACCTGAAAATCAAACCTGAGCCGTAGCCGGTGATGAATGGAAAATACATTGTTATTTAAACAGAAACTAGTAAATTGTATTTTCTTATTTGATTTTTAAAATTATTTTCTTCAATCCCTTTATATATAAGCATAATGTACTTCTGATCACTTCCATTCACTAACGTGTAGGCAGGCAACTCTCTATTCTTCATATAACCAACAGATGAAGAAGCATTTTTTTTTAAAGCTCAGTTTCTATGTTTTACGAGTTATAGCACACTTCCACATTCAGAAGGGGGATTACAAATAATACTGTTTAAGTTTTTATCAGGTTTTGAGATAGCTGATATACTACCGGGACCTACTTCTAATAAAACTATTTAAAAAATTCAGACAGATACTGCCTGTCGTTATCTTCAGGAAAAGAACCATATTCATTCGTAATGCAGGCCAGACAGATATACCTTTATTTTTATCAAGCACATACAAGTGTTAAAAATGACAATTAGTGACTTTGCTGTATGCATTAATGCCACTGTATGAGCAGTATTTGAAAGAAAGCAATGTTGTAAAACTGATAAAATAGGTCGACAAACTGTTGCTTGACCAGCTAGGCCCTCTAGCTTCTGTCCTCACATTTCTAGAATGTTGTTCATTCTCAGGCATTGGTGAGGGTATCAATACAGATGTTTTTACTAACTGTAAACGCATCTGCCTGAATGCTGCAGATTACATAAGGACGCCGCGTTATACGTATGAACTCTATTGCATTTTGTTCACTAGCAACCACGAAACAAATCCGTCTTAACAAGTCGTGTTCACTGGCCAAAATACCAGTAAGACCCTGTTAGCAGTTAAGACTTCTGTTTTACTGAGAAACAAGGATTTCAGCCTAAAAATCTGAAAGGAAAACAGGTTAGGATATAAGAGAAATGCACTAGTATTAATAAACTTTTTACATTTGACACATACTGTATTACAGCGAAAAATATCCTTGTAAGACCATTAATTGCTGGGCCATAGGCGACTTCTGTCTAGTTTACTAAAGTAGCTAATAAAACTTGTATAGAGAGCCTTTTTTAGATAATGCTTACATGTATGAAAATGTATGACACCCTTGTACTATGGCTTGCACTTTACTTGCATTAAACTGTGAAGTAGGCTGTAGTAATGTCTTTGTATATTCAGGGGTTGAAATACCAAAGCACTAGAGTATTGTACTGCTGGTGTTCAACCTGTACTGTTAATTGAATCTGAACATGCTGACAATGTGTATTTTGAAAACCCCACTAACTTAAATAATAGCAAATAATGCTATGGGGTCTCCATGGTCTTTGTTTCTTTGTAAATACAAACATTCTTACTGTTTCTGTAGCAATAGGAGGTTATAAACCAAACTTTCACTAGGACTGTTTTCAATAACAAAGAAATCTATAGCGCCTTGTATAAAAATCATGGAGACTCCATGACCTGTGGGCATTTTTTGTTTACAAGCAGTATGTATATATGTATTAGAGGCAGAACTGTTATCACAAAGTTATGTTGTGGATTATTCTTTCTAAAATAAATATGTTTTCTGTCATTATAAAAATCAGTATTTTAGAGCCATCTTGAGAAGTCTGAAGTGTCAAAGCTTCGAGTGCGAGTAATCTTCCATGTTTCAGCCTTGTTTTTCTGATCAGCTGTGAGATTAACTGAGAGGTAACGGTAAACCCCCTGTCCGTGCTGGGGGAAATGGCTGAGTTATGTCACAGTTTACGAGTGTTTTGCAACTTTTCTATAATCGCCACCATGCTTGTGCGCTTTTATGAGCAGATGCTCTACCGATACTGTAGTAAAGTCCCTCAGCTCGTTGATGCTACAGAGAGAGAGAAATAACTGCTCTAGACTAATAAAGGTAAAACTAGGTTTCAACCCCTGGATAATACAGTATTTCTTCAGTTTCACAACAGTATTTTTAATTTTATACTTGTCTATGTTGAGAGATGATCCGATAGTTTATATAGGCAATGAACATTAGGTTTCTTTTTTCCCTCTTTTCAGGTGAGTTCTGTGTGAATTACGTAACCGGCTGCGTTTTTTCTATCACAGATTATCTTGTTAACTTTTTGTGTGTCTACAATTGAAAATTTATGAATGGAAAACTTCACTGTGTGTTGCTCACTGGGCATATACCTCATGGTACATTGCACAGACGTGTAAGTTGTAAGTTGCACTGCAACATTAAAAAAGGAACATATTGCTCTTTTTTCAAAGATATTAACTTATTTAAGAGATATAGTCTGTACATTATTAAAAAGAACATTTATTCTTCCTAAATTCAAACAAAGATTTTGTTTTGGGGAAAAAAAAAAAATGTTGTAAACTTCGGTTGTAAATTTGGACTTCAATAAATGAATTATCTGCACTTAAATTTTGTGCTCATGTGCGCGTGCTCTCGAATGCCTGTAATAAGGAAGAGCAACCATGGTCAAGTGCCAGTTCTGGTTTGAACTGGGAGGTACAGAGTTCCTGGGATCGACCCGCACCGATCACACAGCTCCGGCTGGGGCTGCAGAACACGCGTCACCCCCCCCGGAAACCGCTCTGGCCGTTCCTTTGGTCAACGTAAACGCGTTTGGCCTGGGTTTGTGTCAGTGTTTGAAAACGGCGACATTTGGGATTGGCAGGTCCCGGGCTGAAAGAGAATTAGTAATCGTCTCTTCTGGAGCCGATGCTGGGGGAGAACGTTTCCCAGGAGGTTTTAAGGGGAAAAAACAGTCCCGGTGAGCCGTCAGGCCCGGCCCTGCGGAGCCCACCGCGCTCCCGACAGCCGCTCCGCGGTGCGGCGCTGAACGCGGCTGCCCGAGCGCGGCTTCTCGGGAAGCGGCCGGAACGCGCCGGCCCCGGCAGCTGTTTGTGTGGGTACACGCACGTTCCTGCCGAGCCCCCACGCGCCCGCTCGCTCCGCTCAGGGTGCCCCGACGGTGCGGAAACCCCCGCTCCTTCCCCCTCGGTGAGTCCGGCGGGGCCCGGCCCCGGCCCGCCCCGAGCGCCCGCAGCCCCGCCCCGCGCTCGGCCCTTCCCGCTCGCCGTAGGCGGCGGCGCGGCGCTGTCGCTAACATGGCGGCCAAGGTGAGTGCCGCCTTGCGGGAGGGAGGGCGAGCGGACGGCGCCGCCATGGCTCCCCCGGCCGGGGCTCTCCCTCCCGCTCANTACAGATGTTTTTACTAACTGTAAACGCATCTGCCTGAATGCTGCAGATTACATAAGGACGCCGCGTTATACGTATGAACTCTATTGCATTTTGTTCACTAGCAACCACGAAACAAATCCGTCTTAACAAGTCGTGTTCACTGGCCAAAATACCAGTAAGACCCTGTTAGCAGTTAAGACTTCTGTTTTACTGAGAAACAAGGATTTCAGCCTAAAAATCTGAAAGGAAAACAGGTTAGGATATAAGAGAAATGCACTAGTATTAATAAACTTTTTACATTTGACACATACTGTATTACAGCGAAAAATATCCTTGTAAGACCATTAATTGCTGGGCCATAGGCGACTTCTGTCTAGTTTACTAAAGTAGCTAATAAAACTTGTATAGAGAGCCTTTTTTAGATAATGCTTACATGTATGAAAATGTATGACACCCTTGTACTATGGCTTGCACTTTACTTGCATTAAACTGTGAAGTAGGCTGTAGTAATGTCTTTGTATATTCAGGGGTTGAAATACCAAAGCACTAGAGTATTGTACTGCTGGTGTTCAACCTGTACTGTTAATTGAATCTGAACATGCTGACAATGTGTATTTTGAAAACCCCACTAACTTAAATAATAGCAAATAATGCTATGGGGTCTCCATGGTCTTTGTTTCTTTGTAAATACAAACATTCTTACTGTTTCTGTAGCAATAGGAGGTTATAAACCAAACTTTCACTAGGACTGTTTTCAATAACAAAGAAATCTATAGCGCCTTGTATAAAAATCATGGAGACTCCATGACCTGTGGGCATTTTTTGTTTACAAGCAGTATGTATATATGTATTAGAGGCAGAACTGTTATCACAAAGTTATGTTGTGGATTATTCTTTCTAAAATAAATATGTTTTCTGTCATTATAAAAATCAGTATTTTAGAGCCATCTTGAGAAGTCTGAAGTGTCAAAGCTTCGAGTGCGAGTAATCTTCCATGTTTCAGCCTTGTTTTTCTGATCAGCTGTGAGATTAACTGAGAGGTAACGGTAAACCCCCTGTCCGTGCTGGGGGAAATGGCTGAGTTATGTCACAGTTTACGAGTGTTTTGCAACTTTTCTATAATCGCCACCATGCTTGTGCGCTTTTATGAGCAGATGCTCTACCGATACTGTAGTAAAGTCCCTCAGCTCGTTGATGCTACAGAGAGAGAGAAATAACTGCTCTAGACTAATAAAGGTAAAACTAGGTTTCAACCCCTGGATAATACAGTATTTCTTCAGTTTCACAACAGTATTTTTAATTTTATACTTGTCTATGTTGAGAGATGATCCGATAGTTTATATAGGCAATGAACATTAGGTTTCTTTTTTCCCTCTTTTCAGGTGAGTTCTGTGTGAATTACGTAACCGGCTGCGTTTTTTCTATCACAGATTATCTTGTTAACTTTTTGTGTGTCTACAATTGAAAATTTATGAATGGAAAACTTCACTGTGTGTTGCTCACTGGGCATATACCTCATGGTACATTGCACAGACGTGTAAGTTGTAAGTTGCACTGCAACATTAAAAAAGGAACATATTGCTCTTTTTTCAAAGATATTAACTTATTTAAGAGATATAGTCTGTACATTATTAAAAAGAACATTTATTCTTCCTAAATTCAAACAAAGATTTTGTTTTGGGGAAAAAAAAAAAATGTTGTAAACTTCGGTTGTAAATTTGGACTTCAATAAATGAATTATCTGCACTTAAATTTTGTGCTCATGTGCGCGTGCTCTCGAATGCCTGTAATAAGGAAGAGCAACCATGGTCAAGTGCCAGTTCTGGTTTGAACTGGGAGGTACAGAGTTCCTGGGATCGACCCGCACCGATCACACAGCTCCGGCTGGGGCTGCAGAACACGCGTCACCCCCCCCGGAAACCGCTCTGGCCGTTCCTTTGGTCAACGTAAACGCGTTTGGCCTGGGTTTGTGTCAGTGTTTGAAAACGGCGACATTTGGGATTGGCAGGTCCCGGGCTGAAAGAGAATTAGTAATCGTCTCTTCTGGAGCCGATGCTGGGGGAGAACGTTTCCCAGGAGGTTTTAAGGGGAAAAAACAGTCCCGGTGAGCCGTCAGGCCCGGCCCTGCGGAGCCCACCGCGCTCCCGACAGCCGCTCCGCGGTGCGGCGCTGAACGCGGCTGCCCGAGCGCGGCTTCTCGGGAAGCGGCCGGAACGCGCCGGCCCCGGCAGCTGTTTGTGTGGGTACACGCACGTTCCTGCCGAGCCCCCACGCGCCCGCTCGCTCCGCTCAGGGTGCCCCGACGGTGCGGAAACCCCCGCTCCTTCCCCCTCGGTGAGTCCGGCGGGGCCCGGCCCCGGCCCGCCCCGAGCGCCCGCAGCCCCGCCCCGCGCTCGGCCCTTCCCGCTCGCCGTAGGCGGCGGCGCGGCGCTGTCGCTAACATGGCGGCCAAGGTGAGTGCCGCCTTGCGGGAGGGAGGGCGAGCGGACGGCGCCGCCATGGCTCCCCCGGCCGGGGCTCTCCCTCCCGCTCA
>VZSF01011128.1:448807-474732 GCA_013398295.1 Chionis minor
GAGCCACAAGCCACGTGCTACATAGCCAGAGGGGAAGCGTTTGCTCTCCAGCAATTTGTGACTTCACAACTCCAGCAACTTCAACCAATTTGTGCTGCTGAAGAGCCAGGCCTACAGTTTAGTTTGGCTGTACTAGTTATACTTCACCAGAGGAAGGATTGGCTATTTGTCTTCAATGTTTTTTTGCTTGTACGAGGGTTATCAACAAAGTTCCATCAGGATTTGTGTAGTGTTCCTGTAAGAACAGGTAAAAGGCAGTGCTAGTAAGGTGGCACGTGTTGCTGATGACACCACAGTACTTGGAGTAGTCAAAAATAAGCCTTACTATGAGAAAGTACCAAAGGAGCATATAATAATCATTGCATTTATAAACAATAGATTTCATTCGCCATTGTCTTGTACAGTCAAAGTAATGCACATAGAAAAGCAGTTTTAACTTTTGTGTAGGTGGTAATAATCTCTAAATAAGAAATGAGAACTAGAAGGGGTGTCTAGAGTAATATTTTCCGCAAAAGTTTGTTTGCTAGGGATTTTAGGAAGAAACTGAAAATAATACGAGGAACACTGCAATACCGCTGCGCAACTCTTCATTATGCCTACGTTTTGACTACTGAATGTAATTCTGTGCCCCCATCTCAGCAAGCAATGTAGTACATCTAGAATTTCAGGGTCATCGGTACGGATTTCTGTATGAGGAGAGAGGTTGTGTGAGAAATTGCTATTCCCTGCTTTTAATGTAGAGCTAGACATGAAACATCACATGAAATCAGGTGGAAGTTTTCAACAAAACCAAAAAAGTGCTTTTTGATAAAGTGCATAATCCAGCAGTATGTAATCATAGTATAAATTAGTTTTCAAAAAACCAGACATCTATTCAGGGAGGTGGAGGTGTTGAGGTTGGGTGTGTGCTTTCAGCTGGGTGACATCCTGGTTGTTCCACTTGTGGTGCTGCCGTTTGTGTCTCGGAGCAACCTGGGATCGTGCAGACTGATTCCCCTTCAGATTAAACTCCCCAGAATATTTCCTTCAGTCTGATGAACATTCGGTGCCCAGGCCTAACGGGACATAGGACAAAAAGCAGCCCCTTCTGATGCGTACAAAGTGCCGGTGTGGGGTCCCACTTGAATTAGCCCACCTCATTTGCTGCTGCGAATGCAGCCACAGGCTCCACTCCAGCTCAGTCAATTAACAACGTTGAGATATTGATAGTGCTTCAAGTTATTTACATTGTTTGCATATTTTTTCCTTACGATTTCATTACTGGCTGTTCTCAGCATTAGCTGGCCCGATTCAGTCAGTCTCTTGCCATATTCCATTTCTATATGTGCACAAGTAAATTGTGCAAGTACAAGATGTGTCAGAGCACAGGTGGAGAGGCCCAGTAAAGATTTCAGCTATATCGTTTACTTCAGAGACAAGTAATCAGGCTTATTTTTGTAATGAAGATGTATGTGGTCACTGGCTGGCACAGAGCAGCCTAATTGCACAACTCAATGAAGACAAAGCAGATGGTACTAGCTGTGAATCTGACCCTTTGTGAATAAACACCACAGTGTTCTGCAGGCCCGGAGTCTAGGATTAAAACTTTATGAAAATTAGAAATGTTTGTTTCAAATACTTTTTATTCAATTGGAAGCGGAATGAAAATTCATGGAATGGGCTAAATGGCAATAATGTGACCCTTCCTTCCTTTTCATGTTGTGAGCAACGCTTTCCAACGACATCTTTGGGGGCTAGGGAGAGACGAGGGTAGATGATCAGAAGGATATGGCTCTACCAAATGTATTGTTTATCTTTGCCGTCTCAGCTGCATATTCTATGAATGATGGTACATAACTGCTTGTAGCACATAACATAAGCATTGTTGGCAGAGTTCTGGCCTTATTTGTTTAAAATTCATTACCTGCAACTGAAAATTAGGTTTGGGGTGAGAATATTTAACCATTTCCCGCTTTATTATTTTTCCCTAGAAGGGCGAAACGCCCTAAATCAAACCTGAAATCAAATTACTTGCATCACCTTTGTAACAGAGTATTTTGCAACACTATGCAACATTCCTGGGAGACTGAGTAGACAGAGTCTTTTATAGGATTCCAAAGGTAGTCTGGGATGGAGTGGGGATTTGACCTTTGGTCCCCAAAGGGCCGGACGCTGCCTTTCCGGCGAGGCTAACGCTCTGCCAGGCCATTGTCTCCATCGGGAAAGATGCTCTTTATAGTCAAGAACATTGCCTGAACTAGAGAGTGTCACAAGAAAAGATGGATAAATGCATTTCAAAACCAGAACGGGAAATACGAAAGACGAAGAACTGTGAAAGGGAATATATTTGTCTGTATGTTCACTTCCTCGTTCGGTACTTTAAGTGATTATTTTGCATATAGAAGGAGTGCATAGTGTCAGAAGGAGACATTGTAGGCTGTCTGAGAAGAGAAAGAAAATATTCTAGTCTGCTGCATTATTTCCCGGTAAATTATTAATATCTTGGAAATGCAGGCGGGGGGAATGAGGCATGAGCCTACTTTGGCCAGGAGATGGTGCTGTTTAATTTTTAACTAATTCTAAATGTCCTTTAACTGATGCTGTCATTTTCAAGGTGTGAATTAGACCAAATCCTGCACGCTTTGTTAGGGAAGAAAACCCCGTGTCAAAGGAGCTGCTGTGGGTGAGGGCTGCGGCACTGGCACTGTCTCATGCTCTGACCGCAGGCTGCAGTCCCGAGGCAGCCGGGGGGATGCTTCTGCCTGCCTCGGCGGTCACGAAAACGTGGGCTTGTAGAAAGCTCACTCGTAACTGTCGGAGCTTTTGCTTTCATGCCTTGTGCGCGTATCGCTCTGCAGCCCGCGGAGCTCTCACCAAAGCTGTCTGAGACAGGCAAGAGAGGAAACCGAAATCTGCATCTGGTAAACATCAGCTTTTCCTGATGAACTACCCTGAACGTTGCTACTTCTCTCCTGAGGGTACCTTGCTTTGAAAATTACTTCAGGCCCTTATATTTTTAAACAAAGGTTCCTTTAGCAAACGAACATCATTTATTAGTTTAATGAGCAATAGAGAATGTTTATTTTGTTTCTTCATGATGTTTTCCTTCATCCTCTAGCAATAGGTTTGGTAAGACAGCAGCCACTCAGTATTCAATTGATCTTAATGATCTATCACTCTGTTTAGTTTAGTTTTGCACAAATCAGAGATAAACCCACTGTTATTTACGGAGTGGCGTCTTTATGAAATGTTTAATCATAAAAGACTCAGCAAAACTTCCAGACCTTGTTAAGACCCTTAATACCTGGTTTACTTAATTGTACAGAGACTTACCTGGGTGGGTGTTTCTCTCTCATATCTTAGAGGTATGTTTTCTGCCTTCTCCAGATATGTGAAGACTTCTCTTGAGTCTTTTAGATAAATTGAATTTATACTTTGAAAATGTGTCTATAACAAACAATATATTTTTAACTGATAAATTGGTTTATACAAGTTTTTTAGCCCTAAGACAGCTGCTAAGATACTGTACCTGGTGAGCTGTTTTTGTAATTTGTTGCCATTTTGCTCAGTGTAACCACCTGGTCCTCTACATGTAGGATGTCTGGACTGGACACATTCCAAAAGCTATACTGAGAAGACAAGATTCTGATGATTTCCTAAACGCAAGTCAATTAGAGAATTACAGGTATGCTGCTGGTTTGCTCTCTTTTTTGCACATTTTCACTTCTTGTTCTGGTTTGGAGAGTAACAATGACTTTGTAGTTTTGCCAGTGGCACGGCAGCTGACAAAGAGCCAGGAAACGGCTAAGCTTTTGACTGGATTATTCACATATATTCTGTGGCTTGAGTCTTTCATAGAAAACGGTCATTTTTCTGAATCTTTTTCTTTATTCTCCTCTGCCTTGCATAATTCTAACAGCATTGCTGCAAGAATTCTACGACTATTTTGTACATTATTACTAAATGTAAACTAGCACATAGGACTAAATTTATCAGCTTGCTGTTTAAGACTTTGTCTGTTTTCCTAATGGATCACAAAAAAAGTGTGTATTTCTCATTTCTGAAGCTAACTCCTAGAATACTGATTTATCCAAAGGCTTGTATGGTTTTCCTCTAATAATCACAAATGTAATAATTTTCATTACTTTTTAGAAACACAGTTTCCTTAGTTGTGCTTCCTCACTTTAATCCTGCTCACTAACACCATCCAACTGTTGCGACTCCTCCCCGCAGCTTTTGCAGATAAATTGCTTACCTGAGGCAGCTAAATGACAGGGGAACATTCTCCTCATAAATAGCAGGGTTCGACTGCAGAAACAGACTGGAGCTTTCTGATATTTTGGTCCATCAGGAAGATCTGATTTATTTTTTTTTTAATATAAACATGGAAAGTGTTGAAGGTAATACCTATCATGAATTTAAAACACTTTCAAAATAGTCATAGGAATACAGAAAATTAGCTACTATGGCACTGTTTAGTGTAACTGTAAAAACAAAAAAAGCTTAAAGAATATGTTGCTTCTTTAAGTTCAGTTTTGTTTGTGGGATGAGAGTTCAACAGTAAAATGAACTTAAAAGACAGAACATTTAGGTGTCAATGTTATTGCTTCAATGTCATGCATGCAGTAGTGAGCTTTGGGGTTTTTTATGTTTCAGTTTAGCTTTCTGTAATTTGCAGTATATTATTATGCATATTTTTATAACCTCTTTTTTCTCTTTTGCATAGTCGCGGGCATCCTCAGCCAAGGAGACCAGATCCAGCAACAGACCGTTTTCCTGATCAGCGATCTCCATATGAGAAATTTGGCTCTCCAAGACATAATTTGCCTTACGCAGGTTATGCAGAGAGGAGTCAGTATCGGGTAGGTATGAATAACGTACCTATGCATATGTATTACAGAATCTTCTGTCTTGGTACTGAAAACAAGTTACCGTAATTTGAACTGACAGTATTTATTTCACTAAGTAAAGATGTGAGCTAGTAAATCTAAAACCACCTTTTACTGTATGGATGTTTTCTTCAGGGATATTACATACCTTCTAATTCCATTCTTGACTGGTTAAACAGTGAAGTGTTTTAATCATTTCTGAGTCATTTACACTTAGTTACTACAACTAATACAACCAGGGTTTTCACCAAACTGAGGAATGGCTGCCTAAGACAACCCCTTAGGAAAGGACACTGCTCTGGCAGGGGAATTTCTGGAATTCTATGTTCTAACTTGCTGTACAGTGAAGGGAAGTTATATGGCTGATGTGAAAAAATAGATGCCTAAAAGCTCTGTGCCCATTGGGGCAATACTGCTTGTTCGTGCCAGCACGTCTTGTGATTTCACTGCACTACTGTGAAAGATCAAGCGGGGGGTTCCCAGCCGTGCTGAAACTCTTTCTGTGTTAAGAGTGCTAACTCTCATCTAACACCTGTCTTGTTACATTTGCTGACAACATAAAACTTTAAAAATTATAATAATTTTCCAAACTCTATCCTGAATAATGATACAACCAAATTTCCACTGATGCATGAAAAATACGACTGCTAATAGTTCTGTTAGTGCTTTTCTCTTACAAAGCAGTTTCCTCTGGGGTTTCTGTTCCCCTCCCTCCACCACTCCATAACTCAAACTTATTAAAGCTTCATGGAAAGTTGCTATTGTATGTTTCATGTACAAACAGTATGATGTACGGAGAAATTAAATTATTTATTCCAGAACTTATGAAATCATTTATATAACTCAGTGTTCCAGCAGGCTTTCACGCACACCCCCACACCCCCCTGAATATTGAACAATTTGTAGATAGATGTATTTACTGTTAAGACCTTTCTGTGTCTAAAAGATGAGCCTCATCAAAATTGCTAAATGCGTTAGTCAACTGTCTGGCACAGATCTTGACAGATCAGTATTTTGTGATTACAGTTGGTTTACGTAAATGAGCCTTTTGGGTTATTTCTGTACAAGAGGTACCAATAATCGGTACAAATTACTGGTAAAAAACAGAAAAAAACAGGCATTTCTCTTCATAATGATGTTTTTAAAAAGACAAAAGTAAAGTTTGTTGTAAAAATTAAAATATTAACATTTTACAAAAAAGAAAACTCAGTTCAGAAAGGTGTATGTTTCATCTGCGGAAAAATTTTTAAAAGGTGGGGCCTTTAGCATAAGTGGAAAAATAATTAAATAAAAGGTTGTGATGTGCTTTGACTGTTTTGCCATTAGCTCAATGGAAAAATGATGAAGGAATTTAAATATGGGATTCTCCTTCCAGAGTTCTGGTCTATGGATTATTTGCAGAGGAACACTACAGGGCCAAAAGAAATGTTAGTGGCCACACGTGGCCATGTTTTGTCTTCCACAATAGCCCTGTGATTTCTTTGGCCCCCCCTTTCTAGGCCACAGAAACTTCCTTAACCTTTAAAAAAAACACCTCAATAGCAACAAAATGTTCTGCTCTTGCTGCTTTCTAGCTGGCCCTGCTGAAACGGTTTTAAATATTTCAAAACCTGTATGGACAAAGTCTCAGTATGTTCAGTTATTTGCATTAAAATCACCTCCCAAAGCTATCGGAGAGTACACATTCAGAAGCAGCACATACATTCAGGTACTAATAAGAGAAATATACAAATGTAGTTTGATTAGATACAGATCATTTTAATAGCAAGCATACCGGGGAGTGTATGTCACACTACTGATTTAATTCTAATCTCTTTACAGCAATACTAAGTACCAGTGCTTCCTGTATCTGAAATATCTTGGAGTGCTGCGTGATCAATGGACGATCCAAATGCTGAGAGATCAGTAAAACCTTGTAGGCCGGAACGTGGAGGAAATAGCCTTAACTATTAGAAAGCACTACATGTTATTGCAAAGAAAAGGCATAGAAGGTAATTACAAAACAAAACATGGTATTAGCATCCAATTTGTTTACTGTATAATTGATGACAACTTTTTGTGAATATCTGATTTTATAGTTTACATAGTTGCTTCTAAGTATTGCTTATATAGTTGCACATCTGTTGGGGCACAGGGTTCTTTGGGATTAACCAGGTGTCCTGCATCTGAATGCCAGCAAAAAGCTGCCCTTCCTCAGAAGAAACTCGCAAGAAAGGAAAAAGTCTTCCCAAATTTCAGCATGAGAAATGACAAATATGCATGCTAATCTTCCTTGCTTGCTTCCCAGAATGGTTTCAATCCCTATCAAAGGGAAAGGGATGCAAGGGGATGCATGTTGTGGTCTTTCTCGGGGAAGGCCTGGTAAAGACAACTTTTGCCAGGTGCAGTTTTTGCTTCTTGGTGTCCCTTTGGCTCAACTATTTATTTATGATGTTTGCCCCAGTCTGTGTCATGATCTCCCTCCGCATGCTGGTGAGCGATGGTTCCACACCTAACGCTGTTAGTAGGACCATGAATTTCTCTTAACGAGAATTATAAAGATTCTTCAGGGCGTTGTAGCATATAGAGCCTGTTGTGCCCTGACTGACATGGTTTTGGTTTTCCACTCGGCTTCCCACTATCAGAAGGTGCATCAAATCCTGAAGTATTGACTAATGTGACAACCTCAGCTTTTGAGCCCATTCCCTTGTTTCTTTTTCACTTTGTCGCCTTGTTGATCCTCACAGCTGAAATGGTTTGCCTCTAACAATGCAGCGGCTTTCTTTATAACTTGTAATGAAAATAAATGAAGCTATGGAAAACTGACTACCTTGCCACTAACTAACAAAATGGATATATTTTTCAAAAAAGCCTCAAACACATTATTTTAACATTTATATTAAATGATTCTTTTCCTTTGTATTAGGCAATATGTGAAACTGTAAGACAAAACCAGAATCTTTTTAAAAAGCTGAAAAGATTGGCATTTCTTTTATATAAAACCAAATGCTTTCCATGCCTTAACTGCAGCCTGGCACTCTCCATGCTCGCCGCAGCTGTGTTTCTACCCAGGCTGTCTTGGCTTTCCTATGCAAGTACACTGGTAGAGAAGCCAGAAACCCGTTCAGAACTCTTCATTTTGTTCCTTACAACTATTCAGTGGATAGGTACACCTTCCTGCTGGGGAAAAAAGGAAGGGTACCTCCAACGCTGGCAGTTTTTCTTGGCTCTGTAACTTAGCTGCCATCCTAGCTGGTATTCTCGAATCTCCAGCCACAATGGCCTTTTGTTTTTTTTTTTTTCAATTTCTCCCGCAATGTAACAAAAATCCAAAGTGGGTAAGTTTCACTGTTTTTTACTTACATTGCTGCAAGATACCTGTGGGCATTTAAGTCTGGATGCAGCACATACTGAGGGCAGATCTGCCAAATGTTAAATCATCTAATGCTGGCAAAGGAATTTTTCATGGATAGTTGAAATCACAGGCACCAAAATTCATTAAAAATAATCCAGAGGTTTTCTGCACGTCGACTGCTTGTAAACCTGCATTATAATGTCTTCTGAGACTGCAGCCGGGCTAGCACGACGTTTGTACATATGTGTTAAGACTTCTGTTGCTGGTGAAAGCACAAAGAAGCTCAATGTTCATATTGGTAATATCTGCACAGCCAACTTGAAGCAGCACCTTTGTTCTGGCATCCCCAAAGGATGAAGCATGGAAGAATGCCAAGACCATTGCTTTTACTTGTCTCACCCACTCTTCTTTCAACAGGCAGTAAAAGCATCCTACTATCATCCAGCTACTTCTCAATTTCTATCAGAAATGAGAGAAATGAAAATGCTTCTCTCTCCATTACCTTCAGAACTGGTGTTAGCACATCTGTTTAGATTCCAGGCTATCAGTTTAAATGTCTTTGACCCCGGAAGGTCAGATCCTCATGTGCCAGTGAATTTTATCACCAAATTGCTTTTTTTTCCTGTTACTTCTTAGCCTCCAGTAGTGACATAATTTAACAAACTCTGGTTCCAGAGCTATCTGGAAGGTCTGCCCTCGTGCTGTTTAAACTGAAATGAGTAAAGTTGCAGAGAATGAAGCTTTCCTCATCAGACACTTGCTGGCTGCTGTACCACGAGTTGCAGGGTATCAGCCACGTGGATAGGCGTGCTCCTACTAAACTTAACCTCTCATGGACAGGTCATCAATATTAACGTCAGGCAGTTGTTTGGTGAAGAAAACTGTGAAGAAACTGCTTGAAATAATCTGGCATCACTTCTAACAGCACTAACAATATTAAGGAACACCTTTTTGAATATGCCATCTGCCAAGCATTGTACTTCAGTTTTTGCCTCTTACCTGGAGAGCAAAGCAGCTCTGTAATTCTTTGAAATCTTTGTGTTCTGAACTGACGGGTAAGGAGCAGTTCTGGTCCCCTGCTAGCTATCATGGTTACCATGTGCTACGTCCCCATCAAGTATAAACAGTTTAAGTTGTTATGCAGAGTGGTGTTTTGGCATTTGAGTGTTCTTTGCTGCACTTTTTGATATTTGGATTCCTGTGATCTTGGTGTTTTGGCAGGGTTTTTCTGTTCTGTGATTCCAACTAGTGCTTTGGAGTGATTTTCCTTGTAATTGCTGCCTCGCTCTGCAAATCTGCACTTTGGGTCTGATGTTGAACGTTGTGTCGCACTGTTGGCAAGAGCCTTGTTGTTGCTTGTTGCTGTTTTATGGTCATTTTGCTTTTGAGATTTCCCTTGATGTTACTCCAGAAGAGAGAATCCAGCACAGATGGGATTTTGTTGAAGAAAGGGATAGTTAATCTCTCTGTAGTTCTGCTTTTCTGATTGTAGCACCTTGTGAGATTCTCTCTTGCCCTTTACCCCACTATACATTTTCGTGATTACCTTTTTCAGGTATCTTTTCCTCTTGTTCCTTAATCGTGCTCATCATTTGGAAATTCTTTTCTCATTAGGATGTCTATCTCTTTGCTAGAGTCTGAAGTACCCAAAAAAAAGGGGAGGAGAGTCAAATGTATGAGAGATCTCCAAGTTCTGTGCTAAGGAGGTGAAAGTCCGGGAGTAAGAATCTTAAGAATCTCAGAAGAAAAAAACCCACCTGTAACTCTGTCTTTAACTGCAAATTATAGTTATGTAGTATAAAATTAAATTGATGAAGCAGACGATGCTTTAGCAGATGCTGGACTTATGCTTTGATCCAATCACCAAAGAAAGATCAACTAATTGGGATGTAAATGCGTGAACAGCTTAAAAGCAAAAGTTTCTATTTTCCCACCAACATCCAGATCCAGGCACATCGACAATCCGCTTGGAAAAGCTCTCGGAAATGGCATGCGTGTCTACTTACACTAAAACAAAGCTTTATAAACACCTTAGTTAACTTTATTTTCCATACACATATTTTGTTTTCAGCATATTTGTACAGTCATTTCAAGATTTGGAGAATTGTATACACCACTCTTCATGCTACAACAATCTTAAAGTGCTGGTTCAATTTTTGACTTCTATTGAAGCCCAAAATAACACCCTATACGTATATACAATATATATATGTACATGTGCATCTAGGAAATTGCCACATTTTACTAAAATAAGCCAGCAAAAGTGACACAGAATACTTTGATCTGCAGCCTAAGCATGAAACATAGCATAGATGGAATCCAGCTCCTGCGAGCAGAGAAGCAACACACTCTGACAGGCAAGTGTTACTCTGAAACTGCCAGCCTCAAAATAATTAACCATTTACCACTCTGGCAGGGAAATCAAGTACTGCAAGAGCAAAGGTACAACACAAAAGACCAAGACAACCAAAACCAAAGCACACAGTCCAACTCAGCAGCATTAAATTACACTCCTAAAAAAAAAAAAAATAATAAAAGACAACTTGGTTCAAGAGCCCATTTGTGGTACAAAAATCAGTTTTGTCAGATTCCGGTAAAGCTTATCTTTTGTCACAGTGAGGACAAGAATAATTGGAAGTACAGGTATTTCTCAAACATCAAAACTAATTCTTTAGAAATCTCCCTTCCCTGAATATATAGATACTGTGAGTTACTTAAACATCAGTGTTGACTGTCTCCTTTGTGCACGTGAATCACTGAAGGTGCTTTCCCTACAACCTAGACACAGGCTCAATGCACAAAGAGATTAAATATTAAAGTCGCTGTAGTAAACCCCTGCTGCAGAGGACAGAAACTTTGTGTGCCGGCAGCAGCTCTCCACAGAGCTGGCAGCTCTGAGCTGTCCCAGTTGGAAATCAGGGTTCCCTGCCTGCAAAAGGCTTTTACCAAGATGGACCGAGGAGGTTGAAAGAGCAAGAGGCTTCTTTCGTCCTGTCACTGTGAACCCCAATGGGAAGAAGGCAGAACACAACCACAACCGACTAGCTTCTATTTTGGTACAGTTTAGATATAGAACACAGAACCACCAAAGGTATGGCATTAATAACAAAGAAAGCATCTTGAAACGAGTCAGATGCTCTTATTCCTTTGGAAGTCACTTTCTGCACTATATATATCTGCTAGTTTCTGGTTTATGATCAGCATTCCTCACACTACAAATTCTGTGCTCTGGCACTACTCAACTGTTGTTTCAGAGAGCAATAATTAGGAAGTTAAAAGCAGATTTATCCTATCCTTTTTTATATCTTCACTTGCCTTCCTAGATCACAGCTTTTCAGTGATCCCCTGTTAATCGTGAAAGCTGGCCAAAGGAACTGCAGGAATCTCAGAACAATCTGCGTTCTTAGTCAGTCTTTGAGAGCTCTCAAAATGCCGTTGAGCCCCACGCGGACCAGGGCTGCAATGCTGTGCAGTTCCTTTTCTGTGCAGAGAATTAAAGCCGAGATAAACTGCAGGCAGAGAAATTCCAGCCTCCCACCCTCATTTCACAATTGAGCTCAGAACAAAAAGGGAAAACAGTCAAACAAAATAGCAGAGGACACATTTCCTTTAGCAGACTATTGGCTGTTCTGAGTAGTGAAAGTTCTCCAGGACTGAGCCTTATCTTAGTGAATAAAGACACTAAGGACATCGTGGTAGTGCAAAGCTATTTAACGGACATTAGCAGTCAACTTCTCCATACTGATGTTAAAGAAATCAATTTACTAGAAGAATCAGGTGTTCTTCTCATAGTATGTTATTTTATTAGTGAGATCAGGTACTACCTTTACATTCAGAAGGAATAAAAAATTCAGACTGATTCACAAGAACAAGCCGCTAATGAAAAAGACAACAGCCATATGCCAAGTTCCCAATAGAAGACTGTTAAGAGCCTGGTATTCATTTTCCCGTAACACATACAGTCCATTTTGACACCGCATTCACACCTTTAATTATGGTTTGAGCTTCAGCATTATCTGAGATAATCTGTATGCAGCTAGAAATTTTCTTGTATAAAAAGATTAAACAGCAGAATTAAAGTTTTATAGATGCTTTCTTTACCCAAAATAATCACATTTCTCACACGGACACACATCAACCCTACTCAATTCTATGGTCCTCAGAACACTTACTTTCTCCAAAAATCAGAGAGTAGCTTCAAGTAACTCTGCAATTCATTTCCAGACTCACGGCATGTTAGTCTGTCATGAAGTGTTGTTTTGTTTTAAATAAAGAAACTATGAATTCATTTGTTTTTCTTCTTTTTAAAGGGTCAGATCAGGGAGTCTGGAAAAAGGACAAGAGCAGGGAACGTGGCAACAGAGAGGGAATTAAGAGATTATACAGACTGATAGCCAGTACGACTTTTTCTTCTTCCAATGATATAAGATATAAAGACAAGAATGATAAGGAAGCCGAGTGCCATGCCCACTGCGATGGGAATAAGAAAGTTCAGGTCAGAATCAGCAAAGCATTCTTCAGCTGCAGAAAGAAGAAAAACAAAAAAAGCAAGGGAGAATAAATTAGTAAAGGAAATCAAGCATTAGAAACGAAAGAAAGCAAGGAGCAAACCGATGTTTTTGACAAGTCACACTGTATTAGATACATCCACAGTAAAATCAGTATTGAGTAAGAAACCGACAGAAGGATTGATTTCTTTAAACATACACACTACACAAATGATTTGTATTGTTAACATACTTCTTCCAATTTGCACATTTAATTACGTCTTCCTCTAGCGAGCAGTCTACTGTGATAGACTGGAAATGCAAGGACAAAATAGCAGTGCGTCAGCTGATCGCACCTCAGAGTTAACAGCAACAAAAAAAGACAGACTGGCATATTACTGCCTTGTCCAAGCGACTTCCCAAAGCCTGTCATCACCAGCACCTCTCTAGGTTCCAGACCTGAAGAGAGGTAGCAGCCAGCAAACCCAGTAACACAGTAGAAACTGAAAACTATGAGAGACAGCAAAGATACCTATGCTGAAAGCACTGAATGGAAAACACTGAAAGACTCTCCCTTTGGGTGGGCAACTTTATTTTCAGTCCAAATACAAGAACAGGTTACCAGTTTCAGCTTAGAACTATGCAGACCTTACTGAAATCAACATAGGAGGGAAAAAAAAAAAAGCTGTAATGCTACAGTGGTTTTTAATAAACAGGTGGTGAAAATACACGATTAACTCCTTGCTGATACAAACGCTGATGCGAGAATTAGCAAACAACACTGTGAACCCATTTCAAACCCAGTGCCACACCTGAGACACGGCGGCAGGGCTTGGCCTGCTTCCCCTGTCTGCAAAGAGCAGAGGGAGAAAGGCCACAGCGCCCGTGTGCTGCCTCAGCACGGTGAGGTGCCCAACACACATGCTTTTTATAACACACAACTCCTTACAAAACTTTTTTTGCTTGAGTTTATATTAAAGCAGAGTGTCACGCACACATTCAGTGCTTTATCAAAAGGTAGGTATTGTTTTAAGTGAGTATTTAAAGCATCAGACTTAGTTACGGGAAACTCACTGTCTTGATTTAGCTCCCTGCAGTCCAGTCCACACTTGCCCCTTCACAAAAGGCAACACAAAGCCTTTGGCTAAGGGCAAAGGAAACAACTCACAGAGCTCTTTTGTAAACGCCGAGAATCTGAAGGCACCTACTGCCAAGCAGAGCAACACTTGGGGGGGGGGCAGAAGAGAAAAGAAAATATGTACCTTATACAGTGAGCTACTTCAAAATATTCTGACTACTGAGAAAACATTTAAGCATCTAAAAAAAGAGAATTGCATTTGATTTTTAGTCATCTTTGTTCACTGAAGATCAACATACACAATTTAACAACTACATGCTGGATAAAGGGTCATTAATACTAAACATGAATGAATTTGCTAAGGATGAAAGGTGCCCGGCAGGCAGCAACAGGAATTCCTGTTCTCTTTTCTTTAAGGGCAGGAGATGATAGCAATACACATCACACTATGGCACTGTTACAAGGAATTCCCAGGACAAAAAGGGTTTAAACTTTCATACCAGGAACATTCCAGCCTTTACCTCTCTCCAGTCTGCCACTGGTGTTGGCACACATCTATCCATGTATTGTTCCTGCACAAGGGTTAGAAGCTTCAGAGAAGTGTCTTCAAACGCAGCACCTGGTGAGTGCACACCACCACAAGCAGACTCCACAGTCAGGCCCCGAGGAGCAGCTTTTTTGACATATTTGGTTGAATGTGTCTCCAAACTAATCAGAAATTTTGGCCCCCCCAACATTTTTAGCTCCAGTACAATAGCTGTCTTCCCTTTTAATTCCAGTCATGAGATGCAACTGATAGCCAAAAATTTTGGTTTTATTGGTATACACTATCAAATAGAGAACACTGTGGTAAGTTTAAAAAAAAACCCAAAAAACACAAAACCAAAAAAAGGCATTAATTGGCTGGAAAAGCTTCTTTTGAGGACTACTAGCATGGCATCTTTAAGCTAAAAGATCAGAAATCTTGGTATCTTAGAGCACAATTTTAATATTTAGTAAAACTGTATATAAGGCACAGTCAATAGTAATCAAAACAAACTGCAGTCTATGATAGATTACACACATTAATATACAACATGCACAAGTGCACACAAGTTAAATGCTGTTTCCACAGACCAGAACAAAACTTGTATGTTTATTCACATAATGCCACTGCATGTCTTTAGTATTCTGAAATCAAAAGTGTAGTATTTTGGAAGAACCGAAATCAATTCATCAATGGACTATGAAATAGAACGCATTCTAAGTTGTTAGGTTCAAACACAAACCATGACAATACACGCTGCATCATTTCTTAACCAGGTTTGTTCTTAAGAAATCATTGGCCTGATTCTCTTTAATGCTATAATCTCCCTCTAATTACTTCAGTTATGCCTTTCCCCACCAGCACATCAGTCATCCACAAAACCCTGACCTCCTCCCCCTCCCACAAAACATAACAGCAATAGTTCCCCTTCCCAGGCATCACAACAGACTCATAATTCCATGACATACTTTCTTGAAAAGCAGGTATCTGCACGTTACTGTAGATTTTTCATTATTATACAAAACAAAGCCCAGTATTCCAGTGTCTAGATACTCACTGCAAGTCTCCAGGAAAGGTAACAGTAATGGAAATAGAATTTCAGTGGAAAAAAGAAACACTTTGACAAGAAAACAAACAAACAAACAAAAAAACCCAACCAAACACCACCACCCACCAAACATACCCCAAACCAAAAAAAGAGTCTTTACACTTATTACAGGACAGCAGTAACTCCTGCTTGTTCCAAGTTTTGTCACAGACTCTTGCAGCCTGACTTGGACTGATAATTCGACAGAAATTTGATGCCTGCACTCCCCTTACAGTTTCAATTCACTTTGACTGATTCACATCTTTAGGAACGTCACTGGTACACCTTTAACAAAAGCCTGTTAAAATACTTGTTTTCTTTCACGTTAAAAAAGCTCCAGCTGACACTTCAGAAAGGTGCTAATATTATTTTGACTACGTAGCAGAGGAGAAGGGAGCTTTAACACAGTGATTACATCAGCAGTGCAGGCTAGAATCAGGAAGAAAGGGTATAGGATAAGATCAGAGTTCACAGCATGGCCCAGAAAGAGGTATGGAAGGGGAAGACCAGCACCTTTCTTGAAGCAGAAAAAAGCACGTAGCAGTAACTGTTACCCAAAGAACCGGCAGCACAGACAGGATCAACACAGCTTCCACCTTAGAGGATGAAGCTACTAACCAATTCCCAGAAGACTCCCTAATGCTTTCCCACTTTTGCTGAATGCAGAGACCAATTTCATTTTCCAGGACAACTGCAAGAAGAAACTCAACTGTTGCCAGCTGTACACCAACTGAGGATGGCCAGCAAATTCAATCATAAGAACACCTTGTCTGCATGGAACTACAATTGACTAAAACCGTTTACAAGCAGATTTCTAACGATGACCCAGAGGTACAGGGTCTCAAGCAGTTCCCAAGCTGCCTTCTGGTAGTGGATTGCACCCACGCACAGCAGGATGCGCTGCAAAACAAGGCGTTAAGACACAGACAGAGGACTCTTTCAGGAGCACCTTCACCAGCTACGTAACAGAATCTCAGATATAGACTGATTGAAGTGGCCTCGCTCATTTCATTTATTTGCTTTAAAAAAAGACAGTACAAGATGTCTTGTTTTCAAACCAGTTAAAAAAGGTGAACAAGTTTCCTTAAGAAATAGAATGATCTTTATTATTTAGAGCACATGTTGAACAGGTTGACAGTTCCCTACGGAGCAATACATACACGAAAACTAGTGGTTTTATAACAACAGGCAGTCAGGTGAAACGCAGATGTTTTTTGAACCAGTTAGCTGCACATCAGTCCAGGAGTACTATAATCTGAGCCAATATACTTGCTAATGAAGACTATGTCGCAGGGTTTTGCACACATACTTCTAGTATCATTGGATTTTGGGAGCAGTTTGCACTAATCTTCGATACTGTCACTCAGAAACCGTGCACCGTTCAAAAATTTGCATGGTCAGATGAATAGTGTGGTAACTACTCCTTAACAGAAATGTAACTGGTGCCACTGAACATCAGTCACCAAAAATGCTAAAAATCTATACGAACTTCTGCATTTGAGGGTATATTAATATAACAGTCATTAGATTCACTTTTTTAATTAAAATGGAAAGTCTTGAAGCCTGTTTCAGAATTGAACTTAAGTAGTTCCCTACTTTCATTAAAATGAATTTCAGTAACTGATGCAAAGCTCAAGCTGTAGAATACAAACTATAGTAAGCATTATCCACCCATACTTGTTTCCTTGGCTAGTGTCAAGAGTAAACTGTTTTTACCAAAAAAAATTACTGAAAGAAGTGTATTCTATTATTTGCATACAAACATGCCACGGATATCTCTACAACCCTAGAAAACACTAATAAAACACTAAACCAGGTTTGATGCAGGCTAAACTCATTCTAAAGGGGGAGACAACGTTATGTTCATTAAATAACTAGTTTAGGCAGCTCATGTTATGACATATGCAAAAAAGCCACACTTATCTAAAAGTCTAAAAGACTTTTTTCCCCCCCCCATGCAGTAAAAGCTATATTACAGCACAAGGAGGCCAGAGAAAAGTTGTGCAGCAAGGGTTAGTCTCTACAGAGCTGCAGTTTAAGAACAGTCTAGTTGCGCTGCATTTTTTAAGCTAGTTATCCTTTCCATACAGCAAGAAAAAACAGGTGGTGTGGGTCCATCCCAGACTTGTTTGGCTTTTGCATTCTTAACATTAATAAATGCTACACAGCAAACAATCAAACACAAAGTACATTAAACATTCAGAATGCCAATGGCGGGCAGTTGTAATGTGAATTTTGGTTGGCAGAGAACCATTCAAGATGAAGCTTTAAAGAAAGCTCAAGCGGCAACAACAGATACTGGCTCATTAAATGAAAGCATCTTTAAACAATGGTCATTCAAAGCAACAAGACGGACCAGTTCTGTGCAGAGTATGATATGAAGTTAAGTGCACTTTAAAGTTCTGGAATATTTAGAGAGGTTATTCCCTTTAAACTGACGCCAGCAACAAAGCTTGCATTAATTTAGCAGAACTCTGCCTCAGTTAAATATTTTAGGTGGTTGCCAAGGTATAATAGTGATAAAGAACTCAGTGCCTAACAGTAATTTTTTGTTGTTGTTGAAAGCGTTTGGAAACAGCACTGAAGTCTTCCTATATACCCACCATTTGGCAAGTAGAGGTTACCCATTTTATTTGTACAGCCAGGGTATAGGAATGACTCCTGAAACTACACCAAAGCAGGAGTAAACTACTCCAATTCTGTCAAAGCTAAGGAAGTTACTGCTGCCACTTCAGAAGATCACTTAGTCACCAGCCTGAAGTTCAATTCCATGAAAAATGAAGTTGTTACTGGGCATCGTACAATCCTTGTTAAATACTATACAAGTCACCATAGTGACTAATGCTGCCAGCTTAACCCACAAGTATGACGACGACTACAGGACGCAGAGGAGAGAAGCAAGTACAAATTCTATGCTATGGTGGGAGTTGCCCAATGCACATCAGTTTACAACGTGTTCTTGTTTCAGGCTACAATTTGTAGAAAGCAGAAATAAATCCTTAACACTTTAGGGTTTTTGCAAGATAAAATCCTTAGTCTAGCACTTAAACCAATAGCTGACATCTCCAAAACAGCTATGAAACCCACGTCGTCTTCTTAGAGCAGGAAAACTAAAAACGTAGTTCTGCTTCATCTGAGATAAACATTCTCTGTTTCTCAACTCCAATCAGCTGTGGCTAGTAATTACTCCTAAGTTTGGGGTCTTTTTGGACTTCAGAACTTGCACTTGCTTTTTTATTTAGAGTGAAACCAGAACAGGAATCGCATTTAGATTCACAAAGTTTGATATCCAGCATAGCTTTTTCTTCTGCCAATTATGTAAGCAACCACTATAATGGCAATCAAGCCAGCAAGTGCAGCACCAACTACAATGGGGATTAGAATGCTGTCATCATCCAGCGAACACTCCTGGGCTGTAGATGAGAAAAAGGTTGCAACAAGGAATAAATAAAGACAGAATACTTGCCAAGTCTGGTATAAAAATCTGTTTTCCCTAATATGAAGGTATTAAAAAAAAAATCAAGTATTATTACATCTTTAAACTAAGACAGAAAAAACTGCAGAGGTCTCATGGCTACATCTAGGATATATTAAGCATGGTAATCACTTGAAATGCTTGACAAACTATAATAAACTAACAGAACTGCCCCGGCGTAGGAGTCTTCACGTGCACAAGATCCGTCCTAGACAAGGAAGCAGCCATTCTTCAACTTTTAAGACAAAACCAGGCTTATCTATTTCATGTTTAAGGCAAGTCTGGTGCTTTTACTCATGAAGAATAAAGTGACCCAGATTTGGTGTCAAGAACCTATCCAGAATGGAGACATGTTATAGAGAGAGGAAATAACTATAATTAGGAGGGGGAAGCAACTTGAACTACAGAGTGAACTGGGACCCTAACTCTTTAGAACGTATTATAACAAATGCTGTTTACCTGGCATACATTCGGGGAGTTAACTTACCTCTGCCTAAAAAAAGAAGTTAAAAAATCTGCACACAATGTATTTGTCTGGAGATTAGTCTAGTAAGACTGTGTTGCAAGTATTATCACTAAGTACAAAGGCCAGGTTATACTAACGATTAAGAAAGAGGTCATTTAAGCCATTCCAGTTTTCCCCAGACAAGACCAGGATAATGCAGCAAACAAACATTTTAAAATCTTTCTTTAGTTCTGAATATTCCAAGACTGCTTCTGAAAGCAGCTCTGTCAGTTCTTTCCCCCATCCCCCAACACTCCTATTTGTTAGACTGACAGGCAAAAAGAAACGAAACACCTAATGGTATGACCAAAGTCCACTTCTGCTAAAGCTATGTCCCATTTTCTTATGTATTTGAGCTACAAAAAGCTGCATGTCAAGATAATGTCAGATAACTTCTAACCTATTCTGCAAGGCAATGCTTAAGTCCCTCTTCAGCCTCTCTAGCTCCTTCAGGTTTTATGAAGGAGAACGAACATACCTAGCAGACAGTTTTTAAGTGAGAATAAAGCTTTCCTTGAACTTCAATGTCAGTCTCAGAACTTCTCTTCATTCCACATGAAAAAAAAAAAAAAAAACAAAAACCAAAAAGCAATGGGACAAGAGCTTCAAAAAGAAAGTGCTTGTGCCCAACACTGGTACTTTTTGGCAAGTAAGAAATTTGCAAGCATTGCAACAGTTAACAAAAAAGAACTCTTACCTGTAGAGAACTTATCCTCCTTCACAAGGAATGGCTGAATCCATAGATTAAAAGTATGTATTTGAAGATCTTCATTCACCTCAAGAGTCTGCTCTTTTCGGCACATGTAAGAACTACCAAGGAAAGCATCCCACTTGCTGAAATTGTTGTTTTCTGCGTTTGAAATGACTAAATGAAGGGGGACAAAAAAAAGGAAATTTGCATGTCCACTTTAAATGCAAGAGAGTTGCTAATACAATCACAAGACTAAGGAGCTGAATCTAGAGGGGCCAACTTTTCAACACTGACTACTCCAAAAACCAAGGTGGTCTGAAGCGCAATTGATCTGCTTAACCAAAAGGAATCAGGCACTGAAGTTATTCCAGTACTTGGCAGTACCCTTTCCTCCCTAGAGACGTGACATTAGGCTTTCCTTGTACCTCCACTCATCCCAACTCTGCGGAGTTGTGAGCATTTCAGCTTTAGTGCCTTTTTAACTACAGTAGCTGTGACAAGTAACTTTAAAAATAAAACCACAAAACAACAAACGAGAAAAACATATTTTGATTTGGAAAAAAGTATGCTTTCGTTTTTGAAGGACTGGTCTCTTTTCCCAGTGTATGTTAAGTAGAAGCGGTTGGAAGACACAGCAGCATCTTCAATCAAGGAAGACGACAGCTGTTTTAAGAAAAGCAAAAAGCTTCAGGGTTGGTACAACTGTATTTCACGCCTCAAAAAAATACATTACTGAAAACAGTTATAAAGAAGCACTCTTAGTTTATCCGTGTTTATCACAAAATAAGAGGCCCCACTAGCAGAAGTTTCAGGAGAAGAGAATGATCCTACACTGCTATTTAAAGTAACTGATAGCCATTTCTGCTTATTACTTTTGTTCCTACCAACTTAAGTAGGAGGTAAGCACGAACTGAAAAAAAGTCAGAAGTATTTGATAAATACAGACATTGAATAAAAGCTGATACTTGCTTTAAGGGAGACACTATTTCTTACCAGAACCATTCAGACGGTTGAGCAGCGTAACATTCACCTCTTTCAGATAAAATTTTCTTGCATTCGCACTTGCATTTTTCTGTTTAAGAAGCAAGAACCAACTGTCAGTGTGCAATTCTGCATTTCCAACTTTAATAACACACCCTTTGCAAAGGCTAACACATTTACCAGTCTCACATTTTCCATAACTTTAACCCAACTCTCCATTTGTCTTGAGGCAGTCAGCTAGCCACTTCCACGTCCTACATGGGAACAACCGACCACCAGCAAGTGACAGAAGAATTTTAGTACTAGTGATCATCATGGAGTGTTGTTAAAGTGGAAACTTGGCTTAAAATAAGAGAAGTTACTTACAACAACAAACGTGAAACCAATCAATGTGCTATTTCCATCATTCAGTTTCAGAGTAGCTGTTGTATTGCCACATGTACCATCCGCACTCGTGGTCTTTGGATTGACGTTGATCAGAAGAGGCTGAAATACAGACACAGCGCGTCAGAGACACGCAGCTGCCGTTAGGAAGGCACTGTTTCATTCAGCAGCAGTCTTGGGCTAGAAGAGCTGGTCATGAATATGACAGCAGTAAGACTGCACCTGGCTACTGTCGAAGCAAGGCTACTTGAGTTAAGTTTACACACTGGTAATACAGAAGCAAACAAATTGCACAGTGAAGTCTTATATTGATGACCTAACACAACAGGTTAGCTTTGGCTCCCTCTGTGGGGAACAACAGTATTTGCAGGGACCAACAGCCTTAACAGCTAAGAAAGTTCCAGGCTTTTAATGATGCCAGAGGCACTCCCAGTAACGAGTTACAGTGACTCCACGTAAGGGTTTGAAGTTAGGTATTAGGCCATGAAACTACTCTGAGATCACAGAAGTGCTATGTACAACAGGTAGAAGCAGTTCCGGACAGCCAGCAGTGTACAAAGCAAATACCCTGCGCACACATTTCATACCAAGTAACTACAGCAACCTTTCTACTCTTCTAAAATAGAAGAGAAGCACCTTGTCTTGGGAAACGTTCAGCTGCAGCCCCACAGTAGCCAGAAGACAAGTTTTATTTCCACTTTTAAGAGAATAGTTTCCTGTGTCTGGATTCTCCACAGGCTTGGGAGCAGTGGTTGGAGCAGGTGACAAAGTCGTGGTAGATGCAGTAGTTACATTGGCAATAGTAGGCGGAACAGTAGGTGCAGAAGTAGGTCTATCAGCAGGACATCTAGACTCTGAAAAGATATTTTAACCACCATTTCAGTGACGAAATTTTATTAAAAGTCTTCTGACTCAGAGGTCAGTTCAATACAGATACCAATTTCTCAGGTGAAATCTAGGTTCATTCGGAGCCTGCTCATTACCAAGTCAGAATTCCAAACAGTTTACAGCTACCATTTATTCTCAGAAATTCTGTAATGCCCACAGTTTTAAATCCACATAGCATATGTAGTACCACTCATCTCTGACACACGGAAGTAAAACACACAGACAAAGATAGCTAAGTGGTTATAGAAGCGTGATATTTATTTGCTGTGGACCCTATGAAGCTCTATGTGGCAGGACAATGTGCTCATCTCGTGAGCAGCTGAGCTGCGAGAGGAGACAACAAACTCTGGACTATTTAAACGAAAAAGCAGAGGCTACCACTGAGAAGGGAAGGCAGTCAGTTAAAAACCTTGAAGCTCAAATGATCTAGTAAGCAACAGTAGTTCTGAAGCGCTTATTTTAATACCCCTATGAGTGGAATACACACTTTGCTAGACCACTATCTCAGCATAGGAACAATCTACATTACTATATACTACTAAATCTGTTCTATTAATCTACTTTTCCAGGAACAAAGAAATACATACTAAAGGACATTTACATGAATATTATTCAACACAGCACATCTTAGCACTGGCGGATTTTTCATTATGGGACTTTGCTCCCTGCATTAAGGCACAATACAAAAAAGCTCATTCACACATCGAAACGCTCACCTTTTTTACTGACCGTCCCATTCTGAACAAAGGCCTGCAAAGTAACATTCCAGAAAATCTGTGTTACGTTTTCTGCTTCAAAAAAGGCAATATTATGACACACGAAGACGTGATTCAGTTGGACTGGATGCATAGTTTCCTTTACAACAATAGTCACTGGTCCTACAAATAAGAACAAATGCTTTAATACCTCATAAACTACAAGAACATTTATAGGTAGTGTTATGTTTTATATAATTCCATAAGACGAAGTGTAAGAGATAATTAAAGTTTAACAATCCTAACCTCTCTTGAATATTTTACCTATGAGTCCTGACCTGAAATGCTCAGTAATGCAGAGAAGTAACCAAGCTTCCAGAACTAGGCAAGCCACTAGAAAGGTGGACCTTTTTACGTAAGTTGTAATTTCAGGAAAAAAATATCCTATTATTAGTAGATACTGGTACACGGAAGGCCTAACACAGTAGTGCTTTGCTAGGTGGAAGGTCAAGTAGTGCACACTAAAATGAATTTTCCATATGCCTGTGGTCTACTAGCACCATCTCACTGACCTAGGCTGGTCCAACAGTTAACCTTTCCTCTCTGTTGCACTGAAAAAGATTACACATTCACTGAACCTTAACTCGTCTGTATTCTTATGCAGCAGGTAGGTATGATGAACAACAGTCAGGCAGCAGGTGGCACAGAAGTCATTAAATTAGCCCTTTGAAACACTGAACTTTGAAAAAGCCAACCAAGGTCAGGTACACGAGATCTGACACTTGTGGCCAAGACTGCTTTGTAAGTAGGATTCTGCACTGAACATTACCTTTCCTTTTAGCATCAGGAAATACAGCGGTATCATTGGTGTTGTACGTAAACGTGACAAAGTCCCCCCGGTACGTTTCATTGGTTTTTGTAAAGTTCACGCTCCAAGAGTGACCTTCTCCAAACTGTACAGCCAGAAGCGCAGCTTGTGTGTCATTGCCACAGACACTTCCATCGTGTGTCACAGTGGATGACAAATTCAAGGTTGCAGTTTTCTAGAAGAAAAGGGCGATTTAAAATGTTTTTACAGATAGTAGTTCTTCCCCATGACAACATTATAAACCTGCCAGAGTCAGACGGAACCTTGCACAAGATCAGCAATTCTTTTAGGTTATTCTACAAAACTATGAAAAAGACTCTCTGACATCTGACTTGGGAAGGAGCCGTTTCAGACTCAAGTACGGAAGCACAAATCTAACTTGGCTGTAAATTTTGACCGTGGTGAGCTGCAACTTTGGCTTACTATTTGGGCTAAGGGTATTATTACACTGATACACAAAACCCACCAAGTTTGATGAGTACATCACTTAAGGAAGTGCAACAGGGCACTTACAGCTAATTGTATTATTAATCAAGAATTATGCTCTGCTTTAAAATTAACATTTAGGAATACTCTTAACAACTGACTTTGTTAAAAAAGCAAAAGGTAAAAAAACCCAACCACCCTAGGTAAAAGAGCGTACTTAAACTTTTACCCAGGATAAAACAGAGTTCCCAACACAAATTACCTCCAAACACTTACGTAATCACTACTGTTTGTTTCATATGTTATCAAGAATCTCATCATCCATTCTGCATACAGGCACGTAGCATTAGAGGCATCCTTCACATCTACTTCCACTGCACAGGACTGGAGAAAACCTGTAAGATACAATCATTAGCTATTATGACATTGCTTTTACTTCATTTTCTAGAACGACTTAAGAGGACAGCTCATTACAAAGTAGTAAGTTATTTTGGGACTGGATTCAATTTGCCAGACACTGAAAGAGCAGCTAGATTTCTAAAAAGCATTAAAACTAGGAAGCACACCGTGAAGTTACCAAAGCTAGGTAAGAAGCTGACAGAATGTTTTACCAGTCTGTTTACCTGCCAAAGACTAACAATCTAAATAAGCATTAGCTTTCTGGTGACAAACCAAGTAAACCAAAGTGCATGAACACAGCAATTAAACTATGTTGTGCTTGTATACCGGGGTCTTCCTATTAGCTTAATCATAGAACATCTCCAGTTGGAAGGGACCCATAAAGATCAACTCCTTGCTCCTTGCAGGGCTACCTAAAACTAAGCCATGAGACAGAGCACATAGTCCAGAGGCTCCTTGAACCCTGACAGGCTTGATGCCACGACCGCTTCCCTGGGGAGCCTGTTCCAGTGACTGACCACCCTCCCAACCAAGAGCCTTTTCCTAACATCCGACCTGATGCAGCTTCATTCCGTTTCCTCGCATCCTGTTGCTGGTCACCAGAGAGAGGAGATCAGCACCTCCCCCTCCGCTGCCCCCCTTGAGGAAGGCGCAGACTGCGACGAGGGCACCCCTCAGCCTTCTCTTCTCCCAGCTCAAACAGCCCAGCCACCTCAGCCGCTCCTCAGGAGTCTCGGTCTCGCCCTCGAGACCTTCTCCATCGTGGTCACCCTCCTCTGGACACACTCTCGATTCACGTCCTTCTTACACAGAGGAGCCCAAAGCTGACCCGCTCCATCAGCGCTAGCGCTCAGGTTGACCTCTAAGAGATGAGATCGGGGCGCCTTCATCGCGCTGCCACAACTCCTGGCCCAAAGCACACGGACGTGAAGTTCCCGTCACGTTTTCAGGGACCTTCTCCCACAGCGGCTGGATTTCGGACCCAGCGAACCTCGGCAGCGGCCTCCCCCCGCGGCCCCTTCTCGTCCCCAGGGCTGCGGCCCAGCTGGGGCCGGCACCACGCAGGCGCCCGGGTAGCCAAGGGCCTGTCAGCGCCGCCCGGGCGGCTGGGCCAGCACCAGCCCGGCTGCCCCGGCCCACGAGCCCCCGGCTCGAACGCGGCCTGCGACGGGCGCCGCGCCGGACCCGCGCTCCCCACCGCGACACCAGCATCAGGCTCCCGGCGAGGCCGGC
>VZSF01011128.1:474927-489035 GCA_013398295.1 Chionis minor
GGGCGGCCCTGGCCCTCGGCAGCCGCCCTGTCTCCTCTGGGACCGCTGCGGGATGGGCAGAGAAGGCTGAGAGGAGATGCGCATTCAAAGAAGTTTAATATAGAGGCTTTCACTGCCAAAATTAAAGAATTACGGTATTTTCTGTGTTTGTAGTAAATAAAAAGGGGGAGAAATGGGCTAAATTAACCTAAATATTTAAGCCAGTGGTGCAAGAGCAGCAGGAGTGGGTTACCAGTGGGTTACCAGTGCATTTGAGACTGGAAGGAGGTGGAAAATGTGATGGAGGATTGAGGGGGAAGACCAAAAAAACCCAAAAAAACCCCAAAAAGGAAGGCTGGCCTGGCAAAGGCGGGGGAGATGGGGAATGGGGAAGAGGAGATTGGGGCTGGGAGGCAGCAGGGAAAATGGCGGGTGGGCGCTCAGGTGCCCGGCGACGCAGGAGCTCTAGGCTCCGCAAGGAAGGGCACTCCTGGAATGGCACGTTTCCGTTTCTGACACTGGGAGAATATGGTTTCTGATGCTGTGGGAGTATTTCTAATAATTGGGCACTAAGAGATGTGCCCAGTCACGGGGGAAGAAAACGGACACCCTTGAAGAAGACAATAAAACACATTGACCTGATATACTGCGACAGTGGGAGCACAGACGGTGTTGACAGGGAAGCCGTTACAAAGTCTGGAGGAAGTTGAAATAACACAATTTGTGATTAAAAGTCAGTTAAATACTCTGAGATGTATATTTACAATACCGTACTTTTCTGAAGAGTATCACAAACCCAAATGCGGCACGTCGGGAGCACCCCCAAAAGTGCTCCATCGTACCCATGGGGGTTCCATGCACAAATGCTGGCGTGCTCACACACGTTCACTGCTTCTTTCATTTTCTTTCGTGCTTAATAACTGCACCCATACCTGAGTTACCATGTGTAGCACATACCTGCACACACATGTCTAAGCACCGTTGCATATGAATACCAAAATTCATGTCATTTCTAAATGCTTAGAATAATTTTTTACTTAGCCTTTAGGCTTAATTTACTGAAAACTTATCTGAAGAAATAAACTTTATATTTAATAACTGAGCCAGCACTTGCTGTAGGCTGTGGGGGAGCATCCGGTAAGAGCAGCAGAGATGAAACCACGACTTTTGAAAGCAGCAAAGTCTTTTTGTCTTTCTCAGCTCCACTGCAAGGACCGGGGCATTTCAGCGGGGAGGGAGAGTCCTGCTGCTGGGGCTTTTGCATCTCCTCGGGCTTCGCTGTTTTAGTGCAAAGTCCTGTTTTCAAAAGGGGATCCCTCAGCGAGTTAGGAGCAATTACATTAAGAGGATTGGACTATTAGGAGAGAGACTTTGAATTAGGCTTTAATTAATTGGAGGAAGAAAAAATGATTGGTCTGTTCCAGGCAGTTTGTGTGATGGAATGTCACCTTTTGCATCAGCTGGAACATTTACTTCAGGACATGTAGCTTTATGTATTAACACTGGTACTTTCAAACACACCCTTGTTCTGAGTGAAGAATCCTGAATATTTTGGTCTCTTGTTTACACGTAGGAAATAGACTGTAAAATGACTAGATGTTCTGCAGACGTAAAAGGAAGACTGATTACCTTGTTTCCTGTATGCCAGTTTGGTGAAGCTTGAAATGAAATCCAATGGTAGCTACTGTAACGAGCAAATCGGTTTCTGTTTAATAACACAGAATAAAAGCAGCAAGTGGCGTGGGATTAAAAGAACAGTATCGTTTATATTATTTAGCATAATGAAAAATACATTGTTTTGCACCAGAAATATCAATGTTAATATCAGAACACAGATTATTCTCTTTCTTTGTTTGCACCTGGTTGCTTTGCTCTCCCAGTATCTCCATCCCTGCCATATAACTGCCTTCCGCGGGCACTTTGTGGTAGGACAGCACTTTACAGTGGTCTCCTTGGGGAGACCAAAGGATGAGATTCCCGCTGTGGGGAGTTGGTACGGGCACCTCGTGTTCATGTAGGGGTTGCCATTTGCCCAGCAAAGCCCAAATGCTTCAGATACCTCGATGTGTTAAAAGGTTGTTAGAAACAACGTGCCCTTGCGTTAGCATAGTGCGAGTCTCCTCTTGCCCAGCCAACTGACAGAAGCTTGGTTCTGGCACTGTTCTCCCTAAATAGGAATTTTGGGGCAGTTCTCAAAGCATATCTCCTGTTTGTAGCTCTGGAAGGAGCAAAATGAAACTCCATTCCTCTTTTGTTTAATAAATCGTCCAACTTTCCTTAAGAAAAAAAGGTAGTGGTTGGGGTTAGATGTTGTCCAATTCCTCTTAATTCCATGGAAAGCTGTTATATTCACTACTTGCACGTTTCAACCTCTATAAAAATCCACTGTGTCTTATTGATCAGGAGTACTTTCTTTGTAGATTGGGGCAGTCTTAGAGAACAGTAGGATTTATGTGATACTGGACTTCAGAAACACAAGATGAAACTCATCTGATCCGCTGTTTTCCTTTCATGATAGAAGTGTGAATGATTGCTACCATGATGCAGAGAAAACGCCTTACCCTTTTGCTTACTAGAGAGAAACGATGCATTTGGTATGATTTTGGTAGGCGCTGACGGATGGCAAGCTGATCCTGGTTTTCTACGACATTCCTTATGTTTATTGCTGGATGTGAAAACGAGGACTGTAATGTTTCTGTTCAGCATTACATTTTTGCTGCATGTTACACTTAATGTGATGTCAGTAGCTTTAGGAATATATTGACGTGTACTGATTACAAATATGCAAAACCTTATGATTTCTTTTCAAAGCTTTGCTTCATCAAGGAATATAAATTCATACCTGATTTCAAATGTATAGGCTCTTCTGTGACTTTCATTCACATCATATTCTTGATGTCCAGCATACGCTTAATCCTTTGCGAATCCTCTAGCAGTTTCAGCTGGTAAGATATTACATCTGTAAGCAAACTTCTCTTAACCCTGGGGCTTGCAAAAACTGAGGGATGTGTGTGGTCAGAAGCAAAGTGTCCAGTGTTTAATAAAACACCAGCTACCTTAATGTGTCTGATACCTGGTGCAGAAGAGTCCAGGTTGTGGTGAAACAAAGAAAGAGTTAATAGCCAGGGCATGCAGTAATCACTACTTTATTCCAATGTATTTTCAGACGTTCTTTTAGATGTCTCTTTAAACAACAGGGCATTTTCTGTATTTTTTTCAGGGACAAGATTATGGCAGCACCTTTCCAGGAGGTGGATTTGGTACCATTTCCCATGGGAGTGATGGAAAGAGGAAGAGATTAATACTGGCCGGAGAGGTGGCGGATTCGCTCGGCAGAGGGGGGTGAACCACAGGGACCTTCTGGGGACTGGGCCAGCAACTGTGAGAATCCCAGCTATTCCCCAAAGTTTGCCTTCTCACGCTGCCCCCGTTGGGGGCCTGGGGAACAAGGCCACCATGGTGAGGACCATCCATTGTCCAGCATGGCATGACATCTGCAGCGCTTCCGCCGCGCGTGCCAGCCTGCCCAGCGCTAGGCAAGGGATGACTCTGCTCCACTGGCTCTGGAAATAAATCACTTGTGTTTTCTACCAGGCGCCAAAGCTGAGGTTCCCGGTGGCTGGCTCCGGCAGGGCTCCCGGGCTGGCGGGTTTCTGGAGGCGGTGGCGGGAGCGAACCAAACCATTAAACACTGCCGCAGGAAACTGCTGAGTCAAGACCGGGGCGATCACGTGAAATACCAAAAAAAGAAACCTCGGGGACGGGGTGGGGGGGGGGAGGTGATGGGCTCCACGAGCCGGTTGCAGCGGCGAGTTGCAAAACTCCCCGCAACAGCGCTCTGGCTTTCATTAAAAACGCGCTGCCGCCTCAGCAGGCGGGATTTAGGCGTTTGGTGAGTCCCACCAAGCTACTTCTGGGTGTCAGGCTGCTTAACGTGGGAAAAAACCCACAGGAAAAGGTCAATACTCTCAGTTTCGTGTTTTTATCAATACACCTTGCGAACTTGGTGGAGACGCATCTGTCAGCTTGAGAGCAGAAGTTGCTTTGTGAAAATGGCTGGCTCCGCACACAAGGCACCTCCCACTTCCAGCTCTTATGAAAGATGTGTTTGTTGACCGTAACTTCTCCCAAGAAATTTCAGCAGGAAATTTCAAGCTTCAGCAGGAAGTTATATCTAAAGTGCGGGGTTGGAAGGGAGACATTAAACAGTCATTTTCACAGCTGGATATTTTAACTGCAGGTCCAGCGCTACAGGACCCCTTGCGACTTAGAATGACATGAAATCCATTTTACAGAGAGCGCATTAGGGCAGATGTTATGTCTAATAATCATTTATGTAATTAGTCTACAGTTTCCATCTCTGACAGAGGTAGGAAACCAGGTCTGGCAAACCCCGAGCTAATACCTGTTCACCGCGTTGTCCCCAGCAGTAAAACTGTGGAATGGTCTCCCTCCAGTTTGTGGTTGAGCGTCTGCTTCGTGCTTTTGGAGCCAGGATTTGAAGCAGCAGCTGCTGCCGTAGGAATTAAAAGGAAGAAACGGCGGGGATATGCAGACGGTGCTGGTTCTGCAGGCAGCAGAATCAGCCCTTTGGCTGCGGAACCAGTTCTCCGGCGGAGCGAGCCTGACCTACTGCTCCCTGTCCGCATCCAACAGGAGAGCTTTACCTGCACGGTGACAGGCTTCCAGCTCACCTCCGCAGAGCCCGGATTTTGTAATCTTTGTTCCCGGCTCATGCCCGAAAGCTGTACCTCCTCTCCAGCACGCACCTGGCAGAACCTGGCCTGCAGAGTGGCTTATTGAGCCACAGACAAAACATGCCATAAACACCCTAATTTAAAAAACAAAACAAAACAAAAACCAAAAACCAGCAAACCCCAGCCTTTGGTGAAAATTCGTAGAGCAGCCTTGCTTTGAGCCTCAAACCAGCACCAACCGAGAGATTTTCTTGCTGTAGCCGAGGGACTGCTTTTGAAAAAGGTACCCATTTTTGGCCATGGTAACAAATCATTCTCAGATACATTTCAAGCTTCAGAGGCTGTACAAGGGTGAAACAGAACATGCATTGTGATAATTTCATAGGAGATTTGGTCTGGGAGGGAAAAAAAGCTACATGTCCAGTGAACATCTTGCTAATAATACAGCGCCGATACTTCATGCTGTATTAAAGCTATTTACCACTTCAAATGGTAAAAAGAAATCCATTCCATGTAGTCTTAGATGCAATTTACTTGCCTACTAGCCCCTCTCCATGTGCAAAGTCACGGTGACTAAGCCTTGGGAAGAAGCATTGTGACCCTTGAGCCCTGCAAAAGCCAGGGCATTATCAGCCTGATGCGTGCCTTAATTGTATAAAGCATCTAAATGTTGGATCTGCTGGAAAAGCAGTTGCTGCGACTTCCTTATTACTGAAAATGTCATTACATGGAGCAGAAGCTCTCGACTTACATTTTCTTGAAAAGACAAAATTTCATAGCAAAAGCAAGTGAAGGATTACGTAGGCATTTTAACACAGAAATACCTAGTGACAGCCCTGTTTTCTCCAGCTCTAAACCACAGGTGTTTCAAGCTGACAAACAACTGATTGTTTTAAGGAGTAAGCTGAAGATCCACCATCAATGTTATAGAAAAAATTTGATTCGCTGTGCTCTTCTCTCTGAACGGCCTCGTTTAGCATTAGCAGGTGAAGTAGGTGAAGCCTTAGGCCACGAGAGCTGACCAAACGTAAACTTTTCATAAAACTCATGCTGCTGACAAAGAACTCGCTGAATTCTGTGGATGAGGGGAATGAAGAAGATGAGGACCAAGGAGACAATTCCCAGAGAATGAAGTAACTTCAGAAGGTGGCCAGCACAGCTACAGTGAAAACCGGTAAGAAATCAAGAGGCCACCAGCCAGAATTACGTGGTTGGACTTGGGGATGGGGTAATGGGTGGGATTGAGAGGCGTGAATTGGGGTAGGGTCCCTCTCTGGACGTACCCAGATCAAGCTGTAGCTGAAGAACTAATAAAAGACTAACTGGAAACCTTCACTTGGACTTGGCATTCTCAGCAGGATCCATAAAAATCAATAAAAATTTAGTATTTGCTGGATGTGAACTACTTTTCCTAAACTTAAGAAAAGGGATTTATCTATGGTGCTGCACTCCTCCTGATTTTAGGAAATTAATTTTCAAAGTTACTTTTCTTCTTTTGCTTGTATTCTAATGCCTATTTCCCATAAGCAACAGCAAAACGAGTTGTAAGAATCATTCTGAACTTGACCTTGTATTAGGGAACAGTTACTTAACCAGACGAAAAACCTGCCCCGTTGGAGGTTGATCAACATCCATGGCTCCTCTTCCCACTTAACTCCGTATTTTACAAGATACCCTCTGCACAAAGTCCAATGTCTCTCTGCCCCTCAGGTTGAGGTGTTCGTTTTCTAAATATCAGTCACATCCACAAGCTCCTGCCTCTTTAAGGGAGGGGGGGGGGGGGGGGGGGGAANGGGGGGGGAGAAGGTAAATCTGTCTTAAATTTGATTTGGCACCAGTTTGTCTCAAAATCAGGAGAAAGTACAGTAACAGAAATTAAAAGTATTTACTGCTCTGGTGTTTTTCTCAGCATAGATAAAGATCTATCCATCTCCAAATATCCACCTGCTTCTGTAGGCCGGGTGTTTTGGGTTTTTTTATTACAAGAAAATTCTATAGGATGGTGGAGAACGTAGGAAGTAGGAAACAGTCTCTTTAAGGAGAAATTGTTAGCGGAAAAACCACCCCGTGCATTTAGATGCCTCCAAGCTGTAAGAGAGAAAGCAAGCACCCGCGAGGCCAGTGGAAGACACTTCCCATACCGGTTTAAAACCAGCAGGCGCAGGGAGCATTTTGTGATTAGAGCAGCACAGCGCATGGCCAGCCTCCCCTTACCGGCGATGAGTTTGGAGGATCAGCACTTGCTGTGCTACAGCTACCAGCCTCTGCAAACCAGCTCTCCAGAGCGCAGAAAGAAAAACTAACACGCTCAACCTCCCCTCTCCTCCCAGTCCGCAGAGCACCTGCACAGGGAAGGGCTGGGTTGAAGATATTCCTGACAAATCCTGCTCAGATTTAGTCTAGCAGTTCCAAATGGCTGAAGAAAAATTAAGAAGTGGCCCACTTGGACATCAGCAGTAAGAGAAGCAAGTTCTCCGTCCAGCCCTGTCATGTGTACCTCAATAATTGTACCAGAGCCATTAAAAAATTACTAACTGTATTGGGAGACAAGGAATAATCATACAGCAGGAGTAGCCTCCTCTCCTAGCAGCAAGCCACCACTTCTGGTATTTTTTTTCCCCACTATTTCTGGTACTTCTACACATTCTAATCCCAGTTCAGAGTCTGCAGGGATGCTTCCTTCCTTGCTCTCCAATGACCTTGTAGAAGACTTAGTTTAAAAAAAAAAAAAAAAAGGTAAAAACATTGAGGAATGGAGGCCACTTAGAAAACTCAAGGGATTTTAATGACTGAATGAAGAAGGAACTACTTATTATTATATTTAAGTAGCAAACAGGTACTTTGCTATCAAAGCACAAGCTAAAGAATCTAAAGAGCCACAAACATTAGTAAGCCCAAACATACAGAACTTGGAGTAAGAAGGCATTTTACACACATGAGTTTATCAACACAAAACTGTTTAATATTTATTAAATGACACAAAATACCTAGATAACAGACTCACTCTCTGAAAGGACATGTATTTACATTATTTACCAACTTAAGAAAGACTCTCTGTACCCATATCAGACTTATGAAACATAAAAAAGGTTTTGCTGCTTTTTGCATCGAAGGATGCAATGGTGACACATGCCCTGTTTGCAAGTCTGCATAAACTATAACTTTTTGATGCAGTGAAAAAGCACAATTTTTTATTCTGGTAGCCGAGTGAAGAGGCTTCTGAAGAGTAACAGGGTTAGGTTTTTTCCCCCCGTTCCAGACATACTCTGAAGAACTGTTATACAAAAAGTATATTACATTTTTGAATGCTGCTGTACTCTTACAATTTTAGTGTAACGTCTCAAAGAAAATATTCTTCCTACTATATGAAATCACTAAAAAAAGTGGTATTTGAGCATTTCTTTAGATGCACTTTTTTTTTTAAAAGAAAGCATTAGGGCAAATGATATGTCTAGGAAAAAATGAAAGACTGACAAAAAAAGAGAGCAAAGACCAAAATATGAAAAACAGCTAAAGCAACTTAATTTGCTAGGGTTTGTTTGTTTTATTAACTATTTACTTTGGCACCTTTGTGTAAACTATAGAACAAAACAACGTTTACAACACATTTGCAATTACAGCATTTAAACAAAATGGTCACTTTTTAAACCAGCCAAGACAAAAAAATAGTCCATTTATGGGTATAAAGATTAAAAAACCTAAAATATATATTTCTAAGAATAAACTGCAATTTCTTATGAACAAGGTGCTATAAACTGCATGCAAGAGTCAAGATTAAAAATGTGTGGCCACAGACGAGCTGTGTTATAGCCAGATGAGTTGTGGTCCAGGCCCACTGATTTTTTTCTTAGAGAGAGATATATGGCTCAATAGGCAGGCACATGATCCCAGCAAGAAGTTGCAGAGTTGTACGGCTGGATGATAAATCTTGGCTGCAGCTTTTGTCATTAACCAGGAATGAGCGAGACCTTAGCAGAAGAGATGAACAAGTTCTGGGGGAAAACCCATGAAGATACAAGAAGGAGAAGCCTTCTCCCCTCCCCTCTCTCACCCCCTCTCTCGGCCTAGCCAGGGTTCTCAAAGTCCGTTCTTTGGGTTGCTTTAACTAGGTTGCCACTTTGGGTCTGCCTCAGATCGTGGAAGTCTGATGAGATTTGAGGACGTTTTCTAGATAATATTTTCTGCATTTAACTTACGGAAATGGATGGGATAAAAATTAAACCTTCAGACCTTTCCGGTTAGTTAGTTTGACTGAACGCATCACACTTTGTCTAATGAGGGAGGACTTTACCAGAACAGGTATTGTCAGTGTGTAGTGGAGTTAGATTTATATGCTACAACAGACTGAATGGAACCAGTTCAATACTGATACTCATCATCTCCTGACTCCCAAAGAGTTAAGTTTTATGCTCCTTCTCCAAAAAACCTTTTTAAAAGGAATTTTTTATTGGCTAAAGATACAAAACACATACAAGAAAAAGGAACATTGAATGCAAAATACAGAAGGTTTTTTGGGAGGGCATTCTTCCCTCCCCAGTGAATCTATTTGAACTAATACTTAAAGATTTGCAGGAGCAGTCTTCAAGTTTCTTACCAGGTAACTTTACTGTTAGTATTTTTCTTACAGAGGCAAGGGTGGTCCTGGATGTCTACCAGTGGTTATGCTGCAATAGTGTCAAAGGGTAAGGTAGATTTTCTGCAGATCACAAAGAGCTGTATGACAGTTAGTAGAGGGTGACAGCAAATAATTTAGTAGGAGAAAAAACACACCTGCTTCATTTGTCAGCTGAGGACTGCATATAAAAGAGCTTGGGAGAAAACACAGCCAGAGAAAATACGGAATTAAACAGTAAATCAAAAAAGCAGTAAGGATGGGATGCGTCAAATACAAAATACACACAACATACACACACACTCTCCCTCTCACACATGCACAGCCCTGAATGTGGGATCACAGTGATAAAAGTTATAGATCATAGAGAGCTAAGTTACGTTGCCATTAACAGAAGTTACATCTTGCTTTCAAGAAGTATCTGGTATTCCCCAGGACTATCAGTGCCTGAAAGAGGATGAGGTTTTTCATTGTGCTCTGCAAGACAGCTGATGGTAGGTCTAAAGCCTGACTGGGTAAGGAGGAACTGTTAGGTGGAGGAGTCCTTTTCTGCTGACACTTTTTTTTTTTTCCATATATTCCTGGCACATGCTGCTATTGCAATAAAAAAAATGCATTTTGTTGAAACAAAGCTCTACATTCAAGTGGCTTATTCTCTCCCACGTCTTACAAAGATGCAAAGAATGCTCTCTGGTCATCTAAGAAAATATATTTTAGATGCCTTGTAGCAATATTTAACTTTCTATATGAGAGGTAGGCTTCTGGGTTCTAGGAGGCCTGCCACATCTAGGGCTGAGTTCTTAAAGCTTTAAGTTAAAGCAATCCAAAGCAGGGCAGTCTTACAAGAGCTGCCCTGTCTAAACCTTGAGGTTAGTTCAAGTTTAGAATGTTGCAAAGCAAAACAAGTATTAAAATCCATTTGTAATTTTTGTTCTTACAGCTTTACCACAAGAACAGTGTGGCTTTTCATAGATATCTGTAAATAGATTCTCTTTTCTGAGTATTGCTGCCAAGAGGTGAAGGCCTCCTACCCATGACTAGTAAAAACTGTCACTTCTTCCATTATGGCTGTTTTATGCTTAAAATTCCCAAAGGTGAACACTAAGTCTTATAAGCAAGCCATATAAATCTAATCAGAACTTGTTTTGTTGTAGCAGTTACTTAAGAACGGTGTTTGTATATACAGTATATATGCCCACACTGCAAACTTTATACATAGTTTTCTATTGGTACCATTTTGTCTTAATTGCCACCAAGAATATTTTCCATTAGATCAGCAATAAGCATAGCTTGGCTTATTCCCTATTTTCCCCTCCCTCCAGGGAAAAACCCAAGTGTGGGCATCAACCAAACCAATGGTATGTTACTAACTGAAATGCATTCTGTACAGTAAATTAAAAGTTTGCATGCAGTTTAAGCATTTTAAAGGCTATTTTCTTATATTAATTAACCTTCTGTTTCCATTTAAAGGTGTGAAAGACATCTGTAATATATCAAGGGACTCCTCTTCAGACCCAGAGACAAATGGAATCACAAAGACCAGGTACTTTCTTTCAGCTTTCTGCACCTTACTAAATAACATGCAAAGAGTTCAACAGCATTCTTCTTAAAATGTAAATAGTACTCTTTAAATGGGCATGTTAACCACTGAAAGAAGTCCACTCTACTATACTTTTCCATTACACAGCTTTCATTCAATCATCGGTTGTATAAAAAGTCAATTAACGGGATCAACAGGCTAGTTTATCCACTGGCAACTGTGTATGACACCGAGTGTGCCGTAAAACAAAGGCCAACATATGTTTATGCAATATAGTTGTACTGATTCGGGTTTTCTTTATCTCTTTCCATGTAGTCCCTGTCAATTAAGGATTCTATTCTCTTCTTAAGGTCAGCAGGCTGTAAAATAAAGCAGATGTCAGCATTATTACTTTGCAGTCAATCTTTCTTGGTTCTTTCTTTCTACTTAAGGGAAACATCCATGCTATTTAAGATGGATGAGGAAACAGAAATCATAGTTTAAAAAAAAGAATCCCTTCAAGTATCAAAACCTCTAAAGTCTGCAATGTATAATTAATTGAAGAGAAAGTTACAAAATTAGCTTGTCACCTGCAGCTAAGCATAGGCTTTTTATAGCAGGGAAAGATATTTGCTGCTGTTTAAACTGAACTTCACTTTAAAGAACTGCAATTCATGCATTATGTACAAAAGTGTTGCTATTTCTGACTTATCTGGCAAAAGATGGTACAAATTTCATTTTACCTTGAGCGAGTTTTGCAACAATTTGTGTGCCCTACGATTTTGTTGGGTGAAGGACTCTATAAAAATGCTTCATGATAAAGAGTGAGGAAAACCATTTAAATCATCTGTTATAACCCTGCAAAGCCCAATTGCAGTTTATGCAACACTTAAAGGCCTGCAGGAACTTCACATGGTAACAGAACAGAATGATATAGCAGTACCTTTTATTTTATATTTCCAACGATAGAAAGGACTGTATATTTGAACTCAAACACATGCATCACTGTCTATTTGAAGATACACTTCCATTTGTACAAAGTAAGCTATTAATTTTATAGTGCAACTGTGGGCTTCTTTAGCTTTGAGGCATTCACCAGTATCTAATTTTAATTCCATATATATGTATGTACATACATTAACCAATATAATCTGTCTGGGAAAACCACTGTATGTTTATTGGTTACTAGTTTATTTAAAAGTATCAACCAAATTAAGAATCAAACCCAATTCTGCATTCCATATCTGAATAATTTTCTCCTTGTCCCCAAGAATACATTGGCAGAACACTTAAATGCAAAAAGAACAGTGTACAAGGAGAGCCACCTTCACAGTTACTGCTAACAGACTCTGGTTCTGAAAGCCTTTGGTAATAGGTTTTATTAACTTACTAAAAGCCTGAGATAATATTCAGAAATAATGAATGCAATTGGCACTTTGAAAACTCCCTAAAGTGAGTATTTGTCCTTCCTGACGGTAACAGATGCATGTTTTAGACAGAAACACTGTTTAACTGAGGATAAGCCAAGGAATGTAAAAAAGAAGTAATAAAGTTTTAGAAGAAGAAAAATCAGTACTACACCTTTACTGGGAATTTAAGCTGGTTGTAGACCTCTGACACAAGCAAGTTATGACTCAGTGTCTTGCGCATCTTCATGATTCGTACAATTGCAGCGTCAATCTGGTATTGCCGGTCCTGGAATACTCTCTCTGTAGTGCTTGCCTGTTCCTCTACCTGAAAGATCCATTTAGAAAAATTTTAAAGAGAACACTAGAACTGTCAAAAAAAAAATCTTACTTGTATCTCTAAAACAATTCTCAGGGTAAGACAGTAAAACGTCTGTTGTCAAATATCTGACATAAATCCTTTACAAATATGAAGGCCGATTTTTTTAAAAAAATGCTTGTACAAGTAATTAAAATCTTTGTACAGACTTTACACTGAATGGCTGTCAGGGAAAATTCACTGTGCACTTGCTCCTATGTTCACAAATCATTCAGTAAAGCTCCAGGGGATGATCAAGGGTGAAAACAACTTTCACTAATTGGAACTTGTCTTCAACAACGTTATTTAGAGACATCCAGCATCACTGGTGTCTAAGTTAGTATTTAAGCCTGCAATGTTAGGTATGTGCTATCATCCAAATTATTCGTGTAACTTTTACAGAGGTATCAGTATATACACTACAACCAAGAGAAAAAAAAAAATCTTGTTAAGTGGGCAGGCAACAAGACACCTAACCCAAGGATCTAAACCCCAGAGGATTAAAAAGAATATACCGTTTCTTTCATCTGAATTTGGTTGATCTTTATCCTGAAGAGCTTATGTCTGAAATCATCATTACATGTGAATTTATCACCGTCTTCCACATCTTTGCCTTTGGGGGTTTTAGTCAGTACTCTGGCTTTGCCGCAAGCCAGAGACTGAAGTGTCCTTCTCAGCTCTCCGTCCTCTAAAGCAGAAACAAGTTGTTTAGGGTTTTTTTTTCAGTAAGAACGCTTGGAAGTAGTCAGCTGTTTTCAATACCAACCTATCCCAGTGGCTTGCTTTATCTCCTCTAAACTGAACTCCTCTCCCTCATTAAACATGAGCAGCACCAGTGTCTGGAACAAGGAGACCTGAAGTTCTTTTTTGCCCTGTTAAAAGGGAAATTAACAGACATCACTAGGCTGTTGGGTTTTTTTGTTTGTTTTTTTAGCAGGAGGAGAGGAACAAATCACTCTTGTGTGTCAATTATTTCACTTAAAGGATGCAATTGGTTTTTTATTCATTCGGGAATATGAAAGACTAGACGTTTCTGGTCACCATGTGTTTCCTATGCAATGCAGAATAACCTAGAGGTCAGAAGGTTAGACTATTCTATCCAGTGCCAAAACTCACTCAAGATATGCATCAACTGATTCAAGACAAATCTCAAAGCACTGAGAGCTTAACATTACAGTTTGAAAGACCTGTAAGTGGAAGTGTGACAAACCCGAGTTTAAGAAACACAGTATTAGGAGCTATAGGATCTTTGAATTAGACAAATTTGATGATACTTATTTTACCATTAACATTTTTCTGAAAAATAGAACTGATAAACATTCCTATTTCCAAGAGAAATTTTCTTGAAATATATTTGTGCCCATGAAGAAATACTGACAGGGGAATACTGGAAGCCCTTTAAAAACACTTGTGTTCTTATACAGTCCAAAACTCTTCTTTATTTCAGTAGTGAAAAGCTTACTGCAAAGATGCTTAATGCTGTCAGATGAAGTAAGGTCATCTATGGAACATAGACCCCACTCCCCCCACCCCCCCC
>VZSF01011128.1:489049-520191 GCA_013398295.1 Chionis minor
TTTTTTTTTTAAACTAAGCTCACTGGATATTTTCCCCAAGCAGTAACTAACAATATCCCCAAGATACAGAAATTGGATGCATCATCTTCAACCTTACTACATCTATTTCAGAAACTAGCAACTCCAGAAATGACAGCAAGAGGTCAAAAGTAATTGCAAAAAACAGTGCTAAGTTTTCCATCACAGCACAAAAAAAAAAATTCCCCATATATTCCTAAGGAACAACCCAGACTTGGAATCGGCAAAGCAATAGGAATAAGAGAAACAATACACTCACCTCTTTAAATTCTGCTTTTAGTACACAGTGTCCTAGCGTTGACTGCCACTGAAGTTTCCTACCACTGTGTTTTCCTAAATAAAAGGTCTTGAAAATCTCCTGCAGCTTTACCATCTAAAAAAAGGAAGAAAGACAAAACACTAAAAACACAATTTCTACTTTAAAAGCATCCTTCCCTCATCCACAATCAAATAAGCCTTCAATAAAGGCTCAGAGAGATGAAGCGTATCACAAGAAAACAAACTCTATTAAAAAAAATACACCTCTGCATTTCTTTCTAGAGATCATAAGTACATTCAAAAATCAAGTTACATCGTGATATCAAGATGCATTACTGATAGGCTGATACTTGGTATAATGTGTCTCTATTCATTACCTCTGGGGGCAAATGGACCTCCATAGGCACATAGGTTGGCCAATAACCCATAGTCAGAATATTCACTGTTAGTTCAATGTTGCCAGGTACATTCTGATTTTGCATATACTGCAGAAAGAAACAAAGTAAACTGAAATAAAGCAATGTTTATTAAACATATTTCAGGTAGCACTGAAAGGTTAATTAGAACAGGCATTACCAGAGCAGATGAGTGACATTATGATGTCTTTGCTATATAAACTGCAAGTTACATACAAGAAAATTAAGACAAGAAAAAGGACTTTTTTGAAGTTCTAAAGGCACTTCCATACAGGAAGAAAACAGCAAAAGAAGTGGTTTAGGAGGCTGATATGAAGATGTAGCTAATTATGTGTGAATGGAGGAAAGAACGTTAAAATATGCTTGTAATCAAAACATTAACAGAACTAACGGGCAAAAACTTACAAGCGAGTTCATCAGAATATAGTGGTGTTAAAAACGTTTTATAACTGGTGTTAAAGTATTTTACTAATTTACAATTCTTTTATTACTGTGTTGGGTTTTTTTTGTTTTTTTAAGCAGCTTCTTGTTTCAGGTTTTTCACTTTGTTGTTCAGGAAAGCCATTACTAAGTTCATTACAATTTCCAAAAGCACAGAATTAAGAAATAGATTCCATTAGATTTTCAGTAGAGACTGTTTTCCCAGTTGGGCTTTTCACTCTTTTTGAAAGCAATCACCTACAAAGTCCTTTTCTATGTAGTGAAAGAACATTACGGACAGCTGGAATAACTCAAAAGGAGTTTAACTCAATTACGATAGAAATGTTCACAACTGAAGACATCCTGCACCCTCTCATTAGGCTTTCTGAGAATAATTTACTCAAAAAATAAGTAAATGAAGGAGCCGTGGCAGGCTTTCGCGCAGTACCTGTTTAAATTGTATCATTATGTCTTTTGAAAGCTCCATATCTTTAAACATTCCTTCAAGTTTGCTGGTGAAAGCAGCTCCGCATTCTAGAAGAGAAAATTTAAATCTTAAAAATTTGTCTTGTTTATTTTCCTACTACCATAAAGTAGTTATTCTAAATTTCAGAATGTACTTTGACGCAAGACGACTTAATTTGAGCATGTTCTTACATAAAGATCTGGATTCTAATTAAGATACAGAATAAGGTTATAAATAAGAAGGGGCAAAATGTTCTAGTGCGGCAGCTATTTTGCACGTGGACATGACTTCATCTTAGGACTCCCCTGGCAACCTGTCACCCAGACAACAATGCTGATCCCCACCAACTGCCTGCCAAACTGTCTCCTGATGGTAGAACAAGATCAAGTTCTAAAAATCTTACTTTTACCACTCAAAGGTTCCATCCTGTGAAACAATGAAGACCAGACTAGAAGACTGCTGGCTGGCAGCTTCATGTTTCAAACCTTATACAGAGTGAACAACAAGCAAAAGTCATCCTCCAGTTCTCTGAGCCCATCACTGATTTATTCAGCAGGGAACCTCAACTCTATCCCACACACCAAGATACACCCTGCACTTTAAGTTCCTGGTTTTTGGCTTTTACTGCTGTAATTACAAAACTAAAAGCAAATGAGTCTCCTCAAAACCCACCAGTAATTCAAGACTTGCACACAAGGTTTTTGCCCTCGTGTAAAGGGAAACACAAACAGTATTTCTGGGGAGGACTATTAAAATGACTATTTTGAAATGAAAGCAAGCAGACAGATACATAGATATTTACTTACCATGTTTGAGTTTGGAAAGCATGGACTTTTCAGCATCCACTGATGCACTCTTCCCAACTAATAGTCTCTTTGCTAGATCTTTTTTATAAAAGGCCTCAAAGACATCTTTTCCTGTAAGAGATGAGATTTGACAGGGATCACAAATCATTGTTTGTTTTAAACAAACATTAGCTACAAGAGACCCAATTCAAAGCTCAGTAAAGCAAGCCAGGGCCTTCACATTAAGATTTCCACAGATTTTGAGTCACGTCTTGTCATCGGCATTTTAACACACAAACTATTTAAACAGCTCTACACCAGTAAATTGCATCTACAGAGAATGAACACTTGAAAATGCAAAGAGATGACAAAAGTTATTTTAAAATACCCTTAGGTTATCGATTAAAACTATCCCCACAAAAAGAGTAATACTTACCATATATGAATCTAAATATGATCATAATTTTATCCAGCATTTTTTCAAGTTCTTCATCAGTAGCTTCTTTGTTGCCTGCACGTAGCTTTGAATCTACATATTTAGCTAGAAAGAGTGTTGAGGAATAAAAAGTTTAGCATATGCTTAGTATCACAACGAAACATCAATTTAACTTTTTTTAAAAATCTAGTATTGTGATATCTTCTAGAAACGTAAAGGATCCTGTAATTACCTTCAAATCAGTTTCATCACAACTAGCTTGGTATGTTTTCATAGAGTCTATAAAGTTATAAAAACATTATAGCGTAATCTCTTTTTTCAGATAAGGAATTACTGCATCTTAACTTTATTAGCATACATAATGTTAAAAAAAAATTTGCGTATGTGAAAAATCTCGGTCTGTATTATGATCTCAAAGTAAAAAGTCACTGCTGCTATAGACTGACATGACCATAGGAGAAGCAAAAAGATCAGAAGAAAAATACCTAAACTGGTTATTTAAATGTGTTGACTACACTGCTGTAGAGCAGATTACTTTTGTTTTAATTTCAAATGGTTTGATAAGCATGTTAGCGTATTAATTTTAAAAAAGGAGGGCAGAAAGCATTACTCCACAAGCCTAACAGCCCAACAGATTGCAAAGCAGGTATTACTCACTGTGTGGGGAAACGATTAAGGTATTCAAAAGTGCAGAGAGCCAGGCTTGTAATGCACAAGTCCATAAACGTTCTTTGCAAACTACAGAGGCTCCGTCCCCATAACATGAGAGGGTACAGCGTAACCTCAGCTCTCTTTGCTTTTCTATATTAAAACACAGGTATCTATGTAGAGCCCCTCTGCAGAGCTACTGTGCACATATGTTGGCAGCACAGTTACGTAAGCTTCTGAAAAAGTCAAATTATAAGCAGCACTCTCACATCTGGACACCAGTTAATTGCTGGAATGCCTAAATTCTAATGTTCTTCACTTTCCTATAGCCTAGCCAGTGAGCTGATGAATACAGCTTGTTCTTAACGTTTTATGTTATCCTGTCAAATAATTCACATGCCTAATAAGGCACAGTAGATCCCCAGGTTGACGATGCACTGTGCATAATGTCTTTTAACAGACAATTCCATCATATCGCATCTGTAACCTGCCTCAGCAACTCCCTCCTGTCCCCCACCCAAATTCTCACACGGGAAGAAACTGAAGAAAAATACCTATGAGTTCAGCTGGCTTATTTGGTCTTTTGTTAATGAATGTTTCAAAGGCTTCTTTCATGGCATTTACAAACTTCTCATTCTTGAGAAAGCAAACATCAATAATATGATCAACTTTGTCTTTAAAATCAAGTAGTTCTTGGACCATGGTCTTGTCTTTTTCTGGATTAATTACTATGGTGCTACCAAATGCCTGCAAAATAAAACATATCTTTCAATTAACCTGAATAATGAATTTAAATGACAAGTCTTCTAAAAGCCTAAGTTATCTTTGTAATGTCTTTTTTCTGGTACTGGTATTAGTTCCACTAACACAACAGAAGTAATACCATTATGAAGTATTTACTACATAATCATTCCTAGACCTTATATGTTGATTCAAAACCAATATATGAATAAATGAACAGATTCAGAACTTTTGTCTGAAGAAATACACTTAAGCATGACAAAATTAACACACTCTTTTTAAACATCTTTATCCTCAGGTTTTACACAGATAAAGCTCCCACTAAATTCAATTTTATTTAACAGTACTCCTATGACATTACAAAGCCTTCCTACTCAACTACCACACTTTCTGTGACAACATTTTCACTGAGTAATAAGAAACATCTAAGTAATATTTAAGTGCTTTGCGAAATTCAGTTAGTTGGTAACTTAAGCTACCACTCATTCTGACAGGAAATTTTAGCAGGGAAAAGGTAAACACATTCTGCCTATTCTGTCTATCGGACAAATATAGTTGTCCCCCACAACTAATTATAAGCAAGATAAAAGCTCCAAATTTATTTGGAGTTCAGTAATCCAACTGAACATTCAATATTTTCTTCAATAGGGCTAGAAGAGTTACTGTACTTTTCCTAGTATGGTTTCAAAAGCTGCCCATGAAGTATACCTTTACAAACACGTTGTCTTTAATTCTTAGAAAAATGCAATGGTTTATAGAGATGATGCAAATATCTGTGTATAAACCCCACTGACACAATAGTGCTATCTGTTCCAGAGTCCTAGAAACAGTACCTTTATGTACTCAATCCAGTGCTGCAAGAGAACCTGTACTCCACCTCGCACACGACTGAACAACTGGTACAGAAGAGACAGGTCTTGAATTCGGTTTTCATCAAGAAGGTGGTTTAAACCTGCAAATGAGAGAATGTCAATAGAAATTAAAACCAGAGTAACCCAAAAAAAGCGCAGCATATTATTACAGTAAAGGACATCTTCAAAGCTAGCATTTTTTAAACAAGCAATTAGCAGTGGTTTGGGTTTTTTGTTTGGTTTGGGGTTTTGGTTTTTTTAAGCTACCCAATTTAACAGTGAAACACAGAATGGCTAGCTGAACTGTCTCAAACTTTAAAAACCTTGTTACTGCACTGGATATCTTAGGCTACGTGTACTTTACATGTAGAGTACACATGCATGTGTACACCTTTGCTTACTTCTGTTTTGCTATTCCCTAAGGCTTTGAAACATTTATGCATAGGAAAGGGTCCTTAGCAAGACAGAGCTCCAAGTCTCACTTCCAGCTGTAAAATAAATTTTACAGATGTTTGAACACAAGCAGCTTCAAGAAGTATCTTCAGCTTTCACTTTTTAACTTTTTCGCAGAGAAGGCCTGGTGCTCCACAGCAGGGTTGTAAGAAAGTAGATGGGTAAATACTGCAAACTTGATACTCCTCTCAATAGTTTGTTACAGATGCGCAGGAAGATGCTCACATACCTGTTTCATCCAGAATCTGGCTAATAAGGGCTTAATAATTTTCTTTTATTATTCAACTCCTGCAGCACCCATATGTATTTCCAGACTATCCCTCAGAGCAAGATAGGGTCACTTGACTCCACAGAGACTATTGCAGAACTGAGTCAGTGTACTTCATTGCTCAAATTGTACTAAATTTTTAAAACAAGCTGCTTTACATGAGTAGCAGGTAATCAATGTTTTCCCTTTATGGTACAGACATAATTCAAAGGCTACTCCATTACCTCTGAGTCTTCAAAATGCTATTTAACACGCTGAACTCAAGAGTCCCCTATTTCAGTTTTCCTTTTGCTTTGCTGTGTATCTGCACGCAGCACTGCATCTCCTCACCTCTGACGAGGAGAAGGGTACTTGCCCTCTTGCAAAATGGTCAATGCTATTTCATACACTGAGTAGCAAAGGGTGTTAAAGAATGATGTAGCTTGTGTCCTTCCCCAGCACCTGAATCTGTCACTTTCTTTTTCAGCACAGGAATTGAAAGCCCCGAAGCAGTAATTAGAAACATTTCTATAAAGAAGAAAGATTACCTTTCTGAAGAATGGCTGTTAAATGTTCACCTAGAAGTTGCTTTTCTACAGTAGCAATTAGTGGCTTCCTATAGAAAAAATGTTTAGAATTACTTTTCCTTTTTCCATTATTGACAGTTTTAAATTATTTTTTTGAGATTATATTAACTACACTCATCATTGGGTGTACTCTAATTATCTGTGGCCAAGGACCTAAAATTATTACACGCTTTCTTATCCTTTTTCCTCCCCAGCGAGCAATCTTTTTTTCCGTTTGCTGACTAAGGATTGAACTCACAAAATAAGCCTGTTGTACATGATCTCTAGGCAGCTGGACAATGATTCCATCAGTGAAGAAATCGTGCAAAAGTTTGTCAAAGAACATACCTTCCCCTGCCTTGTGGGAGAAGATTCGTGTCTTAGGAGACAAACCAAGGAGAAGAAAAAAACCACACCTCATGAGTCAAGAGGTATTAAAACAAAATAAGGAGTTGGCCACTAATAATGGTGTGGAAGAAGGAAGCCACTAAACAAGCTAAATGTTTTTAACAGCTGAAGGAGGAAGGAAATAAAAATGTTTGATGGTAGCAATAAAACACCTTCCTCTTTGAGAGACCCTCTGTACCTGCTCTTTAAGAAGTTGCTACTGCTTGCTCAGAAACTTTTGTTACATTAGTGACCTACATTTTCTCTCAGACATGACAGCTGAGGGTTTATGTGAGGAGAACAATTCTCCTGTCCTACCAGTCAGGACCTCCGCTTGACTGTATTTGAGGAAATCCCGCCTCTAAGTAGAAAAGATTGAAGAGTGACATTATTCAATAATTTCCCAGACTCCATCAAGAATATGCAAATTTTTTATGTAAATATTCAGAGCCTTTAGCTTGAGAATTCTCTGTTCCAGATCCTATTTTTTTCAGGTAAGACAACAGCTGATTAATTACATTTCAGCAAGAAAGAGACGTTTGGACTGGGGGTGGCAGCCTATTTTTCTCCAACCAAATGCCCAACAGCATTTATGTCAAAGTAACTAGTGGCTTAGAAGGAAAGGATATTAGCTGCGTGAGCCAAGATAGTGCTTCATTGTAAACAAGGAATTGTGGGAAGTGAGAAGCATTTGATGGTCAGTCAATAACTGAAATAAACTGTAGCTATTAGATGGCCCTCAACAGAAGAGGAGCCAAACAGCTAACAATACCAAGCAAAGAGAGATTGCACTTACTGTGTGCTCTGATCTAAATAAGTAATTATCCTGTCTGCTTCTTCTTCCAAGCGCTTGTTGACATGATGAAGATATTCTGGAACCTGAAAATGCCAGAGTAGTTTTGCATGTTTTAAAAAAAGTCAAGAGGAAAAGAAAGACAATACCAGTCTGACAGCATCGGCAGCTCCAGTTTTAAGCAGAAATCATTAGCGCTGTGACTGAAGACAACTGCATGTGAAATTTGCTTTTTCAAAGTACTATAAAACATAAAGGTCACATTATTGTCCTGTACGCTGGCTAAGGCAGCGGAATAGTTCCCCTCCCTGACAAATGCTTTGTCATTAGGCATAACAAGTATTGTTAAAACATTCAAAATACCTCTCGTTCCTGCATAAGCCTCTGTCCCTCTGCTGCATACAGGCGGTTAGTCTCTTCCAAGAATCTATGTTCGAAAGAGTCCTGATAAATCTAGGGAAACGACAGGATAGCAATCCAGGGTAAAGCTTACTGAGCACTAAATAAGAATTTGAGCTGCTTATTGGTTTAAAGGTGAAACAAGTTGACTCACCTGCAAGTCAGAAAGCATACTAAGAAGGCTTCGCAGTAAACTCCTATCAATAGCCTCCCCGTTTCTTTCCCTCTCAATGAGCAGAAGAATGCCATCAATCGTTTTGTTCTGAACCTTCTGATCACTGATTATATGAGTTCTGAACAATTCTAGCCCCATATCCCTATAAAAAGAAAACACTGTTCAATAAGTTGTGTAATAATCAACTCCAAATATTCTCTATTAATAAAATTTGACCTAGATCAAATAGAAAGGCCAATAGCAGCATTCTTCAAATTCCTCATTCCTCTGCCCCCAAATCACTCAAGATTAGCTAATGCAAACGCTAAAATAAACCATGACAAAGCATCAACAGTAAGCTACAGATTTTAAAGACCAAAGCACATTTTTTTCCTAAATAGCCACCTAACTTTTGCAGCGTCCTTATTTTTCATTTGGTTGTCAGGATGATGGAAACTGAATGAACAGCAGCGTTCACGAGGAGAGTATAGTATCATCCTGGGTCCTAATTCCACAGTTAAGCTGTTGGACAATAGTCTTTTTTGTCCATCACTTTTAATCTTCAATTCTTAGGCAAAGCTTAGAGGAACTCAGTGATGTGAAACACAAGGATCTCTGCTTTGGGCATCCCAGTTAAAGCCTTCCATGAATATTAAACTGTGGGTCTGGACACTTTTAGGATAAGCCAGGTCCTCCATCCACCACTTCTTCAAGCTCTGGCAAAGTAATTCAGGTAGCACCAAAGGCACTGTAGGGTATTTGCACATTATCAAAATACTGGCGCGGGGGAGGCATGGAGGTTGAAGTCCAAAAGGGAGTAACTTGCTTTTACTTTAGGTAACTTTTTTCCTTCAAAAATACTTACAGAAGTTTGAATACTATGCATGGTAAAGCCAGTAACTGGGCAACCCAAACTTCAGTTGTTGAACAAGCCCTTTTTTTTAACTGTGCAACTGGACATTGATACCTACTCAGCTGAAACTTGCTACCACAGCTATTCTAGAAGAACCCTGTAATTCATGGCAAATAAATTAAAAGTGAATTCTCTCTTTGCAACAAGCATGTATGCATTCACCATCTAATTTACAGGTCACTATAAAGTTTATATTAAAAAAACCCCTTGAAAATCAGCAAGTTATATGCAATACTTCAAGTATATCCCCAATAATTTAATTCTTTGTGCCCTTACCAAATAGATGGCAGCATTGAATTTTGAAGTACATAAGTTCGATCCAAGAACAAAAAGATACTTCTAATCATAATCTGTTATGAAATAAAAAGAAGTCACAATCATTTTATTCTTGAAACTGAAGAGCTACACAAATTATGCTCAACAACAAAAATCTCACTGACAGATTTCAGGCAGTGCTTTCTTAGACAGCGTTGATTTGTTTAAAATATTTTTCCAATCTCAGTGATATGATCAGTGCAATGTTTTGCATCTTTCTGTATAAACAAGTAGCTCCTTTTATAATAGGTATAAAAGGAAAGGTTTGCATAGAAACAGCAGTTAGGAGTCGAGTGTATGCATGTCTCCAAGATCAGACCAGTATGTCAAGAAACACGACAGAGAAGCATTTACAAGGCTTGATTTCTAACAAACTGGATACAGTTGTATTTCACAAAGCAGCTTTACGTGAATTTACGACAATGTTTCAGAATCACAGTATGCTCGTAAAGGAAGAACTTAGGCAAAACATAGGCTGACTAGGCAACTAGTTTTCTTTAGAAAGATAAAAAAAACTTACCATTTGTCTGCAGTGATCTTGCCAACATTTGTCTATTTTCTTTAGAAAAAGGACACTATCCAATGAATCCATGAAGAAATCATTAAGAAAATTATGACTAATAGGTAGCGTTAGCAATGAAATGAACATTATTATTTTTTTAAGACATTTAACAGAGTGCACGACAAATTCACCTACTCCCAAAAAGAATCACTTAACTCCTTGCAACACATTTATTTTTAATTAATTGTTAATAATGAGAAATCAAAAGAATTTGAACAATTTATTAACAAGTATCTAAATACTTTTGAATGTTTTGTCTAATCCCCCATCCCCAAGGAGTGGAACAACCATACAAATGCCCACACCTCAAAAACCAACAATCCACAATACATGTAATAGCCCACCACTACACAGGTAGTATAATTTCAGCTCATGTTAAGAGATAACCTCAAAAGACAAATTCTGTCCTTGAAAAGTAACTTGTATTCAGTTCACCGCATAGTTCTGGTATTAATTAACAGCCACTTCTCAGGATCGCGACCTGATGCAACTCAAAACTTTTGAAAACAAACCATCTTGATCCTCAGAACTGTTAACATTGTACGCTGCCAGACCACTAGCACTTTTCAAAAAGAAAACAAGAACTACTTCTTGGAATACTTTTCTGTTTACCTGAGCACAGCAAACTCAGCATATAAAAAAGCCTGACGTGATATAGCCAATACAGCCTTTTAAAGCACTGCAGTAAGTGTAATACAACCTTTTGCAAGATGTCAAAGTGTTTCATAAATATCAATGAAACTTTCTCACCAACTTTTCAAACGGTTACAGACATAAAGGAACTAGTAGTGTTCTCTGAGGTCCCACAAAAAATTAAAACAGACCCAACTATGCAAAAATTAGGAATTCAGATTACCACAGCTTAGTATCATGAACTAGTCAAAGAAAACCATCACCACACACTGGCAGGCAAAATGTTTTTGGCTTGTCAACAGCTAAAAAAAAAAAGGATATTCTCTGAATTGGTGAATTTGTGCTTTAATGTGGTCTTCACAGATCTGTCTCAATTGTTTGTACAAGTTTGCAGAAATCTTGTAGGAGCAGAGATTTTCAACAGCCTGAAGTAAAGAGGAAACAGGTACTAAGAAATCTGTTTATATTCTTATATGTGGTTTTACAAGGAAATGTGGGAAAAAACCCCAAAACCAACCATGGAATTCTTCTGCTTCTTACTCAAAAATCTAACAGCTTTTAATTGTAACATAATTAACAGTTGCATGTAAAACACCAGAGAGACATGGCACTATAATGGTATTAAGAGACAAAGGAAGGCCATGCCCTGAACAGCTTTCAGTTTATTAATTTCAGTTGGAGTACCGATATCTCATAGGGAATTGCAGGACTTGCATCTCTAAGAACAAGGATGTTAGCTGCGTATGTTCCAGCAGCTTGCTGGGTGTCATACTTCAAAGAGGACACTTAAGGTCTTAATTTTATTAACTACTGTGATCTGTGAGTCACACTACTATCAGTAGAAAAACACCAATAGCTTTATTTCCTATTGCACTCCTTCCCTTGATTAAGCTTCCCTCATCCCCCAAAGTACATACATATACATGTTACACACATATATATATCTCCATCCATCAACTCCTTGCCTGGATAAGTTTAGTTATAATCCTTAACAATTTTTAGTAGAATGACTACATTCCAGATGTTTACAGTGACAAATTTCAGATTTCTAGATCACAATCAAGTATTAGAAGAATTGTTGCTGTAATTCACATTGAGAAGTGAAGAGACACTTAATGGGGACATGTCCTGGAGACTGATCGAGCAAACAAGCATTCTTAAATCCATAAGCATAATTCAAGACTTTTCCAAAATTTATACCAATTGCACAGATCTGGAAAGCAACTGAGCAACTTCAACCCTTTGCGGATTGGTGAAAGACACAATATATGATCGTTCTGTAAAACATCTGTAGAAGCTAGGGAGGAGAGGTATAGATGATTTTCAATTAACAACTCTCCATTTTATTTGTTCATTTTTAAATGGAAAATACTTCAGTTGCCAGTACAACCAACTCATGGGAAAAAAAGGACTGGAAGATCAAGTTTGTTCCCCAGCAACTGCAGCCAACCATGCAGGGACAGCATAGTTCAGAAGTATACAGAGTAGATCTACTCCATTACATCTCTATTTTCCAGTAGTAATCTAAGGAAAATTATTCTAATAAAGACGCTTTCAATTCTGTAGCACTTCAGCTACTCAAAGATGTGTATCATTTCTCTTGCTGGGGAGGAACAAAGCAAGTACGACACTAGTGTTCCACAAAGAAATAAAGTCTCAAACTGTTTGCTCAGTGGGATTTTCCAACACAGACGAGAGTTAAACCAAACTCAAGAAGTTTAACTCTATTAAAAAAAAAAAAAAAAAGAGAGAAGCATCTTATTTTGATATCTGCAGCAGAACTTTTGCAGACTCTTTTGCAATTCCCCTCTGCGCTTGGATAATGGTGTCTGCCAAGGCATATTTGGCATCAGATCCATTTACCAAGCAGCTGTTCAGAAATGACACTAGTTTAGTTAGCATTTAACAACACTAGTGATTCCTATGACTATTTTTAAATGAAGACATTTATTTTTAGATTTATAAAAAAAAAGAAAAATTACATACTTGATTACACTATTTCATTGAAAAGTATCTAAGTTGTTACAATGTTAAAACTGAGATTTAAAAGAAAAAAGTGTAATTTTGTTTTCCATGCACAAGCAACGTTAAATTAAGCCTGTGGTAAAAGTGAGCAGAAATTTAAGTGATGTGAAGCAGAAGGAAAGCTTTCAATAGCATTTTGTATTTTTCTGCAATTTTAGGTATCCTTCAAGTATTTAACAGTTATTTGCTCTGTTGTTCATTGTAGAGCAAGTAATTTATAGTACCAGCCAATATAGTGCATTGTAATTTGTTACTAGTTTCACCAAGTTTTGCAGAAGTAACAATACTATTGTTACTTTAACAATATTATATATTATCCTGACAAAGTGTTAAAAAAACCAACCTATTTTTAGATTAACTGACCATTATAAAAGATTATAATGAGCTTAAAAACACGCTGGACTGAGGAACTTGGCCCACGAGGTTCTCGGTTCCAGAAGGAATGGCAGTTTATCCTCCCCTAAATTTATCCCCAAATGTTGTGCAAACAGGACTTTTCTCCCCAGCTTTTCACAGAAATTGGTCATGTCCACATGCACCTTTTATTGAAAAGGGAAGGGCAGGGGAAGATGAAACACTAAAAACAGATGAAGAGAAAGCTATATACGCACAGAGGAACAAATCAAACAACTAAACAGGCAGTAGAGGCTTTAAAAGTAGAGTAAAAAGTGTAAGTGCTTCTTAATACCTAACTAAAGCAGTACTGTTCCTAGGCCGCTAAAACCGCCAAGTACCACAATGTTAGTAGGGAAAAGGTGAGGGGGGGGGGAGAAGTCTCCCCAACACATTCATCTGAAAAAGCAGAAGTGGAGCTTATAAAAAAAAGTTAGGAAACGCAGTTCAAGTCTGATCACTTCCTGAAACATTTAGGGCAAAACAATCAGAGCTGTTGCTGGGAATAAATTTTGATTCTCAGTTGTTAGGACAGAATGATGAATGGTAAGAAGTTACAATCAAACCAAATTACAATTCATGAAGAAAAATAGCAGTTTTAAAAATGATTTATCATCCTCAATCATGAGCAGATACTGTCTTCAGAAAAAGACTGTATTTTAATACAAATCATCTTTTTCTTACCTAAACACCAGTTTTAAGATTTCACACTTCTCCCATAGCAGCTACACACCATAAACCCCAAACCAGTAAAGGCAGTACAGCTCCTGGTCTTACTTAATTCTTGTCAACTGTTGCAAGGGAAACCATACCTTGGATTATGTTATGGTAAGCAAAAGAATTTATGAGTTCAATGTCAGGTCTTGTGAAATTTTTACTGATGATTTTAAAATTTGAGAATGTACTTGATGAAATATTTTTTTTCAATGACAAAAGCACCTCTCAAGGAAACTGTCAACTTCTTACCACTGTATCAAAAGCAAGAAAACCCAACAACAAAGGAAAAAACACTATCCCATCGCTTTTACTCAAAACACTTACCTGATAGAGCTCCTCTAAATTGTACTTAATCGAAGTACTGTTCTGGATAGCTTCTACAGCTTCTTTTAGTTTTTGCCAGGTTTCATCTGTGTAGTTTTCAGGCAACTTGGGCTTATCTTTAAAAGAAATTATATAGAGTTTGAGAAAGTATTTAGAAAAAGCAAAACATTTTACCTTTTACAGAAAAGAAAAATGGAGCTTTGAGAGGAAAAAGGTACGGGTTCATGCTCTAGGTTTTAGTGTATACTTACATGAAAAGAAAGCGTTAGTGTAAAAGCAGTATCTTATTTACATTTGAAATTGTACCGTGTTGTGAAAATTCAGCATTGCTCTTCAAATAGATACCACAGCATCTGTAGCCCAAACAGTGTGTGCGATTTATAAAAAAAAAAATAAAAAAATCACAAGACTGTCTGAGCAGCTCAAGACAGGATAAAAGGCTAAAAACCAGCAAGAATCATCTACATCTTCATTACACTCTTTTTTGCTACCAGGATATCACAGCTAAAAGAAAGTGAACATAAAAGCTGCAAGCGATGGATTAAAAGACAGAGTTGTATACAGCTTTTTTTTTTAATTAATTGCTCATTAATTCTACTCTGTCTTAACAGTTGGAAAGAAACTCTCAAGAAACATGCATGGAAATACTGTAATTATAATACAGGCTTCGTGGCTGCAAGGAAAACCTTCCTATTTTGAAGTAATCCATTTACATCCCTCCTGTGTTTGGCCAGTGGATATTTCTTAGAGTTACGCCCTCTTTTAATGTTCAAAACGATCAAGCTTTGCAGATTTGACTCTTTCTGTTACTTTTTCAGCCTCTGTTCTAGAGACGCCCCTGCTACACAGCTTCTTCAACAAGAGTAAAGCATTTACAACAGGCTAAGAGAGATTCCCCAAGTCACATCCTCAGAACACCTGGATTATTTTAAAATTCTGCGTGTTCTCATAACTAGCAAAAATAACTGGGTTTGTTCTAATAAGCACGTTCCCAAATGGAGAAGGAAGGAGGAGAACATTTAGGGAGGAAGTCATATGCACATCTATACCACCCAGGTGAAAGTGGCCCAGAGCTCATATGCTATTAAAATCAACTTTTACATAGCTAAAGGTAAAAAACAAATTGTAAAGCTTTAAGATTTCTCCAGAAATAGCGAACAGAGAGAATTTGTTTTGTCCTCCCAAGCATTTTCCTACAATATTGGCAATATCCCAACACTAACTGTATCATAAGAATCTAGAGACAACTAACTGCAAGTGAGACTTGCCTATTTGCACTAGCAACTAACGAGCATGCTACTCAGCACTAATTAAAAAGATTCTGGACTTTAGGAAGTTATTTAAGTTGTAAAGGATGTTATTGCTATCACACTAAGACAAGTACAATAACCTTACGATTATTATTCAGTTTAGCATCTGAGAGTAAATAAAAAGCAAAGCTGGGAAATTCTTGAGACATCCTTCTTAGGCAAGTGATTCAAATACCAATTCATAAGCAACGATGATCACAGCAGCACGCAATCCATGACATTTAACAAATATTTTTAACATGAAAAGTAGACTTCCCTTAAAGATAACAGTGTACAGGCAACAGAGGAGTGGCATGATCATGCCACTATCATGCATCATAAGTACAAATTTTAAAGTAATCAGTCAAATTAAATGGTGATGACATGACAGGCGGAGAACATTTTTGAGAATCAGGAGGATCTTAAACAAAAAGTTACACTGTGATCATGAATTGCTGTAAAACATGGCAAAACTAATCGTAATCCTTACCTTCTGTGACACCTCTACAGAACATTTCTATCCGTTGTGTATTTAGGAATTAATTTTAAATCTCAGTAATATCTTTTACCCCCTCCCAACCCCAAACACATGGGGGTGAAAAAAAAGTAACCCAAGACAGCAAGCCATCAGATTATTTTAGAAGATAGCAAGAGGCAGGAAATAAGACAAGCCCATGATTTCCCCATCTTTATAAAGGAAAAAATAAAAGAATTTTAGCTAAGCTTTCTGCCAACACCCGTTTGTATTTTTGTTTACTAGAAAATGATGCAGCATCACAGCAGAAAAGTTTCATTTCTCTGCTTCAGTTGGTCTCTAGTAACAATACTTGAACCTGAAACACACCTTTTGAGAGAATTTATAAAATAATATAAGATTGCAAAGTGAGAGTATATTAAGACAGAGAAGAGACATTAAACAGTTAAACAATAAAAATTACAGCCGGTAAAACACTCAGGAAAAATCTGAACTACCTACTTTAAAGGTAAATGGGGAAACCAGAAAGGAAATCCACCATAATAGCCTGATAATCACCTTAGTTTCAACATTTAAAACTAAGCACAGGCAGATTAACCTATAAACAGACAACACCGATAGAGGCAAGACATACAGATTCAGGCCCAACTTAAGAAAACCTGCGTTCTGAGAAAAGACTTATCATAAACTCAGCTAAGATATATAGTAAGCCCTGAACCAGGATTACTGGAAAAGAGATATGAAACATTAAAAGTTTGAAGAAAGGCAATTTACATGTTTATGTAGTAAAACCTTTCATCTAACGTACAAGTTAAGGCCTTCTCAACAGAGAGAAAGGAGTCTGAAAAATAATCCCAAGCAGCGAAGTGTAGCTCAGGATGTGTACATGACTGGGCAAGTATGCATCATAAAACATTATTCCCCCTTTACATAAGTATAGAAACATTCACCACAGAAAAGCCTTTCCTGTAAAACCTGGAGCTATTTGAAAGCCAACCGGTTTTCACGTTGAAAACAAAACACAAAGTTGAGTGTCAGCTCCCCATAGGTTGTGACAAATTATGGCCTGTTACCTTTAAAGTTCTTGATCACTAATTTCTTAGCAGAGCCAGGTTTACTGTTGGCGAAACTGGAAACAGTAGAGGAGGCAGCTTTGGTCAGGCCATTTGCATGATGCCCCACAGCCACTGACGAAATTAAAAGGCTTTTATTTTTGAGCGGTTGTTGGTGCTGCTGTTGAGAAGAAGCAGCAGGAGAGGAAGAGGAAGAAGACTCTTCAGCCATCTTCACATCGAGTCCAATAAAATCCACGGAGTCCTCAAAGCGCAGCTTCTTCTGGAGGTGATGGTTAGAGGAGGCAACCCCTGAGGAGGAGCACGAGGAGGTGCTGATGACAGAGGAAGATGATGAGGAGGTGTTTTTGGAAGGAGAAGAGGTGCAGGAAGAAATGGAATCAAGTTCTTCTCTTTCAGAATTGCTGTTGCTGCTGTTATTTAACTTTCTCTTCTTGCAGGAGGAGCTGCTGCTGGTATTACCATCAGTGGCAGGTCTGACCTCCTGGGCTGCAGCTGGGGGGTTGGGGGAAGAGAAACCTGTGGGAAACATGAACACACAGAAGTGAACAGGCTGAGGGGCATCAAATCCTTGTGGTGTGACAAAGAGAGAGAGAGTTTTAGAGTCAGTCTCTGTTTAGCGTCTCTCTGCGGGGGGGGAGGGGGGGAGTGTCTTTCAGCTCCTCTCTCTCATCAGTGGAGGCCTTCCGTATTCCCTCTCCTTCGCTTTCTTCTTTCTCGGAGGAATCACTTTATCTCGCCTCTTGCTCTTCTCTTTATTACTTTGTTTCTTCTCGTAGTTTGTCTCCGCTTTCCTGCTCTTCGCAGCCGAGCGTCTCCGTTCCTGCCTCTCGCGGCCCACCAGCTCCTTTCAATTCTCCTCTCCGCCACCAGTATTGCCCCGCGGCTGCCCGCTCCCCGAGGTGGTCTTCCCGCTCCCCTCCTGCTCCGGCCGCCTGGTCTCCGCCGAGCAGCAGCGGGGAGGGCTGAGCGCGGCTCCCTCACGCCTCGGCTCCAGCCCCTCGCCCCCGCACGCCTCCCGCTCCCGCGCCGCCGCCCGGCCCGCTCTGCCCCCGCGGCCCGGTCTCCTCGGGCTCCCGCCTCCCCCCCTCGCTGCCTCCTGCTCGCGCTTCCTGAGGGGGGACGGCCCGGCCCGGGGCTTGTTATTGTCAATACACGGCAGAGAGGGAGCCTAAAGATGGCGGCACATCCGGTCGCCGTGCATGCTGGGGCGCGGCCGCCCGGAAGCGCGCCCGGGCAGGCCGGCTGGGCGGCGGGCCCNAGCCGGATTCCCGCCCGGCGCTGGGCGCGCGGCCCGTCGGCTGAGGTAAATGTCGTAGGAAATGGGGTTTGATGGCAACTCGGGAGCTGCGCTCTGAGCCTGCGGTGTAGCGAAAGGCTCCGGTCTGCCCGCCTGTGTTGGGAATGACTCTTCTCCCGTCTGTTTATAAACAATCATTCAGTGCCACCTTTTTTCGTATGGTTTTAATATATACGGATTTGCGCTGGGCTAAAGCCTAGAGTTGTTTTGTTTTTTGAGGTTTTTTTTAAAACGCTTGGAAGCAAAAATAGAAATTGTGTCCCTTCAGTGGCTCTTCTTGATGCTGATGTATCTATTACTGAAGGAAACGTGAACCCTGCAACAGCCTTGTTAGGATTCAATCATGGTGGAGAAATAGCTGCAGAAAAAGTAACGAAGCAAGCGCTGAGGTTTTTGTTCCAGAAGAGATTCTCCAAGGACTTCAGCCGAGAGCTTGCACCTGCCTTCCTGACAGCAGAGCTCCTCGGGGGAAGGCTGCCGGCAGTTCTGTGTCTGACAGAAAAAGATACGCTAACTTGTCTTGACAGAAACTGTGGTTCAGGGCGATACGAATATAATTTTACCGACGTTTTTCTGGAGCGTGTTTTCTGTCTGAGTAACTGGCAGACAGCTCCTGAGGCCTGAAACCTAATGCTAGGGATGCGTAGAAAAGTACTTTTTCCAGATTAAAACCCAAACAAACTAAGCTTCAGTCTGTTTTTGACTGGCTTTAGAACAGGTTGTATAGTTCCCAAGCACTAATAATTTACATTCTAAGTCGGGTGTAACAGAAATAAACAGGTTTGCTAAGTAAATAAAGCTTATACGATTATGCTGTCAAGTTTTCCTCTGATCCCAGTAACTGGCATGTTCACGTAAGCCAAATTAGGTAAGAGGTGTAGAGATGGAAGAGATCTTAAATTTCTACAGATTCTTGGTTTGGGAAAACGATTGGATTTATGAAAGAGGAGACATGTGTAAGTGTCCCTTTTCCTGGAGGAACAGGAGGGGTTATCCTGTCCGTGCAATCATTCAGGTGGGGAAGTGACTGTGTCCCATCAGTCAGAGTATGCAGCTTCTGGCCAGCTGTGGTCTGGGATACGTGGGAGAGCAGGTGAAGACAAAGTAAAGTGAAGCACTGGGGACCCAGGAGGAAGCCAGACGTAATAGATTTTGCCCTTTCCCCACAGAAACATAGGGGAGGAGAGATTCTAAATCGTTTCTATTTCGCATATATGATCCTGAGGGGTGGTTTCTCTCTGGGTTGTAAAGCCGTTTGCTGGATGTACCTCTTGCTTTGTCAGTCTTACCCAGATACCATGTTTTTAAAATTCTGTTACCTAAAAGTGCCACTGCAACCAGAGCAAATGTCTCCAGCTTCTTGGTGGTGAGGCTGAACAAGAATAGTGACAGCTGCATTACAAAAATTCCAGTCAAAGTGCTCAGAGCCTCCTTCGAAATGCTTTGTACAAGCAAATTGAGATTGGGCAAGCAGTTAGCTGGCCTTGAAGTCTCTGCAGCTGCGCCAACAAAAAGCATTTGGAAGAGAAGATGGAGATGTTGAGACCAGACTCCAGGTTAGCTCAGCCCTGAAGGGAGCCAGTGGTCCGGGTGCTGTAAGGTAGCCGGAGAAAGGAGATAAGAGCTTCCTGTTGATAAAAAGCCATTCTTCAAAACTAGGAATGAATCGTGCTAGTTTAGGCTTGCATGAAACCAGTGGTTTGGATGGCTTCAGTGAGACGTGCCACATTTACCGAGGGCCACTGAGGGCAAAAGTTCACCTTATGTTTCTAACATTTGAGGTGGGATTATGATGAATTTTTTCACTACAGTTTTTAAAAATGTGAGCATACCTGCCAGGATTGTTTACTTGGCAAAGTATTACTTCATAAAAATTATTCTGAGGAGCACAACGAATGTATGGAATAGTTTGTCGGCGTGATACACTCCTGTTCTCGCTTTCTAATCTGGGCATGAGCAATATCACTGTCTGTCAGTTAAAACAGAGTTCTTGATTACAGCTTAACATTTGTAGCAGTGCTGCGAAGTACATGGAGGTGGTGTTCGTGAGGTGAATGCCTGAATATTTATCTAATGCCATAGTTCACCTCTCTCCTTTTAAAAAGTTACTGGTATGCTCCTGACTCTCTGTTTCACTATTTGAATAAATGATACCACGAATAAAGGCTTAATTTTACTATTTGCTATTTTATTATTACTATGACTGATGTAACTCTTCGGTATTAGGCGATGCTTAGCCGTTAGGCCCACCCGTACTGCGGCCATCCCCACGCAAAACCTGACAGGGCTCCAATAAACACCGCGAGGCATCATGGCATCACCGGCGGCCGGCTCTGCCTCATCAGTTGAGACCTTCCCCGGAAGCCGGGTTTCTCCCGCTCCCGCGCCACCGGCCAGGCAGGACGCGTGTGCAGCTCCCCCGGAGGGACGGCGGAGCCGCACCGGGCCCGGTGCCGGCCCGTCGCCGTGCGCATGCGCCCAGCCACCTCCGCGGCCAGGCCGCGCGCGTTCCGTTGTTATGGAGCGGCGCGACGGGCCGTAAAGCGCGCGGCGCTTCCGGCTGGCGCGGAGGGCTGGGCCGGGAGCCTCGTGTGAGGGAGCGCGGAGGCTGTGGGTGCCCCGCGCCGCCGGCCCCAGGCACTCGCCCGCCACGCCCGGCGCCCACCGCCCCCAGGATGTTCAAGAAGTGAGTGGGGGCGGCGGGAGGGTGGGGGANGCCCCGATGCCCGCTGGGCCCGGCCGCCTCCTCGGGGCGCAGCGGTCGCTCTCAGCCAGCGGGCAGCGCCACCCCGCAGCCCTCAGCTCTGCCCTCGGGGCGCTGGCAGGGACCTCTTCGGGTACTTGCTTGTTACAAGAAAAAAATAATCATAAAAAGTAAGCCCTGTCATTAACTCCTCTGAGTTTCAGGATAGTACAAAATGCAGTTCATATGTCTGTGATAAAGGTGAAGGCTTCTTTTAAAGTACATCTGAACGGGACTGTAGGTGTTGGTGTTACCAGCAAAGTGTGCTTTGTGAGCTGGGTGGAATAAATATGTGTGCCAAGGTGTATCTGTGCGATTAAAAACATGTTACGTGGATGTACACAAAGTTTAGGGACAAAGAGAGCCTACTAGTGGGAACCTCCCTGCCTTTCCTCAGCCCAGTATTTCCGGGGGACAGATTTAGGCCTCGTTAAATCCTAAATTTGAGATTTAGACACATGTGGTACCGCTAAGGTGTTATAGAGAATTTGTAAACATTTCTGAAGAATGCTGCTGAGTTATGGACTTTTTGGATTAGCAAATTGTGCGTTTCTAAAATACTTTTGCTCACTTGACAGATTTGATGAAAAGGAGAATGTATCAAACTGCATCCAGCTGAAGACTTCAGTTATTAAAGGTATTAAGAATCAGCTGATTGACCAGTTTCCTGTTATTGAACCATGGCTAAACCAAATTATGCCAAAGAAAGACCCAGTCAAAATAGTAAGATGGTAAGTTTCTTTTCTCTTAACCTTTGCTTCCAGGGTGATGGGATTACTTACTTCATACATGTATTTTGTATGGTAGATGAACCTGGTGTTCTTGAAAAGCATATTATGGCCAACCCAGAAAGTTTGCATGTGCTCATCACAGTCTTGAAGGCATACTAGTAGGATTGAGGAGAACAAAAATGTTGCCTAGTAGTGAATGTGCAACATATTTGGGGACTCTCCATGGTTGTTGAAGGGAAGCATAAAGCTTTATGAATATGGAAGCTCAGACTTGTTTGGATGGTTTCCAGTAGCATTTTAGTTACTATTTTTGGGCTTCTGTATATTATCTGGATTATTATTTAAAAAAAAAAGTAGTATGTTTGTGTTGATTCCTTCTCCTTGTCTACTCTTTGTATGGTGTTTAAAAAAAACCCAAAGAAATGTAGTTTGTGAACAGCTGGATGTTTGTCTAGATGTTTTTTTTTTAAAGGGGGAGGAAGTATGCAGGAGGCCAGCATTGAAGAACAAGGCATAAAAATTTTTATAGTTTTTAAATTTTCTTGCTAATTGACTGTCTTAATTCTCAGATGCAAAGATAAACCAGACTCTGTGAAGTGAAATATTTCATTTAAACTATAAAAGGGTCAAGTAGCTACTGGAATGTTTTTATTTTTTTTTTAATCTTGCAGTCATGAACATATAGAAATCCTCACTGTGAATGGGGAGTTGCTGTTCTTCAGGCAAAGAGAAGGGGTTTTCTACCCGACGCTAAGGTTGCTTCACAAATGTAAGTTTCCTGAGGATGGTAGTGGTGGTGAGGGAGGGGTGAGCGCATGACTCCACAGGACTTCAGTAGAACTGAATTAAAAAGAACTTGCTACTTAAATGTGTGTATATGTGTTTTCTAGAATAGATCTTAAAGGTATAGTATACCTTCTCAACTGTAACTTATTGCTATGCTATCTCAGGTGTCTATGTGAATTGCTTCACCCATAATTATTGCAATGCTGTATGTTAAGCAATCTAACCTTTGATTTCTAAGAATTAAATTGTGCAAAGCTCTGGAAAAAATCTTGAGAGAGGTTTCTCTAGGGCAGAGATCTAAGTTCCTGTTATTGGTCCCTATCTTTGTTCTTTCAAGTTTTCCTTTAAATCCTTTTTGCTTCCTTCCAAATACTTGTAAGTTCTTACTAGAAAACTATTCTTTAATCATGAGTTTAAGGATGTAATGTATGCTTGTCTCCTGCAAGAATTTATTCTGCATGCTTTTTACAATTTACTCTCTTGCATTATTTTTCTTGCTGTTGCTTTCTGCTTGATTGTGTTACTCTGATTTGGATTAGCATAGATGTCCCCAAAAATGTTGTTCAGTCAAATTTCAGTATTCGAAAAACTTCAAGAAGGTGTATGCACCTGAGGGATGGCTTGGAGAGCTGGCAGCCTTCTTGAATTTTGTCCATCTTTGCCTTTGTTGTCCTGTTAAGCTGTTTCTTTTTCATGTAAGAGGTTATACATGTAATTTGAGGGACTTAAGACTCCTTGGTTTTAAGACCTCTTCGTACATGGGCATTTGCGTGATTGTTTTCACTGGGGGAACCTGTTAAAATTGTTACTCATATGAGTACGCAGGAGGCATAGGCCTAGTGTTGGATTTGGTTCTCAGATAAATTATGTGGTCTGGGAAGACAGTACTTGTGTTCTTTTGGGACAGTACAGCCCAGCAGGAGCTCCAGTCATTGTTTCTCCAAGTTCCTCCCCTTGCAGCACGCTATAGATCTGATTATCTCACCTAAACGGACTTATTATCAAGTTACTTGTGTTGTCATCTTACTGTATTAATTGTAATGCTGTATCTTTCCCCTCCTAGACCCATTTATTCTACCACATCAGCAGGTTGATAAAGGCGCCATTAAATTTGTGCTAAGTGGAGCTAATATAATGTGCCCTGGCCTGACGTCTCCTGGAGCCAAACTTTACCCTGCTGCCGTTGATACTGTTGTTGTATCCTTCTTTATCTATGAATTACTGCTTGCTGTGAGATGAGTTAAACTTCTGTTCGTGTGTTCTCAGCTCATCATAATCTGAATTACTTTGGATTTTACTGGTATTTCATCAAATAACTAGTAATCTGAAAAGAGCTGCAGAGGTTCAGATGTTATTTGGCAAGGTTAAAATTGTTCTTAATTTCTTTTACTTACTGTGATGTTCCAAACGAAATAATTATTCCTGCTGTGCTGTTGGGTGGGATGCTGGTCCATTAATCTAACTGATTAGTGGAGCTCCTTTGTGATTTTATGCCAAACTGTAAAAATAGATGAAGTGCCGTGTAATTTGCCCCCTGCCTCCTTAATCAATATTGTATCTCCTTCAGTTACAGAAGAGTTTGCTCCTGTTCTTAGGGAATTTGAAAAGATATTTAGGGACAGCTTTGCTGTAGTCAGGACTTGCTCTGTGTGTCTGATGAAGTTAGCATATGTAAAATGAGGAAAAGTATGCTAATTCACTCATTATGTTACTGAGAAAGGAGCCCTGAGCAAATACAGCGTTAGTAATACCAAGCTGTGCTGCTATTGTTGTTTGTTAGATACTATAGGAAAAGATCAGCAGTTAGCATCATGTACTGCTAAGCTTGGAAAAGGACACATCTGATTTCAGTACTCTGGTTTTTTAGATTTGTGTCTCAATTCTTCTATGCCTTGGAATCTAAAACGGCCCCACAAATGTGCAGTTTTGTTCCAGAACGCGTGAGACTATCGTCTCTGAGTGTTACGAACAAAGGAAGAAATGGAGTGTAGTACTAGGAGATCTTTTTCTGTGATTGCTGTTTGAAGTTGATAAATACATGCTTTGTTCTACACACTGTGATTCAATTGTTAAATGCAGTGCATTGTTTTGCTTATCTTTAAGAGCAAGTGCTCTGGAATTACTGAAAGGGTAAAAGTTCCAACTTTTTGGAAAGTAGTTTCCTCGCATTGCTTTTACTTCTCTGAAATAGTTCGAAAACTATTTTTCTCTGAAAAAAACTATTTTTTCTCTGAAAAAAAAAAGTGTTTTCCTTAGCAGTAATTTGTAGGCAATAATGGCAGAGGGAAAACAACATGCGTTATGTGTGGGAGTAATGAAGATGTCAGCTGAGGACATGTAAGTGTTTTAAAAATTGAATTATAACCTGTCCCACGTCATTATTCTTACGTTAGTTTGGAATATAAGCACCACTGTCAAGGTTACTGCATCACTGTTGCAACATATGTCATTCAAGTACAGAATTCTTTAAGAGTTCATTTTGTTAATATTCAGGGAAAGAAGAGAAGGCAGGGATTATCTTCCCTACTTACTTGTTTACCATATTGTATCAAAATAGTTCTTTTCATGTGAATATGGATTTTAAGATGCACGACATTAGTACTACCGCTGAATTATGGTATTTCTCACTCTCTGATCATACTTTCTCAAAGATCTTGCTGAACAAAGAAATATTTGTACTTGCTACAAAGTACAAATACACAAGTACACAAAGAAAGAGAGTACTTAGTACCTGGGCTGGGCAAGAGATGTAGTTTGGATTTGAGGGGGTTGAAGATGTTGAAGTAATTTTCTTTTGTTTGTCTGCAGGGACAGCAGAGACTGAAGTCCTGCTGGTACTTGGTTGACCAGCTGGGCTTTCCTCTGTGGCCTTTTCTTTTTCTTTATCCCTTGTTACCCACATGCAGTGTTCCTGCTTGAAATGCTTGCTAGTTCAGCTGAGCTTCTTGCAAAGTGTAGAGGTCTGTTCAGGGGATAAACATCAACTGAAAACTATTTGAGAAGGAAAAGAGACAGAAAATGGGAATGGATGTTAGTTGTTCTTAGCGTTCAGATAGTGCTAAATTGTAAGGAGCTAAACGGCTTAGTCATTTTAAGATCTATAATGTCTTGCAGCAGGATGTAAGATGCACCCAGCAGGTTTGGGCTGCATTGGTTCCAGCCCTGTCTGGCACTTGTGTGGCAGAGGAAGCTGATTTTTAGAGAAACAAGTCACTCTTTCTTGTGGGCATAATTCTCAGCAGGATCATCTTCTGTCCTGGATCACTCTGCGGTCCCAAGTCGTAATCGTAGCACAAGGGAGAGAGGTGGGAATGTGCTAGAGAGGACAGGAATAGAGTGGGACTGCAGCAATCTGGACTTGCACTTGCTATAGCTTTTGAGGAATTATATTCCTCAGGATTCTTTGTTGTGCCTTCAAAAGACTCCGAGGGTGGGTGGAAAGAATAGCTACTTTTGTTGCAGTCCTAAATCTGCAGTCATCTGCTGTGATCACAGCAAACCAAGAATAGCTGTGTTCCTAACCCTAACTTCAAATGCAGCAGCCTTGCAGCTGAGTATTCTGTTCCTGTGAGAAGCAACATGAACTGGAGAGGAAAATTAGATGATGCTGATCGATGCAGCCTGTTAGCATGCTTTTTTGTGTGATACTGTTCAAAACAGAAAATTGTGAAACAGTCCGATTTCAGTCACTTGGTGTGATTATGATACCCAATGTGTTAATGCAATTAACATAGCAGTATTTTCCTTCCTGATTGCTTTTGGACAAGTTGCATAAGTAATGGACCGCTTAGTATGAATACAGGAAACTATATTCTCCAGGGAAACGAAACTTGTTCTCGGTCCTGGAATGATGAGATCTGCTCATTTATTGTGACAAAGTTACATTTTCCCATGGAATAATATATTGGAAAAAAGATGAACGCAAATCCAACGCAGATGCACAAAATGACCATTTTTTAAAGGTGACATGACTCAAAAGATACAGAAGAATAGCATGTCTGCAGCATGCTGCAAGTCCTTGGCACGTGAATCTTGCATTTGTAATTCATCACTGCGTTGGTAGATGTCTTGCAACTAGCAGCAAAGCAGCTCAGCTGCATTTGATTGTGTCAGTGGCACACTTGGAACCAGAACTTGTCAAATTCCACATCCCCGCCATGTTACACCACCTCCTGTGCTAGGAGGAGGAGAGTCACGTACAACTGCTATGCTGTTTTGATAGAGAAATGCTAAAATTAAGAAAAATTGCAGCAATGTGGTCTGAAGACCTGCCTCCCACAAAGAAGTAGTTAAAAATATTGTGGAATGCTGTTGACAAAACATGGAAGGTAAATACAGCAGTGTGGGTACCTGCAATAACAAATATTCTTTCCTGTCCACCTGCTCTTGAAAATTATAACTTTGTGGATGATAGCTTCTCCCCTTTCAGTTGACAAATGTTGCATTTTCTACTTTAAATACGTTATTTTGTACTGCTCTAATGTTTAACCTAGCTAATACTGCTGTACCTTTTTTCCTCCTCCTACAGTGAGAAGGTCAACAAAGGGATTGGTATCGAAAATATCCACTATTTAAATGATGGCCTTTGGCACATGAAGACATACAAGTGAAACAAAAGGAACTGTGTTACTCCAAAGGAATGCACTTAGATTAAATGTGGACTGCTTTGTAATTCCTTGTTTTTAATGTGACTGAATGTACAAATTATTTTGTTCTGTGGCTATGCTAAATAAATCAAGTGAATGCGAAAGTACTGTTAGGCTACAATAGTTTTCTAGATTTCTTTTTATTACAGTTCTGTTGTCTTGTCTTAAACCCAAGTCTTCAGTGACTGAAGATATCTGATGGAAAGATCCTGCACGGACTGTGAGTAGACTATTCAAACAAAAAGGAGGAAAAAGCCAAGAAATGTTTACATTTTTATGCTCTTCTAAAAGAGTAATATAAAGCATATGTGAAATACAATTAATGTGGTTTATAAAACCTCTGAAACATTTCAGATTTTTTTCTTCTGATTAACATCTTGTTAGTCTGCTTGTTTCTTGAATGTGGAGAAATCAGGTTTTTTTGGCATTTATTTTTTAACTTAATTTATTAACAGCATTAACTTCAGTATTTTACTTAAAGATTTTTGCTTTTTAATATGCATTTATCTATATAGGATTTATGAACTTAAACTGGTATGTGGACTAGAAATTCTTTTATGCTAGTTCATATCTGAAGAATATATATATGTTCAAATTTCTACCTGCCAACACTATTTGATATCGCTGTCCTTATAGCGGAGTTTATAGTATTGGTGGGCACACTCCAGATGGAGTGTGTGCCAACTTGGTGCCTGATGCTCTACTCCCTCTTCGCCTTCTTATTTTAGGAGCAGAAACAAATTCACTGTTTAACAGAGGCATGATAGCAAAACATGTTATCAGTGTAGCCAGAAGCAACTTCTTCAGGTGGAACTCCAAAAGAGATCTCTGCTTATGCACACTGCCACGTGTATGTACATCTACCGAACGGGTTAAAGAGCACTGTGTATTTCTCTGGATAATCCAACTCTTTGTTCAGCGACTGCATACCCAAAGCTATGCCTATGGAAAACAGCCTGTGCCATGGAATCATTTAATAAACTAAGGAAAACTTAAGGTCTAACACTCATAACTCTGTCTCTGGAAGCATTTATTAATATTTCAAGTCTCTGTGCTAACACTTATATTTCCTAATGGCAGAACATACAATTTTGTATGCAAGTGGCTGGTCTCAGTGCTGTTCTGCATGCTTGGTTTCCCCGCTCTGGGAGCTTTGCAGAAGACAGTGGCAGAGGTGTTGTTCATCCAATTCTGAACTCCAATTAAGACATGGGAGATGGAATGTGTTAATATGCTAATTTTAAGTTTCTCCTGTAAAACTATTTACAAGATTGTACTTTTGAAAATGACAGGGGAAATCTGAAACCATTTATAAATATAGGCAACTAAGGTGATTGCAACATTGCTGTAACAGAAACATGGTCAAGCCTCAGGCTTTCCCTTCAGAATGCTTATGGATGTGTTCATGCATCTTAAAAACTCTGCTATAAATGTTCTAATTTCATGTGAGTGCTATGGGGAATGGGTTTGTGCTTCAGTGGTTCTCTTCTGCATAAAATGAGCTAGTCTTCAGTTCTGTGGCTTGCTTTTTCCCCTCCCATCTTGTTCCCTCCTGTTATGTTACAGTACCTCTCTGTGGAATTTGGGTAATGAGGTGAAGTCTCTGTGCTCAAAGAACGATTAAGACTGGCCTTGCTCTCCCTTGTGCAACCTGGGGGCGTGGAGACTCCGGCCAGCACAGGATGCGGATAAGGAGGGGGCCCTGTGTAGGCAGGACAGCCCTGCTTTTCCTCCCTGAAGACAAGATAACAGGAACTTGTGTAGTTCTTCATTTCTTCGAAATGCTGGTGAAAATGACTGACCTCTGCCTCATCACCTGTGAAATGCATAATAAAGCTGACACCCTGCATATGCTAATGAAGATTATTGAGATCATGCTAAACATATATGACTATAGCATTCGTCTCTCCACCCAAATCATACTACACATCACTTAGGGGAGGGAAACCTTGTAATGTTGGGGATAAAAAGATGGAGAAAATGACTGTTCTAGGAGAGAAGAATCTTGATACCTGATGGACCAGTTGAGGGGCTGCGTTCTCTTCCTCCACCCCAGGCAGGGCCACCTTTCTGGGTTAAGTGCTGTGCCTTTCACCCTCTGGGGACTGTTACCCCGGGGTGGTGTTATTATTTTTGCTAGCAATATTAACCTTAATTAGTAGCACTATTATAGTCAGTGAATTTATCAACGGCAATCTCGAATCTGTTCTGTCGTTCTCAATAAATAACTAATTTTGGTTTTTGTGAATCTGACTTGCTGAAAGCCCTTTGCTGGGACCCCGATAGACAAATCACTGCAAGTCCTGGGACTCTGACAGAGAAATAGCAAAACTACATTCCTTTTAATGCGACATTCTCAAATCTGTGATATAAGATCTATTCTGGTTTGTATCTTTGACTCCTTTTTCCTTGACTTGCCCTATGACCGCAGTTGTTGCAGTGGGGTCAGAACTGTCTTTAATGGCAGAAACACCACTGCGATCAAAATTTTACTTCCTCCATCAGTGTATTCCCCACTGTGGGTGTAACCTTTTAAAAATTATGCTGTAAGAAGATAGAAGTTAAATCATGCTTAAATTGATTTGTATACCAAGTCAAAAAAAAAAAAGTTGTCAAACGCACCAACTGAGGTTTTATGTAGGTTTTTGCAGCAATGGCCTAGTACTGTGTGGAGTGTGCTGTCAGCTGAGCTCTGACAGGGAAGAGGAGAATGTGCAATGCTGAGAGAAGGCTTCTGAAACAGCTGAGCTGTAGTAGCTCGCTTGGGCTCTGAGCAGTTGTCTGAACCATTCTTGTTTTAAAAAAAAAAAAACAAAAAAAACCCCTGATGCTTAAAAAAGATGTGAATATTCTCATCATCTCTGAAGCATCTGTTTTCACTTCCCCACCTGCCCCCTTGCAGCTTGGGGTAGGATGGGATATTATGAATGGTCCGTTAAAAAAAGGTGCGATGACAGATGAAGTTCTCAGGTCTCTCGTACTGTAGTAGCAACAAAGCCTGGGATAGTCCTACAGGTAGCAGGACTTGTAGTGCCTTAAGTCTTGCCTGCAGGAATTGTAGTGCCTTAAGTCTTGAAACATCCAGTTTAGGATTAAATGGACTAAATACTGAAGTGCTGTTTATTCCCACCTTGGTAACTTGTATAAAACTCATTTGAAGTGAATGCAATTGTGTGTAAAAAACCGAAACAAACAAAAAAACAAAACCCCCCAAAAATAAACAAAAAAAAACCCCAATGACCCACCACAAAACAACAAAGAAACCCCCAAAACAACCCCCTTCCTCCCCGTGCCCCACCAGTATTGGGGAGGTTTTGCATATTGCTTTGGTGTGCACGTAACCCGTTTTGTATAATGTTCAATGAAAGGCTGGCAGTGTGAGTAGGTGTTGCTCTTTGTACATCTTGGTGTTAAAAATACCTGCACATATATCTACATTACACTTGTACTGACAGTTAACAAACTTCTTCCTTGTAAATACTATTAGTAACAGGAGTGAAAATAACACAGAACCTTTATTCTACTATGTTTATATATGATGTGAAAATTTAAATGAGCAATTACTCTTGTACTAACAGGCTACCTGACCATGTTAATACTTCCTCAAATATGGTTATCTCTTTCTTTTGTCTGCTTTAAAAACAGCAGTCCAAAGGTCCCTTAACACTTCTCTGCTGCAATTTCCTAACAGATAGCTTTGGTCAGCTTGCTTCCTGCTAATTCCTTACCGGGTTAGGGAGCCCCAGGTAAAGCAACAGGTGCTGCATAACCAGCACAGCTCCAGGCATCATGTAGTTCAGCGTAACGAGATAGCTTAAAGAGTAGTCTTTGACACTGAATCTGTAGTCAGTTTTATTGGTACATCTTAGAAAGATATAAAGACATTCTAGAAATGCCTGGAAGATTTGAAAGAATCAAAATCTTGCAAAAATATATTTGTAACAGTAGACTAAAGTTCATTTGTTTTCATTAATAAATATTTACATGTACAAACCCCCCATATAAATTTAGTTTCCTTTTATCATAAACATTAACAACTTCTTTATCACTTCATTCCAGCAGTGTCAAAAGCCAGAAGCGCTTCTGTATAAAAGATTTAGAAAAAAGTTCTCCTTCTGTTTTTAAAATCAAGAGCTTTACCAAACCTCAATGTGCAAAAAAAAAAAAAAAAAAATTTTT
>VZSF01011128.1:522193-534190 GCA_013398295.1 Chionis minor
GGCCCCGCCATCTTGCGGACGATGGGCCGCTTGCAGCGTGTCGCCGGCGGGGGCCGCGGGCCGGGCCGCAGCTGTGGAGAAAGGGCGCGGGAGGCTGCGGTGGCGGGGCTCTGCTGCACCGGGCCTGGCGGGCGGGGGCTGGTTGGCGTCTGGTCAGCCATGTTCATCCCCTCTGACCCGCTGTGTGCGCGTATTTGCGTGACTCAACGCGGGAAGCCATCTAAGTTTCTGCCACAAGCTCGCCGCTTTAAAAGTAGAGGGAGACTATCAGTGTGGTGATAGGGCAAGGTAGCAGTTTTAAACTGGAAGAGGGGACGTTTAGATTAGATCTCAGGAAGAAATTTTTCACTCTGAGGGCGGTGAGCCCCTGGAACAGGTTGCCCAGAGAAGCTGTGGCTGCCCCATCCCTGGAGGTTCAAGGCCAGGTTGGACGGGGCTTGGAGCAACCTGGTCAAGTGGGAGGTGTCCCTGCCCAGGGCAGGGGGGTGGAACTGGATGCTCTTTAAGGTCCCCTCCCACCCAAACCATTCTGTGAGTCTATGAATGGGGTCGGGATGGTGAAGGAAAGGCAGAACCGGCATTAAACCATATCCAGGATCCTGGCGCTGATGGGATGTACTGCCCTAAATTTCCAAACCGCTACAGTGAACTGCTGGAAGCACAGTACATTTCAGTTGTTTTCCTTTGCCCCTGTATAGCACACAACACACACACAAGATTAGTTAATATTTAAAGAGTAAAGCCAAAACATTTTTGTACTAACATGGCTTGTTCTTTCCTTTAGTGATAATTATTCCTGAGTTCCAGATTGAAAGAGGTAAGTCAGAATCACTCCCTATACATCATCTCTCAAGAACTTGGAATGAACATCAGATTTGAAGGAGCATCATCACTGAACAAGAATTTGTTTTCTTTTTCTACCAGCCTCTTGGGGGAAAAAACCCAAAAACTTCTACATGTTTTATCTCTTTATTAGCTGATTGTAGTATACCCTTAGGCCAACGTAGTGATTAAGAAAAAGTCCTATATGGGTTTTCCCTATCTTGTAAGGTACGCCCTGGTTGGCTGAGCTTAGTGAGTTTTATTTAAGTCAATTTACTGCTGAGCTGCTCTGGATTCTCTGGCATTTTGGGTTCCACAGATGCCTCAGTTATTCAGGTAAGGTGGTGGTTTTTTTTTTTTTTTAGGCTCATGGCTGTACTGTAGACATCAAAGCTTAACGATGTTATCTTTGGCAAAAAGATCTGTAAGAACAACAATTGCTGGACTCTTCTGGGCCTAGGGAACCATTGCCCGTGATTCAGGTAAAAATGTTACAAAATAGTGATTTTGATTGGATCAGTGTATGTCCAGAATGGCTCCATTCAGTGGAACTAAACCCCAATTACACACTGTGATAGGAAAATATTGTCAGTTTCTATGTTTCGGTAGTTCTGTTACTACACTCATCACTCATCCTATCTTCTCCCACCTGGCTGCTTTTACAGTATAAATAGGTGGACACTCAGGTTGTTATCACATACCAGAGACTGGAGGTCAGTTTAAAGTTTGTTTTACGTATCTCCTATTTGCAGAATCAGTTGTGGCTTTCAGGGCTTCAGCAGTTGCTTGATCATGTACGTTAGATTTGAATGAGTTGCGATTCACTGCTTCGGCTGATGCTTCAACAAATTGTTTTCCTGCTTGACTTCAGTGAGGTTCTTTCCAAGACTCTGACAGAATGACTAATGTAGTTACAGATCTTGAATGTCACTTTCATATATTTTCAACGTTGCTTTTACCCAGTAGCAGATCAGTGAAGAGAAAGTTTAAGCAGCATGTAAAGCTTGTTATAAACCTGAAGAGACTTTTCTGGCTTTGGTGTTGCTTGAAATTGTTGCTCGGTGTTAAAAGGACTAAAATGGTATAGTAATGCATAAGATCTCACAACAGCCATTGTGAAGTATTCCAGAGCTATATTAGAGTTCATTTAGACACACAGCTATATTAAGTTCATTTAAACACATACTTAGAGTTCATTTACTCCTGTAAACTATCCATTTCAATTTTCAATTTTTTTTCCAAATTTCAAAAGAAACTGTTTTTAAGAACTGCAGGAGAGAAGTGTTTGAAGTCATTCTGCCAAGGGCTGGGAACCAGTCAAATGTCATAACCAAGGAAGGGCCAGCCCTGAGGTGGAAGTTAAGTGAGGAAAGCCAAGGGAGATGCTCAGTCACGTGGTAGGAATGAACCAGGAGAACTGGCTCAGCTCCAAGATCGCCACAAATGGCTGTGCGTTTGGTTTGTATTAAAACATGCAGTTGTGTATGCACACAGAATATTGGCCACATTTCAGATTTGAGCACTGACTTGCTGTCCGTTGAGATGTTCATTAGCTGCAGCTTCACCCCTTACTAGCTACTGATCCTTTGTAGTATCTCTAGCACACTCAAACAATAGCAGCTCTTGAATCCTGCAGACCTGTGCCAGGATCTAAACTGCTGAGAGAGCTGAAGAGCTCCATGGCTCGTTGCTTGTCTCGACAGACGGCTGATCCCCTGCTGTTTTCTGTTTGTCTTCCCTCGCTGGCTGCAGCTGTGTTTGCCTTCTGAAGATCTTTCTTGCCTTCAAGGAAGGACATCAAACATAATGTTCTCACTGTGTGGTCCAAAATGTCCACGCGAGATGGGCTGTTACCAAAACATATTTGATAGGAATTTTGTTCCAATTAATGCGAAATGTTTGAGCTGACACATGAGTTGTCATCTTTTACAGTGACTGCTTGTTAATGATCACAAATGACTGTCCGCTCTCTTGGAAACAGACTCATCTGTCTCTCTGTTAGGTATGCGTGCAGCCCGGAGGCTGGCTCAAGCAGTGCAGTAGCGTTCAGAACGGGTAACCAAAGCTAGAGGTGAGCTATTGCAGGTGTTTCTGGGCAGTTAAAACACCAGTTGACTTAGATGCCATATGGAAAGAACCCCCAATCAGAAGATACTGTTGAAATTATGAGAAATACAGAGGTTGAACTGGGACAGCTGAATTTGATCTCACATCACCCCATATAATTATAGTGCTGAAGCTACTGGAAAACACACGAGTTCTACCTGTCCATCTGACTGCCATCAGAAGAGCGGGTCAAGTGTGGGTATGGTCTGAAGGTTGCAAAGTCTCCCCTTGAGTAGCTGAACTCCCATTGAAGCCAACAGAGACAGTGCAAGAAAAGGGCTTTTATGAAGAGGCCAACTATTACCGTTCTGTTACACACCTGGTACTTCCATTGTTCCATTCAGCCCGTAAAGTGCGTAATTGAACAAACATGTCTGCTGAGGTCTTCAGCCCTGTTGTTGGGAAAGATTTGGGAATCCCTATTCTGAAGTCGTAAAATAGTGAGGTGGAGATTCCAGTTCACAGGTAGGTAAAGCCAGATTTCTTCATTGACTTCACAGGGAGCTCCTCAGCTCAGCATTTCTTTTGGAGAAGGATGGATTTTGGAGCCAAAATTTAGCCCCTTCTGAAAATTTTGCCCTGCAGCCTCTACTTCACTTTAGTTTTGCACTCAAAATCTGGAATCTGGTAAGACAGGGACTCTTCATAGGTCATGTGCATCTTGAGCAAGTGTGCAGAGCCACATATGACCTTGTCACAGGGGTAGGCACTGGACAAATGAAGAAAGTTTTAAAGCCAACAAGAGATACACTGTTAAATGTTAATATTAATTTCAAAACTCAAGGTGAAGTATTTACCTCTGAAAAAGTGTTCTCTCCAGTTGTTGGACAAAATGATGGAATTACAGGAAGAAATTGTATGGCACACATTCTATAGGAGATAATGCATCGTACTATCTTCTAGCCTTGAAATCTGTTAGATTGATTAACTATGTTAAACAATAGTTTTAAATCACTTTTCTCTCCTCTTTCATCCATGAGCACTATCAAGGAAGAGCTTGGCATAGAAATAGCCATTATTTAAATGGTGCCCTGAAGCAGAGGAAGATATATGAGAAGCAAAAGATGTGTGACTCCACAAGAACTTACCGACTTCGGACTGCTTTATAATTTCTCCAGTTTTTAATGTGTGTAGCTGAATGCAAAACCCATCTTATTCTCTGGATATGCTAAATCAATCAAGTGAATGCTAATGTCCTGTTAGCTCCAGCAATTCAGCTGGAATTGAACTAGCAGAGACAATGCCCAGAGCTGAGCTGACATCATTGTGAATGGCTCCGATGCACAAATACAACAGAAAGAGAATAGGGATGAGACATTTTAATGTCAACTCTCTTAGAAGCACAGGGAAAAAAGACTCATCATTGATCAGACAGAAACAGACAGGGGGGAAAAAAAAAGGCAGAGATAGTGAAATCTTATTTTTCAAGGAAAAATGGTGGAGATGAAAGTAGAATTATATCAGAAAGAATGGGTTCTTAATAGTCCTTTAAAATAAAATGCATGAAACAGTGATGAAGTGATTTTGCTGCATCTTTAAGGAGCTTGCTTTTGTCAATCTGAGGTTATTTGAAAAAGGGCCTCTGCAGAAAATTATGGTCTCAAATTATAGTTTTTCAGACTCGGATTGCATAGGTAAGAAGCACCATCGCTAGCAGCAGTGACAGACAGCCCCGTGGCACACAGAGAAGCCAGAAGGGCAAGAAACCTTGCTCTTCTGGCGCTGCCTTGATATGATTCACAGACAGTTTGTGGAGACTGAGCACAGGACTAGCTTTGTGTTTTGGTTTACAGGAGTTCTGGTCCAGTGCCTGAGAAAATCTTCTTTAGACAGTTTGGTCTGCCTCAGTTTGGTCGCCTGCAACTTGGAGATACGCCAAAGCTTCTGGGATGGTATTTATTATAAAAGGGGTTATGGTGAGTAAATAGTTATTGTTACTAGGTGGAAAGATCTGTGAAATTCTGTTGACGTTAGCCCACGAAGGGAAGAGGAGGAAGAGGAAGGATGGAAATAGCAGAGCATTTAACAGGCCTGAATGTCAGTACTTCCCATGAGATGCTTTCTTGTACCAAATGTTGACATCCCTTCCTTCATTTTGCCAAGGAAATCGAGGTTTTGAAGCATCAGATTCTCCAAGCAGACATTTGCTGCTGTATGTGCAGAGCCAAACCAAAAATGTCTGCTAGGTATGTGTTTGTGACAAACTGGAATTATTAACGGTGTTACAGCAGCAACTCGGAGTCCTGTACTGCAGCTGTGAATCTGCGATTTAGCAGAGAGGAGATGTACCACAAACGTTATGTGCCTGGTCCTGGGGTGGGAGAAGAACAGCTTTGTCTTTACCTGCCAGCTGAAGCCCATGAAAGCGAGGGCTTGTTCTGTGTAGGAGGGGATGCTGGCACTGCCATCACGTGTAGAAGCTTTACGCTTTCTGGTGAGGCAGAGCTGTAAGCAGTGCTGATAGCGTGCGCATGTGAACAGGGAGAAGCAGACTGCAGGCAAAAGAGGAGAGGCATAAGGTCTGAGGTTGCTGCCTGTGAGATCAAGCGATGTGTCAGATTGTAGCCTCTTCCTCTCTCAAACAGATGTTGACAGTGTGTTGTCTCACAGGGCTCAGCCTGGCCAGTCCTAGCATGCTCTCTGGTTTCTTTCAGTTTGGTTTGTAAACAGCGGGCTGTATTTAGACTCCTGACTTGCACAGCCTTCTGTCACTGCAGCTACTGCGCTGCAGCCTTTAGCGCAGGCACTGCTGTCGGCGCTCCTGCGCTCTGCCTTTTATTGGCCTTTATGGATCCCTTTAACATATGCAAAAATGCAAAGGTGCCACTGCTCCTTAGCACTATGGTAGTATTTATTATCTACAGTGTGACGGAGGCTTCATCGTATGGGAGGGGACACCGGGAGAAAGGCACCTGGGGCATCTCTGACCCTGCAACACTCAGCATTGCTCCTGGGTCCCTGTGGTGCTGCCATGGAGGATGGCGGTGGAGCGAAGTGAATATTGGTTCTGTTCACACCAGCTGCACCTCCCAGCAGTCCTTTGACGGCACGGAGTAAGCCATTATCGCTGCTGCTTGGGGCAGCAGGTACAGATAAGATGTCACACTTCCTAATTCTCAAGGGAAAGAGCACCCCAAGAGAGGGGCTGCTACGTGCTGCATAGTTTTCTCTGTTCTCCCGTCATTTCTATAGAGCTTCCATGTACTTTATACTCCCTATGTGGGACTTTTTTTTTTTTTTTTTAAAAAACTGTGCAATATCTAACATGCTCATAATTCTGAGAGTATACTCATAGTTTCAAATATTGATGTGCTGATACATGGATAATGGTGCCCTAGTTCCCACTCATATCTAAACATCTACCATAAGGTAAGAATAAAGCAGTAGCTGATTGTTACACCCTCTTTCATCTGGGCTTAATTTTGCTATCTCATTCTGAGGAATTTTTCTGGAGAAAAAAATTACGCGTGTTTGGGTCAGTTGTATCGGTACAAGAGGCTATGAAGCTGCTGTGAAGGAATAGACAAATCTCTTTATGAGTGCGAATTGTCAGTGATGTACAGTATCTATTCACACTCTAAAAGATTGAATTAAAAGTGATAATTATGTGCTGGTTTTGCTGCTTAAGTGGCTTAATGCCATTATGACTGTGCTACTTAATGGAAAAGCTTAGAATCAGACTAGCATGGGAATACTAAAAATTTTAATGGATTTCTGCTCAAGTCATTCTTCCTATTAGAAAACAAACCCACCAAAATATATAACTAGGTCTTTGGATTCAATTATTAATCCTCTCTCCTAATTTGAAGAGCAAAATTATCATTTAACAGCAGTTCTCTGAAACAGAATTTTAATGATACTAGTCATCTCATAGTTGAGCGTGATTTTTCCTGATCAGAGCAAAGTTAGAAGATTCTCAGTGCTGAATCAGTTTTAATTATTCATCCTAAGGAGATAAAAAATACAGTGTCAACAGCATGTCTTGAACATCTGTCAAAGAAGCTGTCAGAAATGTTTTCAATGGCTTCTGGTGTGTTACCTGCCTTCTCTGCATGAGGAAAAGGCTTTGGAACATGGTAATTGGAATGGGAGTGTAGAAATAACGCATAGGAAGAGAACTACGCCATACACTTGGATGGATTCTTATGGGTTGATCCTGACATTTTAGAGTTCTAAAACAAATCTGATGGGCTTCATCATAATGTGATCCTGTCTCTCCAAGGAAATTTGCAGCAGTTTAGGTGAAGTGCTTGTTTTGACTGTGAAATGAGAAAACGAAGCAGGCAGAAGACCGAACAGTTATGGGTGGGTCATCCTTCTATAGGTTGGTGCTAAAGCAAATGGATTGAGGTATTGAGGTAGTGTAACTCCTGCTCCTTGAACGTGGATGTAAGTGTGGCTTATTGGGAGGTGTCACAGTTCAAAAAACACTTCTCTTTTCATGATTAGCAATATATTTCCAGCTGATGCATCTGATTATTCCCTGGGATTTTTTACATCCCCTCTGAAGGCTATATAAAGTCGGGGAGAATTTTCCTCTGTGGCATTAACCACCAGAGCTGCTTTGTTCCCAGTGTCTCATGGCAACTGTTTGTGCTTTTTGATTCCTAACACAGAAAACTAAAGTCAGCAATTATTCTACAGAATGCATGTTATTTGAGACAACAGTAATTTGACAGGAGCAACTTCCTGGCATGTCTGAAAATCAGGTTACCTCTTTAGGCCAGCAAGGTGTCAGTCCTTTCTCACTGCTAGTGTTTTGGTGTTTTATGCAACATGAGTCAAGTTGATACTGACCAAGAGGCTTGTTTGGCCTGGTTGTAGTAAACTTTTGGGCACTCATGACAGAGTACCCAGTGTTACAGTGTCAGAACTGTCCTTGCCAATCTGTTTAGATTGTTAGATACTTTTCCTTTTCCATGTATTTGTATTTTGTTTTGCCTCTTCCCATGCTTTATTGACAAATAAAAAAGTGTAAGAGACTCATATTGTATGTTCCCAGGGTCTTTCTAATGGAAGTATTGGGACTTCTTGATGGTTATACTCAGTTTTCCTGACTCACAGCAGGACAATGGAGCAGAGTCTTACACCTATGAACAAATATTGTGAAGTTGAATGTCTTTCCCTTTGAAACTGAGAAATCGATACAAGTTGGCAGAAATCCTCATATGCAAATGAACATCTTGAAAGACTGACTGAGGTTCATGGATGCTATTGGAATCAATGGAAACATTGCCGCGTCATTTTCTGCTACGATCTCAAATCATCTGTCAGCAGTAGCTAGGCTACTTGTGGGACATCTCTTTGCTGGTGATTTTTCTGGTTGGAAGTCCATCAGGAATACCACCATGATCAACATTAATATAGGTCTTAATACTGCTCCCCCTCTGCAGTTGGAAGGGAAAGGGAAGTTGGAGTGCAGGATCAAGCCCTTAATTTGTCACTTACATTTAATTTGAAGCTTAATGTCCAAGGTCAAGCTAAAAGGGTAACAGAATAACTCAGGCCTGTGAACAACTCATCGTTTTAGACAGAAAGCAATTTGGTCCAAGGCGCAGCATGTTGGAAGATTGCCACTTCCTTTCTCTTTCGGTACCGTTCTGCATTCTCACTCCTGTCAACAGTCTCTTCATCCCTTTCTGTGGGTAACTGGGCTTCCTTCCTGAAACCTTCCCAAATTCAAACTGCACTTGCCAATAATTTTGTATTTGTGTTTGATACAAAAGTTTTCAAAGGAGCTTCACAGACAGTAATCAGGGTATAAATGCAAATCTAAAATCTGTCTTATTCTAATGTTTCCTTTGGAAACCATTTAATTTCTTACAAGCACACTTTGGCAGATGATGTGGCCCTTATAGTAATAAATGACAGGAACATAAGACACTTCACTGCAGCTGCAACATGGCTAGTTAGGATCCTATTCAAGAAAAAGGCTTAGGCAGTGTATTTTCTTTCCTATACTCTGCTGTACCATTTTCCCCCTTGTAGATCAAGTGAAAAGACTCTCAGAATGCTCTTATAATTGTCTCCTTAGAGTTATAATCTGCAAATGCTTTTTTCCTAAAAGATAAAAATACCCAAATCTTAATGGAGCCTTTTTAAATGGCACATCATTAACTCTCCAACCTCCTTCATGGTTTTGTAAATCTCTTTAATAAGGGTGAGAAGAAGCTTAGAGAGGTCTCTTTGATTAAAAGTTTGACCTGGAATTACTTTGAATTTGTATTATGGAGTCAGCAGGTTTACTATGGTAGTCTTAACAGAGAATCTTTTGAAGTACTTTGCAGGTAGAGCTGTAAAGAGAGTAAGTATTATATAAAACTTGCTAAAACCACAGCAGAAGCAGTTAAGCATCAGGGCACTATGTTGAAAAGCCATATCCATAGAGCACTGGGAAGAAGCTACCTTGCTAGTTTAAAGCCTGAATTTGCATGTCTTGTGAGTGGGATTGTATGTCAGAATTTCCAGAAATGGAGGCTGGATTCAGTGATCTATGAGGTCCCTTCAGCCCTATGCCCAGGGTTCCTGCAAGATTATAATCACTAAAAATAACAGTTCTGAGAAATGACTCTAATCAGCAAGAAATACAGTCAGGACAGTGAGTTTCGTGGATCTTAATGTGCTCAGTGCTTCATAACCGTGCATGGCCTGACTCAAAGGAAGCGATCAAGGACACAAAAGCCTGTGAGTGCTTTTAACCCCACTAATTTTGAGTCTTATGGGTACAAGTTTCTTAGAAGGTGATGTTGCCCTCAAGGTCACCTAACTTTCTGCTAACAGAGTTGCTGTATTTATCAATGGTGGCCCTATAATTCTGAGTAATGGGAACGCTTATCTGTAGGATGGGTAGCTTCACTTCTCCCTGCTATAACTTTTTGTAGGATCTCTAAAGCTGAAGCAAAACTTTCAGTATGGGGCAGTGAGTCTACAGCGGGTTTATTGTGCAATATTTAAGGGCTGACTTCATGAGCATTTAGGAGCAGAACCATCCAGCATCTATAGTAGTCATGATATATCAGAGTCTCAGAAAGGTCAGATTTGCTTTGGCAATGTCCTTTTTCTTTAGTTTTTGCTTTCGTGGTTGGACTTCTTGGCATGAATATACTGACAACATTCCTATAACTGCCATCTGAGGACAGGAAATGGCAGCTTGCAGAAGCCAGCACTGCAGTAGAGGTAGCCTTTGCTGGAGAGGCTGTTTGCTAGGCCCATGTGTCCCATGTCAGCGTGATGGAGCACGCCTTGTATGTAGCCTGATGTGCAAGACCTGTAGCAGACCCCTAATGTTGACAGCACATTATGAGGTCAACAGGGGAGGTCAATCTGAATTTCCACTGCTTGCCTGTTCTTGGTTTTCATACTCTGCAGAAACGCAAACAGTGTATGTAGAGCAACAAGTGTGTGCACATTTGAGCTACCCGTTTGCTGCATGGTGACAGGTGATGTCAGCTGAACTTCCCACAAAAGCAACACCATGTCACTAGCAGTGATGATGTTTTTCAGCCTTTCAGACAGGGTGTCGGGACTTTCCCTCCTAGCTGCACCCAGCCTCTGCTGCTCTGCTCTTGCCACGGTGTCAGGACATGTTCTTGGAGACATGCCTTGTGCTGGAGGTAGGTGTGGGAGCAGCCTGAGGGAGCGCTGGTACTCCTGTTGTCTCTCCCACCTACAGGAGAGGCAGGATGTGCCAGATCTGTGAAGATCTGCTCATGGCGAAGGGGAAAAGAGAAGAGGGGAGTGTGTTTTCCTCTCCCAACAGCTAGGGCTGTTCAAAGGCTGTTCAAAAGGCTGTTCAAAGAGGACCGAGGTCTAGAGAAGGGAAACAGGGAGGACCCCCAGAAGGAATGTGCAGAGCAGAGATGGTGAAAAATAGGACATGAAAGTGGCACTGCAGAAAGTTCTTTTAGCCTTAAAGAAAAGTGAAAGGTCATTGCAGTCCCTGAAGCACAGCCTTTTCATTGGCTGTGGGTAGGGGTTTTTGTCAGTTTTCAGGCAATGTTAACAAAGAGATTTCTGTTGCTCTGATAAAATGTTCTTTCTCCCCTGCAATGATAGCACTAAAGACATTGCAAGTGAATTATTAGGCTTTTATGTATGACACGTGCACATCCTACCCCAGAACTTGGTGGCTGAATGTAGACAGATTTCTCTGCAAGGTGTTCAATGCTTTTAGTCCCTCCTTAGGTTGAAGACTTGAGGAGGCTTCATCTCTTATCAGAAACCCTTAGTATTCTCTTAGAATAATCCCCATTTCTACAGACTCTGTGCTGATCTGTGTAGTCTGATTAGGTGGCAGCAAGGCTGAAACACTGTTGAGGGAAGCATTGCTGCAGAGTTGGTTGATCAAGAAAAATATCTAAGGTGATCCCAGAAGTAGCTAGTATTCAAAGCACAGCTCATTTGGGTACACTCAAAACATCTGATGGGACAGGGTAGGGGACATGGTACAGCACTAGCAGTGCTGCATTGAGAGCAATGTCAGAGGCACTGTAGATTGCCTGCATGCCTCACAGTTTTTGGATATCTGAAGTTTTGTTACTGTTCCTTTTGAAGAAAGATGGTAGATATAAACCTCTTAAATAGCAGTAGCATTGTACCTGCCTCCATATGTGGCCAAATAGGATGGTTCAACAGCAAGTTGAACAAAGTAAAGAATTTCACTGATTTTGCTGTAGTTCTGGGATGTGTTTCCTTTATGACTCCCCAGCAATCTGCATACATCCTCCTGGAGAGAGAGAAGTGAATATTCCTGCCTGTGACAGCCTGACCTTTTATGGAAATGCTACTGCAGTGTTTAAGTCTACTCAAATGCCGGATGACAGGAGCCAGGACAAAGCCTTAGTCTCTGTGCAGTGCTGATGTAACTGGTGGGACGGTGTGATGGTAATGAGATGAAAGGGCTCCAGGTCGCTGTTGCCCTTTGTCTCAGTGTGGAATGCTGTCTTTCATCCTGGGTTTGATCCATCTCCAATTAATGTGATGCAAAAACACCCACAAACTTTTCTATTGTAATATATATTTCTATAAAGAAAGAGATCAGGTCCTTAGGTCTGCTGCCTCCCTGGGGCC
>VZSF01011129.1:0-10462 GCA_013398295.1 Chionis minor
TTTTTCTATTTTTTTTTAGATTAAAGTTTTCAGTATGCCTATTTCCAAGGCAGGCAACCTACCCCATGTATAATCATCTCAAATTTAAGAGTTCAGACTTGGCCACGCCACTTTCCCTTCCAACTTCTGTACTCAGCCAGTAACAAGAAGGTGAACTACACAAATGGTCCTCCACAAGTTCTATTTTCCTTCCTTATGCACCTCAATACTTCATGCTGCGTCATATATTCCATCAACAAAACCAACAAAACCATGTTCTGAGATTTTTACAGTAGTCCAAGTTAGAAATAAAATGTAATTAGCAGTTTCCTTGACCACTCTGCTCCCCTAAAAAGGGGAGTATTTCTGTGCCTGGAAGGAGAAACCAGTCCTCAGCTCTGCCTTTAGCGTAGCTGCTTGCACACCAGAAGCTCTCCTGGTGGGTGCTTTCCTGCACGTCACCAACCTGCACGTCTCTCTTTGGAGAACACACCATTTTATCAGATCATTGCCCTGACGAGCACGTTTGAGTTGGCAAACAAAAGGATAATAGTACAGGCTGAGCTGTGTGCGAGTCCACTTACAGTATACGAAGGTATAATCCACAACTGGGATTCAAGATCTAGAGTTCCTCATAACTTCATGATAAAACTGGTAAATTTTGGAAGAGTAACACTTTAAACACTATTTAGGAATACAGTGTCACCATACAACTATCATATCCTGTGGTTTCCCTAACAGGTGACTTACACTTCTGGAAGATATCCTGGAAAATGTAAAATACTTCACAATGTCTTCTGAACAAGATGAAACTTAGTGAGATCCAAAAAAATGTCCGATACAAGGTCTGTTGGAAAAGATCTTATAGGCTCAATTGCTGTTTCCTCTGTAAGAGTGTGAGTTCCCAATTAATTACAAAACTATGAAGGTGCTTTTAAAGACAGTGCAGCATGAGATTTAAGACCACAAAAGTAAAGAAAGCATTCAAAAAACTGAAATGGATAATTGGGCTACACAATACTGTTCTGAGTCAATACTGAAAACCAGTTCTCTTCCCCTGCCGTTTTGATGACTTTACTAAAACCAATTCTTCCATATGCTTCTGAACTGTGGTGAAGCTCTGCGCATAGCTAGAGGATCACTGATGGTGCCAACAGCAACTTGCCTTCCCTAATCATACGGACTCAGGCTGTATGCTCAAAACTCAAAGAACTGTTAAGCCAACTAAAAAGTTGAAAGAGCACTTCAAAGAGCACTTTCAAAATCCAGATTTTTAGCACAACACCATTTTCTACTTATCACTCAAGAAGACAATATTAGACTTTTCAAAAGGAAAATTGATTCATTCATTTTTTTCCCTATAAATGGGAATTATAGCCTAAACTTACGATTTTATGTCAAATAAACTTTTGAAAATCCGCGTACTCTGAAAAGATGTCAAACAGCTGGGGACAGGAGAAACCCATCATATGCAATGTAACCATGATTATAAGTTATATATACATACATATACTTGGTTAATGTAATCCAGCAGCAAAGATCTTAAGTACGCAATGTGAAAAATACAAACTGTAAACATCTATCTACCCAGTGTCAGTTTATATGATGAACATATGGTCAAAGAAAGTAGCAAGACAACAGAAGAATTTCTGGTCAAATAAGACTTTTGGTATAAAGAAGGAAAAGTCAGAGCCATCCAAGAGCTGTTTATTTTCTCCCAGGATTCTTCAGAACCACGATAATGTGCTGAAATAGCAAACATGGTCATCTTCTTTTCTCAGGGAAGAAATGTGCATTACACTCCAGGAGGGGGAAAGATGACTGGTACATAAACACTACTACTTCATATTGGGAAGTTCTGGGTTGTTTTTTTAATCTGATCTTTATATTACATTGTCAACTTCTGTTCCACTCAGAACACTTTGCTGCATGCCTCCACTCATCCCACAGCTTACTGCTTCCCAAACTGTTTTCAAAGTCCCATTAACCATAGCCATGATCACCTTCTAAGACTGCATCCTCTGCAATTTAATAGCATGGTTGGATAGCTGTTATAAAATATCCTTGGAGGGAAGACAAAATATGCTTGAAAAACTCATGAAATATTGGAAAGTATTAAGATTTAAAATAAGATTAAATTATAATTAACAGATAGCCAGTTAACAGTCATGGGTTGCCAAACGTACTGATTTCCTATACCAATATATTCTTGTGTGAGAGAGATGGATTTCTAAGAAGCAATGCTTCAAATAAATCTTAAAGGACAGATTTTGAAGAAGCAGACCTTCCTGTACAGAACTCTTCTGACAGTTTGGTCTGTTTTCCTCTGTATCACAAACCTCCTGTGAATCACTGCACTTCAAAACATACATGACTTAACTGCAAAATAGGAAGAGCAGCACAAACATTATTTATGCAATTTCAAAAAAAGAGATTTTTCTTAGCTAGCTACTAGCAGACTTTCACCTTCTCCACTTTAAACCAGACATACTAAACTAAACCAAAGTAAATAGAAGTCTGCCTTTTGCTGTATAAGCATAGTTATTGCAGAAAAACTGTAGGTACACCTCTGCTACTACCTGATCCTCAAAATGGTTCAACCTGCAGAAAAATAAATAAATACTGCTGTCTTTAAAGCATTGCAAACAGTTTAGGTCCACAGCTAGCATTTATGGTTATCAAGGAATCACTCAGCGCATGGACTACCTGTGGCTAATCCTTCCTGTGCTCCTCCAGGTTGTTTGTAGACCTTGCTGAAGTTGCAGAGCAATAGCTCTTGGTACCAAAACTCCCAACCCTGTCCCAAGCCATGGAATGGAACTAGTAAAGGCAGGAAGTTTTCAGAAGCTGACTAGGGAAAGAAATACAGAATGTATAATTTCCCAGTTACTTTTGAATAGCTGGTACTGTTGCAACTTCCTCAACCACAGTAAATGTCGCCTGTTACAGGGTCCTCCCTCTTCTCATATGTTTTAAAGGAACAAAGAAGCTGGGTTACCAGAAATGTGTGCTAATATTAAGCAAGAGCTGCTCTGAATTTTCTCATAATATAAAATTTACGCTAGATTAGCATTTGCTGTCCATACAGCCCCTGGACAGGACACTAATTTTTTATTTATCTTTTTTTTTCTCTACTAACTGAATCCAAACTGAAGTTTTCCAAGACTTAGAAAGAGACTTACCATTCAAGAGTCCCATTATTGTTAAACACCATCTGCAATCTAAATCCATTTATGAAGAGGTAAAAAGTGCAGTAGCAACTGTGTATTTCAGACACTAAAGTTTGTTAGGAAAATACTGCAAGATTTCTCATGCAAAGAAATTCTCTTGTGCTTTAATTCACAGTCCACAGGGATGTGAATAGGTTATTTCCCTCTTCCCTGCACACTGACCTGAACAGCAAGCCTGCTGAGCTGCTGCTTACTGCCTGGCTTTCACTGCATCACTTCAGATATCACACAGATACAGCATCTAAAATGTTTACATGGAAATGACCAGCTGTTGAACAGGGCCAGTTCTAAACAAACTAAATAAAAACCCACCACCCATAGACCCCACCACCCCTCTGTAATTATTTTTCTGTATATGCATATATATGTACACACACTTTCAGACAAAGATTAGCAGTTACTCCCAATATTAATACACAACTGACTTCAGAAAACATTTGAAAGCTGATCCTGTCTGTCTCAGCTCTTAATTTCTGTGGGAACAGAGTCAGAGACAACCTTGGGTAGTCAACAAAACATTGGTGCTCTGGTCAGCAGAAAGCCGCGAGAGCATGAAGGTTAGGAAGAACTGCAAATTTCTCTGAGAGGATGTTGTGGTTAAGCAATCAGCTCTGTGTGATAACACGACTTTCTAGTTATGCTCTGAAAAGATATATAAGGTGTGTGTAGCTAATAATAAAGGTCTTCACTGCCTGCGCTTGCAACGAGCATCGGAGTCCGTGCCTTAATTGCCACAAATTTCCGTTCCTTTAATTTAGTAGTATTGAATATACAGTCAACAAGAGCTCATTAAGACCTGTGTGTGCACTCATCAATCACCCGCGACAGTCCTGGGTGCAGCGCTGGCCGGTCCTCAGGCCCATGCTCATTCTAATGCAAGATTTCCTCGTTTTGATAGCTGAACAAAACCAGATACGAGCAGCAGCACTCCAGGGTTTTTCCATCAGCTCCAGCACACTTGGATGAGACCCTGTTTACTGAATCAGTTATTCTGTATTAAAGCAAAGATAAGACACGTTCCTTAGTTCTTGGATAAGGAAAAAAATTAAAATCAACTGTTTGTAAATGACATCATTGCCATGCATGAAGCAACTCCTCCCAACAGGAGCTGCCTAACTTCCTGACAAGCGGGGGAACGGATCAGGTTACAGCTGTTTATTAGTGCCCAGATAGCAATCAAACCACAGAAATCTTCTTGAGAGTGGGAGCGGATGGAGTCATGGCACAGGCTGGGAGCTGCTTGAACATGCCAATTGGATGGCCCTGCTATAAACTGTCATCAGGGCTGTGCAGCTGAGAGTGGGACACAATTAACATCAGCTGTCTAAGTGAGAAAGTTTACTCAGCTTCTGCCTTTTGGTAGCCTTGCCCTCTCTGTCTCTCTCATAAATATGTATCTGGAGAAGAGCATGCTTCTTCCTAAGCTGTTGTTTAGCAAATCCAGCTGTTTAAACAGAAGCAGTCACACACAGCATCAGGCATTGTTAAAGTCCGTTTTCTGACAGCTAATCAATCCATCCATAAAACTCAGCAGTTAAGATCTGCAGTAACGGCTTCTCCGTACATTAATCTTTGCTTAAAAAAAAGGAGAAATTGGAGCTGGAACTGGAGCCGTCCTGAAGACGCGTAACTGTCCTCCCTGCCGGCCCCATGGTTCATGCTGTCAGCCGACACTACCACCTCGATTAGTCAGGTCTTTCGGAAAAGCTGCCCTACAGCTTCACATCTATCTGGCCCTATGTCCAGATACTGGACATGTAAAATTCTCCAAAGAGAAACACAGGCCACACAACTCTGAAAGGAGGGGGAAAAAAAAACAAACCACACCATACTTTTCAAAGATCCCTTTTCTGCGTGAAAAAGCAACTTAAACTCCACGCTTGTGATATACAGGTAGCGCACTGCCTTGAACAGCTCAGCCCTTCAAATCATGAAAGGACACAGGACACCATGACACGTCGTGGATGATGTGTATCTCAAGATGCTTTTAAAAATCAAACACCCAGGCCAGCAACTTCTGTTACTAAGTTTATGGACCAGGTTCTGATCTCACACCACCATGTGTACAACTGTTTCACAGTGATGTAAAACAGAATTAGTAAACTGCTTACAAGGATAGCCTAAGGAAACACTTTGCTGTATTTTTCAGGTAAGTTTTTTTTCAGGTAACTTTTCACCTGTAAGTTTCAGGTGAACTATAAAACTAAAGCTAAACAACCCATTTTTACTTTATTGCAGAAAAAAAAATAATGCAAAAGCAAGTCTATCAGATACTGATTATTTTCTGTACAGCTGACTTCAGCTGACCCCTAATGGGCTCACTTAGACCCACAGTTACAGAATTAACTCAGAGAGATGGCACTTCAATGCCAAACCTACTTTGGTTTAACACTTTTCCTGCCTTTTTTCCTTACAGCTTGTTTGCATTAATTACAAATACTGTGTATGTCAGCTTTAAAAACATACCTGTACTTACATTGCAAGAATCAGTATTACCATTAAAAAGGACTCAATAAATTTGCAACTTGTCCAAGAAGGAACCCTAGAACACTTTCAAAGGGCAGAACATAAGAACTGGTGAGCCAACAACTAAAATAAAGGGGGGTTCTTCAGAATTATCCTATAAATTTGAATGTAATTTTTTAAGCCAAGACAGAATTCTACTGTTTAGCCTTAAACTATTGAGGAAATTTATCTGTAATTACTTTGGACTCTATTACAAAAATAGTGATATGTTTCAAAAGAAGCAGTAATTCACAGTATCTTTAATTTTGGTTCAAGCAGAAACAGAATGAAATGATCAAACATGTCAACTGTACAATTTGTCAATAATCTAAATATTCCAACAATTAGTAGGTACCTAGGTTTCTACAGTCTCAGTGCTAACTTGGAACCAATATCATTAAAATATTATATTAAAAAAGGCACACAGGCATACCCACACCGAGAAAATGAAAAAGCCAAATTACTCTGATCATCAAATAAAAGACTTATCTGTTTCTTCAGTGGACTTGTCACTTGTTTGTTTTTGCTTCTACTACAAACTGTAAAAGGAATTCTAGCTCCTGGAAGAAAAGATACGTGGGATGAAACAGTGACTTTATACATTCAGTCTCCTCGTGACCAGTATAATCCGTATTTTGAAAACTGAATTCACCTTAAGGAAATACTCCTGAAGCAGTTCCATTAAACCACCAAAACCCACTTGTGGCGTCAGGCTGTGCTTGCAAGCACGTATTCCTTGATGAATAAGTGTCTTTTATTCTCTAGAGCTACAACATTCCCACACATACAGACACATTCCTGCTGCTGATCTTGTTTGGCCAAGTTGTGCTTTGTGCTGGAGGGAACCACACTCTGTGTTTAAATTAAGTGGGAACAAAAATATTCTTCACTTTCAAACTTGTTTGCCTTGCAACAAGTCCTTCAAAAACTATAAAAAACTGACATTTTATGTGAAAAAAAAAAAAAAGCTCTTATTGTGACCATACTTGCTCTTTATGACAAGGGAATGCACTTGAACAGCGTGTAAAGTAACTTATATTTCAGACTAGCAGCTCTACACAAATGGAAAGATACTGCTTTTGTTCGCACAATGTAATAATGCTAATTCAACAGACAAACTAAACACTTCCCCAATGAAGAGACTGAGTCACTTTTGCTTAAATAAGCAGCAGTGAGGGAAAAAGCCAAAAACTCAGACATAAATCATAGCTCGCCAGAATATGCCACCAATGTAATGAAAACTTTGAGACATAATTTCTTAGTTTAGGTCCTGGACAGGAACACGACTCACACAAAAACTCCCTAGCTCAGATGACGACAGTGCTCATTCCACTATACTTTTACACTGCAATTTACAGCATCAAATGCTGATGATGTCACAACAGTGTTACTTTTTCTTGTTTTAATTAGAAATACATTTTACAGTCAAAGTTGCAGTGATCTTATCCCACCCCACTCCATATTGCAGAGAGACGCAATGTCACATCTACCAGTGCGGTCTAACTCCGCAGCCCTGTTACTCCCTCCATCTAAGAAAGAAAGAAAAGCCTGGCCAAAAAACCTCTAAAGTTTTTCATTATTATTATTTTGCGACAGAGACTGGCATTGCGCAGCCTCTAAACCAGGTGTTACGAAGAACTCAGACTGCCAACCTTGGGTGTCTTCAAGGACGAGTATTTTCAAGGGAAAAATATGTGATGGAAGAACTTTGCTGCTTTTGCAGCTCCACAGCCACATTCACTTACTTTTAACTGATTTCCAAACACCCAGCCCCCACACTACACACCGTTTCATTTGTTATTCACCATTTATTTATTCATGGAGCCTAAAGGTACCTACTCCAGTGACCGTTACTCCTCTGAAGTGGTGCCCACTGATGCTACCCACATTCCTCAATACTCCCCTGGGCAGTGGGGATGATGGTGCCCCAGGACACAGGTAACCCAAACATTGTCCTCCTCTGCGTCAGGTCCTGGGTACGTCCCCCTCTGCCTTCACCTGTAAGAGGTGGGTGGCAGCTTTTTCGTACAGTCCTCACAAAAAGGGTACAGAGCTCCCAAAAGACCTAGAGGGGTTTTTTTTCCCCCACCACAGGTTTACATAGCAGTTTTGGATGCTGTGGTGACAAGATGGACAAAAGTAGCATCCATAGGGAAGCAAGAAACAGAAAATAGGGCAGAGAGATGGAGGCAGGCAGAGAGTGCTGCGTTTATGACCTCTCCACCAAGTAGGACGAGCCTGTCAGTTCTTCTCATAAGTACGTCAAGATGGTTGAATGACCAAATTCCCTTGTTGGTGCACCACAGGTGCCCTGGAAGAAAAGGCCTGTTGACTGCTCCTTGTCACTCACATTGGCCATTCTGGCTGAGCCCAAAAGCGCCAAAAGAAATGGCAATAACCTCCAAGTGAGCTCCTGCACAGCTGGACCCGTCAGCAGCTACTGCTTGAGGCATTTGTGACCAGCACTTGAGGACACCGAGGTGGAGGAGAGCCGCCGGCTCGCAGCCTGCCCGCACCTCCCGGCCAGGCTGGCTCTGGAAAGCCACCCACCCACACAGCCGGGCATCTTCCCCCATGACAAACCCCCTCCCGACCCACCCTCCCACCCCTCACCTTTCAGGAGCACGTAAAGCTCAGCCACGAACCTCAAATCCTGCCCATTCCCCACTCTTACAACCCATGGCCCTGGCGCAGCCGCGTTTCGGCCAGCCAAGTCCTCATAGATGCTCTGGGAAACGCATTCAAAGGCGGCAAAGCCATTTCCTTCCCCTGCAAACAGTTGATTAATAAAACATCTTAGGTGGGAACGTCGCTCACGTCTGTTGCCAAGAGCGGTGTCTGCTTCTAGCGCGATGACAAATTTCTCCTCCTCTCGCTCTCCGCGCATCCTGGAGTGCACTACATGATACGCGACATGCACGACAGCAAGTACGGTACAACGGAAATGTTATTTTAACGTAGAAACTTCTGTATCTTCACCATAGCAGCGTCTCGGAGCTGCGATTGCCCAAGACGCAGAGCCGGGGCACGGGAGCCCGGCAGGGGTTTTGGGGTCTTCCCCAGGTCCGCCCGGACCGCTCACGGCTCAAGTAAGCTCTGCTGTTCAACCGCCAGCTCGCTCGCTACAATTTTTTCAAGCCTTTCAAGTCTTATTAAGACATAAAGATGCAGCTCAACAGTCAGTTCAGATACTCTTGCTACAGCTTATTCCTGATGGGAGCCACACTAACCGGCTGCTTTAAAATCTGCCAGGGCGCCTTTGCGGTGCCGCTCTACACCAAGCAGTACAAAGGATCAAGAGCCCAGAAATTAAAAAACCAGCTTTCTAGAACTGGAAGCACACTAAGGTCTGCCCCTCTTCCAGCAATACAGCGCAGGCTCGGTGAACACGTTTACGGGTTAAAACTGGAATAAGAAACACAAAACAAGTAACACAGCGGGCAGTGTCTGGAGTCACAAAACTACTCAAGGAGTGGTTTCCCTGCTACAATTCAAGCTACTAATGTTTAAATAAAAAAGAATTAAGGTTTTCCTCCATGAACACCTAAATATAAATAAATCAGTGCTTTCTCACGCTATAATTTGTGCAGCATCATTTTTATTATTTATATAGACATAGCAGTCTATTTTTGGTTCGCTGAATCATACCATGCTGTCTGGACTACACACGCTTTGCTTTTTACACCTTTGAACACCAGCAGGACTAAAGAAAAGCCCTTACCATACCAGCTACTGCCTTGTATCAGCTTAAAATTCTGCAATTCAAGTATGTAACTTAAAAAAAAAAAAAAACCAAAAAAAAAACCCCACTGTTTTAACAGATATTTTTGAGAAAAACATAACTGCAATTTGCAATACCTGATTTCCAAAGGAGCTTGATCCCAGTCTCACTGCCCTGACTACGGACAGGAGCTCATGTTTGCACTCAAAATGTGTCCCTGTGGGCTGCCCATCCAAGGGACACTGAGGGCTGAACGGGAACACTCACCCACCCCTGGCAGACCAGGAACCACAGTGCAACCTTCGGAGAAACCCCCTCAACGAGTAAAAGCAGCAAAGCATTAAGAAAACTGGAAATGAGAAGCTCATTGAGCAGAGGCTGGGGCTCATCGTCTTTTTTTCTTACTTTTTTTTTTTTTAACAGTAGTTATCAACCATGTCAGCAGTTTTCCTGTCAAAATTAGAACTTGCTGATAAAACTTGCTTCCCAAAAAAAGCAGCTTCCTTCTGCACACCAGAAGAAAATCAAGCTAGATATTAAAAGTAACTTGATTACACTCTGGAGTAAACAAGCCAAAAAATGAAACTATTTTGGATTTCATGTGGTAATAATCTAGCGGGATGAAATACCTTTGTATGCCGAGAATAGAAATCAGAAGTACAGATTCTAAAACAGTATTAGAGCAAGCAATACGTTTTGGCGTGGAGTTGGACATACATGCGCTTGGACACCTCTCGCTGAGGGCATTTCCTGAATACGTTCTTTTCTTTTACATGCTGAAGATGAAATTTCTTTCCATCTTCTAGCTCCCTGAAACTAACGGGACTACAAAACACAAAGCAAGCAAGCCTCCGAGGGACGGGATGGGACGGGCCACTGAAGTCTCCAGCTGACTTCCACACGTAGTAGGAAACTTCACCAGCGGTTGCTCCAGTTTGGGGAGCGAGCGAATGACGCTATGCTATTCCCAGCCTTGGAAAAACACGTTCATCAACACCTTGTCTCAGGAAAAGGGAAGAAAAGGGCG
>VZSF01011129.1:11070-46143 GCA_013398295.1 Chionis minor
GCCGCCGGGGAAGGGGCGGGCGGGTAAGCCCCGCCTCCATCTCCACCGTAGGTGCGCGGCGCTGCAGGCGCCCCCCGCCGCCGCGGGGATGGAGCGGGCCGGGCCGGGCCGGGCCGGGCGGCCCAGCAGCCGCCGCGGGTGGGGTCTGGCTCGCCTCCCCCCTCCAGGCGTTTTGTCAGTGGTTTCCTTGGCCGCCATTACGTCCCGGTAAAAGTCTTCCTGCAAATTTAATGTTGTTCGGGAGATTGGGAGCAACGGCAGCCGAGGTGGGTCTCCCCGGGCAGAGAAAACCAAGGGAGAAGCACTGGGGGCTTCAGGGCCACAGGGTGCGTCCACTGGGCTTGTGGACCATCCACCCCTCACCATCCACCCACCACTGTCGCCTGGGCCTGCAGAGTTCCGGGGGGAAATAAAACAGTTTGCCTCAAAAAAGAGTTTGTAATCGTGACAGACAAAACTACTACGCTTCTCTCGTTAAAGAAACACCCAACAAATCACCACATTGCTGAAGGCAAGCTTGGTGATGATGAAGGAGATGTACTGGCCCAATTCCACTCCTTTGCTTACTGCAATACAAGGTATATTCAAAAAAACCACTGTCAACAATAGCTGAAATGTTAAAAAGTCGCGTAAAATCATAAAAGCAGATGGCAGTCTTGGAATCAGTGTGGATTTACACCTCGGAAATACTATTTGAGGACCAAAGGCATAATCCAGAACAAAAATTAGTGCTGAAAGCAGGATTCATATATTTGAGATCCACCTATATAGTCGTCAAATAGACACCTCATTTTTTATTCTAAGTGCCTCTATGGGCCTAACAGATGTGCTTTTTTGGAGCCACCTTGGAAGGAAAGGAGGGGGAAAGAAGGGGAAAACTTGACCTTGGCTACTGCAACTGTAAGAGCTGCATGCTTTTCTTTGGAACCCAGAGCAGAAGTCAGAGCCTGCATTATGTGCCCAGATGCTTTTATGGTTAATTGGGGGAGCTCATTCTTTCTGGACCAGGCAGCGCACATAGCAGGGAGGGAAATAGAGCAAACCAAAGGAAAAACCTTGAGCGCTCAGTCCCAAGGAGCTCTGAGAAGAGAGAAGGCCCAGGAAAGCAGCAATTGGGAAATACTGAAAACGTATTCAAAGCAATGATGAAGCTGCAGTTGCCAACTACAGGAGAAACAGAAAAGACCCTCCAGTTCTTGCGCAATTACTCATGACCTACTTTCTCCTGCCACCTCCACCAGGCACACAGAGATTCACCAGAGAACAGATATCTCTTGAACACAGACAGCATGGCCGCATTTATGCACACATCCATGAACGGCCTCGGCTCACTCTTCCAAGAATCGACACTACCACTGCTAATCAACATACATAGGTACATGGACTGCATTAGCTGACAGCCAGCAATGCCGTGACTGGGGTGATACCACCACAAGTACTTCTGTCTTCGTTGTTTTTTAGAACAAGCTCAAGAAATTGGGCCTATGAAAAATGAAGATGAGAAAAAAAAAGTTACTTTGTCACAGATATAGGTAGAAAAAAGTAGAAAACAGATAAACAAGGATTTCAAAAGTGGTCCTCAACAGCTCAAACTTCACCTCAGATCCAGAACTGCTTAACAGTGACACTTGTACTTGGAGATACAAAGAAAGTGCAATTACAAATCTGAAAAAATAAGAATTCATGGAGAAGGAATTGAATCACAAGAGACATGTAGAACACACGTAATACCATCAACCATGAACAGAAATGACAGATTTCTTCAATAAAGTCTGAGGAGGAAAAGGACGGTTGGGCATCATTTCAGAATACCATGGAGATGATGTCACGGCTCCCACGGACGGGAAGCAGATGAAGCTTCAGCCTTGAGAATCAAGAGTAAAATCAACAGCTGAGAGTCACGTACATACACGGTGCTCTGCAATGTCACAGCCCGGCACCTCACTTCTATCAGAAGCTTCTGGTTTCACCAGAGACCAATACCCAGGTCCTGAAACGGCACTCTTAGGTGGCAACCAACCGGCGTAAAGAGCAGGGAGCATCTGAGAGAAATCCTAAGAGGCATTTTGTTATCAAAAAGTACGTGTAAACAGTAGCAGGGAAGAATGAAAAGAATTAGTGAAATAAGGCTGTAAATATGCAATAATGAAAAAAACAAAAAAGGAAATAGCTAGCAAAGAGGTTTCTAATGTATGAGGAAAATGGGTTGAAAGAACTGTGGTGTAAATACAGCTCATACCTCTAAATGCAAGCCCAGAGTTCGACTAGAAACTTGTGATTTTCCTTGGTCTCTTGAAAGCTAATTTCATTTTCGACTGTTCTTAGAAAATGCAAGCTTTGCCCCCAGAGAGAAAACAGAGCTGAAAGCTACTCAAAACACTGCTTTTAAAGTGACAGATGTGGCCAAGACATCTCCTGTCCCTAGAGGCTTCGCTCGGACACTGGCCGATGGAAGGGAAAATGCTTGTGAAACTTCAGAACTGAGCTCCGCCAGCTGTGCAGTGCCCAAGGGCTCTGTCTCGCCCTGCCTCCACACACACTTGGGTTAGAAATGCTACTTTTGTCCAGAAATACCAACCTCAAGGCCTGAACCGGCAGCTGGTGGTGAGCAAGGTCTGCAGCTCTCCTGGTGCCATTGGCAAGCTGCTTCAGAACTGTATTGCTGTTACAGTGTACACAATACTTACATCGCTGAACTGCTAAGTAGGAACTTACCCTCAAATCGAAATAATTTTAAATAACAACATAGAAAGAGTGTAATATAATGTGCATGTAGGTACATTGTACTACAGAGGTTAACTTCAGAAACAATTCCGACAAATGTCCCGAGAAACAGTCTGACATTCTTGCTCCTGTCACTGTTCAATCCTTTGACTTTTGATTTTTATCAAGTCTTTTTCATAAAGAATAAACCCTTCCTTTTTCTCCGCAACAAGGTAGCTTCTTCATGAGAAATATCTCGTTTTGGTTAAGTAGGCTTGGAGGGGGGCAGAGAGTTCATTGCTGTTAGTTGGGGGACTCTGAACGTGGGAGCCCAAGGAGTTTTCTTGTTCTAAAACTCCAGAATAGTGAGCCAAACCAGAAAGGGAGCAACTGCAAGCACTCTTCGCTTTGGAAAGTCACTATGAAAAGTGATTTTCTGTAACCTCACAATCAGTTGCCAAACATTTCTTTTTTTTTTTCCCCCCAGACCCAGTGCGTTAATATATAGAATTCAGCTGGCACGTATTTGGGCTAATTCTACAGGACCTCTGCAGGAGACAAGAGCTTCCTTAATTGTTCGTAAATCTCCATTCCTTCAGTGCCTTTTCCTCAGCTTTCTAGGTAGTTCTTTTGCAGTCTCGGTAACTCCCTGTCTGTATCTGCCTATCCCTACCCTCCTTTTCCCCATCTTTTTCCTAATCTTCTGTAAGAAATCATCATGGGGTTGGCAACTTCCATCTTCCCCAAACCACCAACAATTTTATATTTCAGAATGCATATAGCTGGTGCCACGTGGAATGGAAACAGGCGTAGTTCACTGCATCACCAGCCCGTCACTGTAGCCAGATGGAGCTAGGTCTGTCTTAGGAATCTGCCTTCTAAGCTACAGAAGCTTCTTATAAGAGACCTTTTTTACATCCTCTAACTCCTCTTCATTTCCCTCTCTTTAAGAAGAACATAGTCTGTGGTCCTGCTGTGCTGTGTCTGTCCTTGAATTCATCCCACCTTGCATCTAGGCCTCAAAACCTCTTCTTTTATTCTGGAGCCCCACTAGAATACCTTTTCCACGGATGCTAAAATAGAGCAGCGTTGGTCACAGGAACTTCCTTCCCTAATCTTGCAACACTGAAATTGTTCGTTATACAGTAATAAAATCAAAAGAAAAGAAAAACAAGAAGATTGGTCTGTGGAAAGCCATAGGACAGTAGGAATTGTCAACAATTCACCAGCAGCGGTATTCCAATAATTAAAAATTCTTCATACAAGGATCCTAAGTCCCTTTCCTCAGTAAAGATCATAAAGAGTTTTCTAACAGATAATGAATTTGATATATAACAGTCAAAACTCTGTTTCGTCTGGGCAAAAGTCAGTCATTCCCCATGTACTATGAGTAGCTGCAGTCATTAGTCATTTTTTATGAAGCACAAATTCCTCTCCTGTTCTGTCCTTGCTTGTCTCCTCAAATTTCCTTCTAATTTCATAAAATTTGTCCTCTCTTTGTGTCAGAGAGGTAATTCCATACCCCTGTGATTTCACTGCCTGGTTCAAGTGCACACAAACTATAGAATCAAACAGAAGATTTTGGCTTCATGTGGTTATATCACTGATCTAATTTATGATACCAAAGTAGTAACCCTGAGTTTAGCAATCAAACTGGAAGAGGTTAGAATACACATTCAGAAGAAATTGTTCACTCTGAGGGTGGCAACGCACTGGAACAGGCTGCCTAGAGAAGTTGTGGATGCCCCATCCCTGGAAGTTTTCAAGGCCAGGCTGGATGAGGCTTTGAGCAACCTAGTCTGGTGGGAGGTGTCCTTGCCCATTGCAGGGGTGTTGGAACTTGATGATCTCTAAATCCCTTCCAACCTAAAGCGTTCTATGATTCTGTGATTAGATTAGTAAAACACCCTTAAGTTAGTAAGTCATACTTTTTTTTTTTCAGTTAAATGATATTCCTTGTGTAATTCCTAAAAAGAAAATACTAGTCTTGAACTATAAATTCAATACATATCAGTATTTTACATGAGTCAGGGGTAGCTGAAAATAGAAGTTTGTTATGATAGAATAATAGAAATCAACATTCCAAAGTAATAGAAAGCTTTTCAGTCACAGAACAAAAGTTCTTCAGATATATTTTGTTTAGATGCTTGTGGCTGTTTTAATTTGACCTCAAGCCAATGAAACACTAGAAGTAAACTAACTTAAAAAAAGAAGTATGCAGATTTTTTGCAAAAAATACATCAATATGAATGTGGAGACCCATCTGGCAATAATACAGCATTAAAATGTGCATCATATTGCCTGACTTAGTATGTGTATGTGAGCCTTTAATAAGGGCCTCTTAAGTACTTCAGCCCTACTAAGAATCTTCCATGGAGAGTTTATTTCCAAGGAATTAGGCTAAATGTTACTAAAATTCTACTCTTGCTGTCTGAAAATAGTTTCTCTCTGGTTGCCTCTCTTTAAGTTATCCCCAGCTTCAATAAGAACATTTCTTGGAGCTGCCGCCCCAGTCTTCTTGTTATGGGTGCGATCCAGCGCGTTGCCAAGACGTGCTGAGCTCTCCTCAGGAGTGCCAAGACCCCACTGATTCCAGCGGATACTCGGCACCGTTCGTTACCGAGCGCTGAGTGAGTCCTTTGGGCTATAGTCATAGTTTCTTTCCCAAGCCACCCAATCAGAAATTACTTTGCTTCATTCACTCATTTATAATTATAGCTATAAACAGCCCATACGAGCAAAAGATTAATAGTGTTAGCAAGCATTTTCAGGGTATAATCAGCTGTCGTCCCATAATTACTCAAAAGATTGAGTGAGTGGCTTTGAAATTACAAGGAGAGTTACATTCCTTTACCGAGACTGAGCAGCAAGACATGACTGCCCATGAAAAGCCGTGCTAAGTTTCTGTCTGTGGTCCATCTTTTGGCATTTATGACATGATTGCTCCAGCCTCAAGGTCCTATCCTGCACTACAGAAGTCAGTGAGCATCACAAGAGAATAAATCCTGCTGACCTGGCCTTAAACCAGATGCTTTAGACCTGCATCACTGCTTCTGGTGGACACAATCCCCATTTTTTGCTTTCATTGCATTCATTTCTATGTGATTGATATAGGCACAAGAAACTCAGAATTATATCCTGCAGAGTGTATCTTGTAAACCCTGCTGAATCAGGGTTGATCTTGTAAATATTTCAGTCCCATCACCCAATAAACTATAAAATGCTTCCCAGAGCCTCAAATGAGAGGTGTTGAAATGGACAATTAATCATAATGACTGATTTAAAGTCTTGCTTTTGTTATAGTTTAGGGATGCAGAAAAGAATATAATGGAAAAGGAAGTGACATTCAAGAGAACTGGCTGAAAGAAAAATAATTTTAAACATTTACTGTGGGATTAATAGGAACTAGTGGAAAAATGCGTTTATGAAATTGTCTGAATTTGGGAGTCTATGTGAGTGTTTGTGTCTGTCAACAAACCATCGTAATGTAAAAAACGTTGCTCTGAAGTAAGCCTGTGGTATTAAACAGACTGGAGCGTGTCTCCTGTATGACCAATAGAGGGGGGGAGGTCAGTACGTGTTTTGCAAGGGTTACCCTAAAGCCTTTGTGTTGGTTTTTTTTTCTTTCAGATTTCAGAAGTCTCATGGAGACTCCTAGAGTGGCAATTTGGGAAAACCGCTGGAACGGAGAAACATGTCCCACAAGTATTCCCCTACGGGAAGACATCAGATTTCATATTCTCTGTTACTGGAATGGTTTTGGTCAAAGTGTCTTTTCTTGCCCCTGCTCTGGGAGTTCTATGGCAGTTCTGCCTGTCCACAATGATCTCATTCTCTCCGGCTGACTTGTGGAAGGTAAGTAGAAACTGCTGTCTGACACAACCTCATTTTGACAGGTAAGTCTTTTTAGCAATTTAGTTTGATTTATAACAAAATTGCTATTAAATTAGTCTTATTTCCTGCTTCCTGTATGATCTAAATGTGGAATCCCAGATGGCCCCAGAACAACTGCAGCATTTCTGGAGCGTTGGGTTCAAAAGAGAAAGAAAGAAGATGGGCTGGCCATTATTTTGCTGCCTCTAAAGTCCCCTTGCATGCAGCCTTCCAGCTTGCATTTTTCAGCAGACATTGTGTGAAAGAGGGACCACAGGAAAGGTGAGAAAAAGCTAAAAGCCACAGGCCTTACTTAATTTAGTGCCTCTCTGGTTGGTCAAAATATCATATGGCTTTGCAATACCTAACTATTTTGCCTCTTGACAAGAAAACCTTTTACAGGGAAAAAGAGGTGGTAGCCAATAAAAACAAGGCGGGCAAAGTAAAAATACTGTCTTTAAATGGACAGTTAAATACAGTTACCAGGAAAGCTGAGGTTGTGAGCAGTGTCCCTGACATGAGCAAGAAAGCAAGAAATGTCATGACTGGATCAGTAGGAGAATGCGCTTTCAAGCTTAGAAACATTTAGGAGGTAAACACTGTGTTGGAGGTTTTGGGGTTTTTTTCTCATCCTCTTCTCCATCTCGCATTGCACGTGCACATAGTTTTATCCGGTAAAAAGCAATATGAAGGGAGGTTACATTCAGATCGCTACTGGAAAATTTTCTCTGCAAAGCAGGGGTCACAACTGTTAACTCACACTAGTGCACTTAATCACATAACTCGGTGACCAGTAGGGTAAGTGTGAGAGCAGAACAGATTCAGACCTTTAACACTAAAATGGCCAGGAATTACTGAAGCAATGAAAAAGTTTTCAGTTTCGAACTGTGTTCTATGAAAGTGAAATGCATTCAGGCTGGGTTGCTTCTTCTCAATTGTACTTCTTAGGCCAGTGAGCAAAAGCACACATGCCTTTTTTTTTTAAGGCTGGGAGCTTGACTGTTCTCAGCTTACACAGGAAGGGGCACAGAGGAGGCAAGCTTTGAATAGCAGCATAGTTTTGATAAATGTGATCCACTCTGCATTCAAGACAACTTGCCTATCTGCTGTTCAGGGAATGACTAAAATAAATTGAGAACTTCCAATAGATCCTCAAGAGGGCTCTTTTAAAAAGATTTGGAAATTTAATTATTTTTTAGCACATCACTCAACAGAAGCCAGAAGGATGGCTGCTTTGAATCTTTGAAATAATTTCTCAGAGACTGCAGTTTGTGCTTCTTTAGTTTGGATGCTCAGGAAGATGAAGTCTCTAGCTAAGATAATTCTTAGCTTGATGACTTGTCAAGGTTGGCAAAACCTGCCATTGGCAGTACATCTTGCTCCTATACTCTGGGCTTTAGGAGGGTAGTTTCAGAGGTGATCTGGCCACTTCTCTTCCAGATAATCCAAAGCCTGTACCGTTCAAGGCAACATACAGATTGATTCTACATTAGGGAAAGTGATGGAATAAAATTCCTTCCTATTTAAAGAAAACTAAAGAAACTTACCTTATATATCGGAAGAAGGCAGCAACCTCCTCTAGAATGGGGAGGAACATCATGATGAATAAATAGCAGAAGTCGCAGTGCTCCAGCACTGTGAACAGTGTTCATAAAATGTTCATAAAATGTTCATAAAATCCCAAGCAGAATTAAGAAAGGGACCAAAATTGCACATAGCCTGAGCATCACATACTGATGAGCCTGGGTGCCTGGCTTCTGCTCTTCCCTCTTCCTCAGTTTTTCTTCACTCCATCAAGAGGATATGTGTAGTATATAAGGCTGTAGCCAAAATCACTTTCATAGGGCCTAGAAGAGTAGAAATCACAACAATCAACCTAAGTGTTCTCAGATAAACTGTGCAGGCAGGCTCTGTTCCAGGGTACCTGAAGGAGGAGGGAAACTTGGTAGGCACAGAGCACACATCCCCAGGATGCTCCTAGTAAATGGCCAGGGAACAGCCATCCTGTTGTCATAGCAAAGAAAAGGGGTAGACCAAAGTCCCCTTTTCTTATATCCCTGTAAGGATATTCTTGCCTTTGAGATGTTTACACATGAACAATGTTCTTTGATGTAGCCAGAAAGAAATAAGGAAAAACTTACAGCCTCTATATCTGATTCTGGCAGGCAGCTACCTAGCAAATTATCACCTCTGGAAAAGCCTTACTTACAGAAAAGTCTTATTAATGTGGCTGTCTCATTGTGCTTACATTCTGACTGCTAGAACTCAGAATTCTGCTGAAATAAGGCCTACAGAACTCACTGTGGCTCAGCTGTAATGCTCCCCACAAGCAGTGGAGAATATGGATATTACTTATTCTTGCATTTGGGTTCTCAGAATGGGATTTTGTACACCTGATTCCAAAAAAAAAATTTAAAAAAAAAATCAGTAATACTACTTTTGTTACTCTGCTTGGAAAAGCTATGTAAACATTTGTGTTAAGCTACTAAGTTGTTTCTAACCAGATAGACTTGATGCAAATTATATGATTTATAATTATAAAAAATATCCCTTACACCAGTCATTTTCATATTTTTTCCCCTGCATGTATCCTCGTTTTCAAGATGCTGCTTCTTCACTTTTTCTACCAAAATATGCTCATGCAATGTAGCCAGAGCTATATTAGTACTGTATTAGCCTAAGACTCAGTATAAAAGCTCTGCAGGTCCATACGTGTTTCATTCTAAGGGTTTCATGACAGGGACATGTGGCTATCTTTAGCTCAGTCCCCTTCTTTTTTGTATAATCTTTTGTTCTGCCACCACTGCGTGGAGATGACTCAACCATCTGTAAGTCTGCCAGCTGCTCCGACCTGGAACAGTGCTCAGAAACATCAACACGCCTTTCCAGCCCTTAGTAAAGCATTTCCAGTCATGTGGCTTTCCTCTTTTTTTGGGTTTTGGGTGTTTTTTTTTCAAGATCCTTTCGAAGTTGTTCTTTCACAAGATGCAAGAGGCAGATCCCAAGACTGTGGATCACTTAATCCTCTCCCTTTGCATGTATTTTTATGCTAGCCAGTTGGAGTGTTTGTATCTAAACTGAATGCAGATTGAGGGAATTGTTGGATCAGGCTCCTGGAGGTTAGTGCCATCTGAAAGATTTCAAGCTGCCAGATAACATAAAAGCCATGGTGTCCAGTTCTCAAGAGAGGGTCCATGAAAGTCATTTAGAAATTGTATTGTTTACAAGAAACTAGAAGCTACTACAAACGTTACTAGTTTCTCATCCCAAGGCATGACAATTATTACCCTTTTTCAACCTTGCCTTCCTAAATAGCACATCCATATTATAAACACCTTTGGAAGTTTTTCAAGATAAAAAGTGTTTAGTGAACATCTTTCCTCAGACAGGACCGTGAAGTAATCCTACTAGATTATTATTAATTTGGTTTTATTATTGCTATCAGTTTGGTAAATTTGGTATTGTTTGACTCCAGAGGAGCGTCAGGCACACGGTGCACAGTGTTGTAGTGACAGTCTGGAAAAGCGTACTGAGCACCACCTGGGCTAGCAGGGGACTAGCAATCTGAATGATGATGTTGAGACTACTATTAAATATTTACTGAGCCATCAGGACTCCTTAAATCACTATGTAAAGCTGTTGTGAAGTGTTAGTATTGCCACAGGTTATTCATGTTACTCAGTTCTAAGGTTCACCCCTCTAGAGATAGCAATTGTAACCGCCCCAGCTTTACAATTCAAAGAATAGAAATCGCTGGCTCCAAACCAAAATATAGTCTTTAAACTAGATCATGCTTGAAGTAACCACCAAAGCCAGAGAGCGCACTATGATGAGGTTTCCGAAGGAAAACAAAGACAAAATAGAGGCAGAAAAAATTCTGCTCCAAATCACAGAAATTCAAGAAAACTCAAGTACTACTAAAGTCAGACTTCTGCAAAATCTTAGTTGCCGCCTCTTTCCCTTCTTGGTAGCTCTTGTGGTGTGTTTTTTTTCAAATCAGTATCAGAGAGGATGAAGATTCCTCTTGTTTTAGTAAGAGCAGACCATTTGATGCGGCTTTTCATATCTTCCTGCTGCAGTTCACGAGCAGCTCAGCTTGCTGTGTATCAACGTGCATTTGTTCTGTTGAATTGTTACAAACAATTCTCTAGTTCTCAAGCATAATTCTAGGCGTTTATTCCCCCCATGCTCTAGGACTATAACTGAGACAGCCAATGGTGCAGCTGAACATAAGCTTCCATAAACAAATGCTGTGCGCTTGAACTCAACTGCACGTAGGCCATCCACACACTTTTTCCACTCTGGCTGTTTCTCCCTGCAGCCAATGGGGGAAGATGTTTTGGCCCTAACGCCACCACAGATTACTCTACACCAGACTGACGACCGACTGGAGTGGGGAAAAAGCTACTGGTTAAATGTCCCTGGTTTTCAGCCGGCATGCCAAGAGCCTCAGACTCCCCCTCTCTTTCGAAAAGATCAGCACTCCCAGGCTGACCCTCAAAGCCGAGCTCTATTTGTGGGAGTGTGTACCCTTCGCCTCTAAAAGACAGGGAAATTACTACAGTATTGGAAATTTTACTGGCTGTGTTCGCTTTTCATATAGTGCAGGCAGGGGATATTAGGCAGGGATTTGCTTTACAATCACCGTTTATATCATTTTCTCTCTTTTCATCCCAGAGAAAGCCTAACCTTTTTCCCATGGAATTTCTCTTAAGTGAGTCACAGAAGTCAACTGTTGCCCAGGCACTTACAGGAAAGATGGATTTACATTTTATGTGCGTTTTTAAGAACACTCTCCTGTCACACCATACATCTCAATGACTAAATTAGGTCATTCCTTTGCTTTTTCCTCTCTTTGCATTGTAGAGGAAAACAGACGTGATTTATCAGTCTGTCATTATGGAGGAGACTTAATTCAGAGTTTGTCCGTCCACTTCAAACTCCACACAAACCTCAGTCTGTGATTCCCATCATTTTGGGGCTCCATAACTGGAGAGCATGACTGGGCAGAGAAAGGCTTTGATAGTTTGGTGATTAAACATTTTTAAAACACCTAATTCAGATGATGGATGGATGACAGCAAGAAAGCAGCATCTGCCTGTGGTGTGGTCTCCCCATAACCCACTGAAAAATACTTGGCAGTATGCAAAGATTCAGAAAACAGGTACTAGCAAATACGCTTTGTTTCTCCACGTATGCTGTGCCTGAGATGGCTGCTCATGACAAGTCACTGTGGGACAGCATATGACGCTGGCAACAGGACTGGCAGTCACTCTGCGTAACACCTTGGCCCTCCCCAGCTGGCCTGAGATTGCATCCTATATAGCAGTGCTATAGGGAACTCTGTGGCTTTTCAGTGGTGATAAAGGAAGAAAATATGGCTTTTAAGGAGGTAATTCCTGTGAATGCTTTCCAGCCTACTACAGATTTTAAATTTATGGAGAATTCCATCATATATGAAAATATAAAAACCTTAAGCACAAAATTCCTAGATTAACAGGAGCATCTTCATAATTCTACCTGGCTACTTTTTTTTTTTTTCTTTTGGGAGAATATTTTATATTTTCACGTGAGCAGAGACACTTGATCAGCTGTTCTGACCAGAATGTCACACTGACTGCATTTCTCTTACATACCCTCATATTGCAGCCAAGAACATGAGTTAGATTTAAACATTTTTGTCCTCAGCAGAGTAAACTGTTGACGCCATGCTGACAGCCTGTTAACAGCAACCAGCTATTAGTGGAATTGCTGTGGTAGTTTGTAGGAAGGCATTTGCAAGCACTTTATCAATACAGATTTACCTTGGCCACAAAAAGGACAGACAGCATCAGTCGTCGTGGCCTGGGTGCCGTATTCTTCCTCCTAGCCAAAGAAAAAGCACTTTTCAATCTAAGTTGCAGGTAGATGGCTCAGGTGGAGCAGAAGGCAACAGTCTCAGTGAAGTTTCAGGAATTGCAACAGTTTTCCATCTACCTGTAATCAGGCAGCACCAAAGCACATCTCCGAGGAAAGCACTCATCATGCTCTCTTACCCAGTCACTCCAGGCCGCAGCTTGATTACGCTGAGCTTTCAAGCCCTGATATTTTTGGCACCCTTCTCTAGTTTTTTTCCATTGTCAGCAGGTATATTTGTATTTTTAAATGGTCAAGTTCTAACCTTAAAGGTACATTAACCACAAAAATCCCCTAATCTGTACCTGGATAGAAATACTGGTGTGGCTGGATCTGAGCTGAGACGCAGAGATTTATCAGTGGTGCTAGGTACCTCTGGACCAGCCAGCTAATTGCCTTTGACTTCACCAAGCTTTGGCTCAGTAGGATTTTGAAGTCACATGTTTCATAGATGTTTATACCTCATTACATCTTTTTGAAAAGATAAAAACTTGACTAGTGCATATTACTTTTTGTAAATTTGGCTGGAGTTTATCTGATAGCGAAAGCTTTTACTAAATTTCACCGCATAATTACTGAAGTGCAAATCCCCAGGAAAAACAATTTGCTGTAAAGATTTAATATTTGCATCTTAAGAGGCATTGATTAGTTGATGTTTTACTGTGGCACCTCATTGTAGTAACTCCCTTAAAGCATACATAACCACTAACATTATTATAATTTATTTGTCAGTACTTTTCTTTAATACGCACTTTTGCACAAATATTTCCTCCAACTAAACTTGCTGCTTAGAAAGCTGAACACTGTAAATGGACCATAAACAATGTACATAAATTTAGTTGATTTATTCAACAGAGATTTTACCTTCCTCTCTCTTACTCTCTTCTCTACCACTAAAACATTAACTATTTGCCCTTTTCCTTTCCCCCCTCGCCCCCCAATGGAAAAATGTGTGCTGCAATGCACAGGTAAGTTCTTGTTCAGTTCAATGGCTGGCTTTAATTCTTGGTGCATTTTAATATTAGCTTACTACCTCTCACGGCCTTTCCAAAGTTTGTTCAGTGGAAAAAGAGGACAGGGCACAGTGAGCCCTTGTCTGTGTTGAACAACTTCGCTTGTATTTCTTTTCTATCCTAATCTGGCAACAAGCAAAATATGGGCATAAACAGAATGCTGGCAAGCTCAGCCTCAGTCCACTGAAAGACCTGTATTTTCCAGGAGCCACAAATTCTGCTCCCTGAAAAAAGAGAAATTTGCTGACACAATAAAGCAGTGTGCCTTGGTTCCATTGTACAGCAATATTCAGGGGATAAAAAAATAGTTTTATACCAGTTAAAAAGCAGGACTGGCTGCAGGAGTAAAAGATGACAGGATTTAGCTGCTAACGTGTAGGTCTTTGGCAAACATACACAACTCTTGCAACATTAGGATTCATTTTGTTCAAATTCTCCAGGCCAAGTCTTGGTCTGTGTCATACTGCGCGACTGGAGAGTGCCACAGTGAAACCAGGAGGCAGAACCTGAGCTGAAATACCAACTGGGGGATTGGGAAAGATCATAAAGAACTGAAGGAGCAACTTACAGAATGTAAAGACTGTTGGAGTGAGCTCATCGGTGGTGTACGCGACAGCTTGGTTGTACAGAGGGGTATAACTACCTAGAAAGTGGCCCAGCACAAAGCAATGTTTGTGCAAGTTCAGATACTTTGGGAGGTTCTGCTGGTCAAATTGTGCCAAAAAAAATCCCAACGTTCAGGAGGAACTGTACACTTACACAAGAGGGACATATATTTCAGAGCAGGAACACGCAGCCAGGGTCTCTATTACAAAACTCTATTGTACAGACATGCTGGTTATACATCATACCAGCAAAACACTGCTGTAAGCCACAAAGTCAAAGCAGCCCCAAGGTCTGTAGTGTCTTCAGGGTCAAAACATACGACCAGGTCATTTAAATTAGCAAGTTACCTTTTGTTTATACTTTTCTGCTTATGAAGAGCCTTCACCACAAGCCCCAGCGTCCCCAGTTTGCACAGAAGTTTCCGCCCACCCCTGGCTCTTGGGGCTTGGTGCCAGCTCACTGCATCATCACAGTGCCACCACCTCAGTGCCAGCGCTGTCTCCCAGCCTTGTATGCAGCGCTGTGGCAGCGGTACAGTATTTGACCACTTACCTTTGAAATATGCCTTTGCCCGTGCTCTTGCAGTCGTGACTTAGAGTTGCACAGGCTTCTTCCTGTTGCATCTCTGTGTCACTCCCTCTCTGTAGGCATCGAACAAGGAACAGGAGGCTCCTGACTAGAAGGCAGCAAAGGCCAGTGGTCCCTGCATTGCGCTAGCCCACTCCCCAGGGTTTCTTTGCATGAACTTGTAAGCAGGGGCTGAAGCTGGTTGTGCGGAAGAGCCAGGGACACCAGGAGTTGCTGAGGTATTCGTTTGTACAGCCCCAGCTCAGGCTCCCTCTGCGCGTCTTGCCCAGCCTCCTACCAGTTTCTGCTTGCTCAGTAAATGGCAATCAACAAAGGAGAAATATTGACCCCCTCAGCTGCTACCCCAGCTGCCCTGGTTCAATAACTAGGCCGGCTAAAGGTTAAACCAGCCAAGGCATGAGCAGCAAGTTAAAATTAACAAACAAAAAAAAAAAAAAGAAAAACACAACCCAAGCCTGGGGGTAAGCCTGGAGCAGATTCCCAGGCTCGCCTGGCCATAGCTTGCCCTCATCCCTCACCCTCTCCTCCACCACCCCACAGTGCTCATGGTTCATATCATGGCCAAGCACACCGAAACCATCCCACGTCTAGGGGGCTAAATGCACCTCAGATGTAAATCATTAATTAACATTGACCATAACATTGAACCCGCAATGAAATTAGGCTGTTTGCTTTGATGTACTCTGCTACGATATATTAACTTTTTGCATTATGTAGTAAACTATGTCAGAAATCATAGTCCAATTCAAAATTCTACCATTTACCAAGCCTAATGCAACTTTAAGGACATTACACAGTATTTGTCTGGGGTTTTTCAAATCAAGCATGGTGTAACATACTTCCACACACATTTTTTAATTTTCCTAGTGACACGTAATTGCATTTGAAGCTTAAGATTTTGCAGCTTTGGTGGGAAAGACACATCTAGCTTTCCACACTCATGTAGGGAATACATACTTTGGAGATAGTGTAATCCGAAATTCTTCCACTGAGAAAAATCGCAATGACAACTAGTGAAACTGCCTGTGAAGCTCAGAGTGAGGTTTTAAGCAGTGGAAATGCAATTCCTGTGCTAGCACTGCCACCTACTGAAAAATGGGAGACATTCAACATCAATTTCTGTTCTAATCTGTTCTCCTTCTGTCGTTTTTGTTGCAATCCTTTCATGTGTATTTTCTCCTCACTGCTGTCTTTAATAGCATATTGTTATCATGGACAAAAATGCAAATAAATCAACAAGTGATATGTCGAATACATCTGTAGAACAGAGGATAAAGTCTCTCCAGAACAAAGAGTGGTGACAGGGAACTACTAGAGTCCTACAGCAATCTGGTCCGGTAGGTAAGCATAGCATGTATAAATACTATCGTGTGACAGATGCACTCGACCTCGTAAGCAACTAACATAGTTTGGTACAGGCTCCAAAGGAGCCTGAGCCGTAGCTGGGCCAAGAACTCCTCTAGTTTCAATCTGTTCTCTGAAAACCCACAAAGGAGCAGAGTGATGCAGTAAACATCCGTGCACACGAGCATGGAACACCGATCACACTATTAACACGTGAATAGCGAGTGGCTTTTCCAAGACTCATTTATCAAGGTACAAAGAAAATTGTGGGTACAAGGAGTCATCTCATGCATACCTTTCCCATCACAGGTAATTGAACTACAAGCCAACCACTTCATCCCATCAATATGACAGCCTAAGCGAGCCTTCTTTGAGCTTTCCCTGCTAGGCAGTGTGGCTGCATGGTGGTGATCTCCCTTTGAGCAGGGACATCTCTCAAGGTTGCTCCTTGAGGCAGAGGCGCCTTTCACTGACAGCAGATCTTTGGTAAGCGACCGGTATCATGCATAACCTTGTAGTATGGTAACTTTGATTTGTGCCTTGGTAACTTTGATTTTGTCTTAGTAGTTTTGAACCATTGTTCCAGTGATTGTGCCGTACAGTAATAGAGTGAACCTTGCCATTGAACCCTGTTCAGTTGCACTTTTACATCATATTAAACCCACTTTTGTCAAAGAACCTTTGACAGTGGTTCTTTCAATGATCTACATCACCCACTCATAACATCACGAAAGCATATATAGAGCATCAGACCAACATAACAGAATTCTCCACTAGCTGGGCTCTTCCCTCCTTCTTTGTTATTATCTCCAACCTCTTGTTATTTTCTGTGAGGTTTTTATACCTTTTTTTTACCTCCTGTCTCACCGATATTAAGATCAAATCTTTCCTTTTTGCTTGAAGTGGCTTCTTCATCTGGTGGTGTAGTGGTGGTTTCCCCTCCATGCAACCTGTGTTTGTTTCCTTGCGCTGGTCCAGTGAGATTGCCTTATCTGTAAGTTCCTCAACTTCTTTGCTGGATCATCCTTTCAACTTTACCATTTATCAATTTCATAAACATTTCTGTGACAAATTATTCACATTCCTAGTCATATAATGCCCGTTAGTAGTCAAACACTTAATCTGTGCAATTTTACAACACATTCCCCTGAACAAAGATTTCATTTTCTTGGTCACCCCCAGCATTTCCAATGAGTTACGCTCGCACCTACAGTAAATGAGCTCAATTAGTCCAGGAAAACCAGCTGCTTACTCCTTCCCTTACTCACCTTTTATTGTGCAGTCCCTGCTCCTGCTGTCAGCTTTGACCAAAGTTATTCTCATTAGTAAAACCAGGGTGCGGTATGTGAGGGATCTCAGGGCTGTCCTTGGGTCTACAAAAAGACCTAAAGAGGCCTTTTAATAAACTTTTCTTACATGAATTGAAATGTTTTTAGGAGACCAACTGTAATACAATATACTTTGAAACAATGCTTCTCCTCTTCCCCGATTAGCAAAATTATTCTCTCCTCAGTTAGCAAAAACGCAATCTTGCTTAAAACTGGAATTAACTATGCTTTTCTGTTGAGAAACATCATATCGATTATGCCTTTCTGTGCCATATAGACCCTCGAGTTTCATTAACTGACTGCAACTCCCATACAACTGGAGGTGAAAAGCTTCCAGGGAGGATAAGACAGAAAGGTCATTAACAAAACTAGAAAAATCCATCTGCGACTCTCACTCTGCAAAGGTTTTATGTAACGGCTCCAGCTAACTGAGATGGTATTAAATAATGGGCAGCACACTGAAAGTCTTCTAATGCTTTCCAAAGCCTGGATTTATGGGTGGGGGGATAAATCGTTGTATTGCTTCTGCTCTGATGGATGAAGAGTGCAGAGTTCTAGAGTCTGGCAATTTATTAAATATGGATGCTGTTATGGGTTCTTTCAAAATGAAGAAAGACAGCTCAAAGAATGATTTCTTCTGCATTTAGTGCAACCAGTTTCAGAAATCGGCACGTGAATACAGCTGTCTCCATAAGTTCTTGAAAAATCTAAGAAATACGCATTTTTTCAATGAAATATCATTAGGAAAAAGTGAGAGATTACAAAGGTGGTAAGATATTGTTTGACTACCTAAAGAGTTCTTCCTTGATACATTTAGTTAGGACTTCTCATGTAACATTTTTATGGAAAGTTCCCCTGGTCCAATGCTCTCTGTTCTTTTATGATCTGAGGTTGTGGAACTCCTTTCCTGTTCTTACTGCAGTCTGGCAAATCTAAGAGGCTTAGCTTGAACTTCTTACACCTTACTATGTAGCTGACTTCACATACTGATTTCCCTTGGGCTATCCATTCTTCACCTTATTTATGGATTTTATTAAATACATGGTAAAGGAATAAGCTGTAGCAATTTGACCACTAGGCCCAAAAGCAAAAAATCTAAATGACAAGAGCACAACTTACACCACTTCACTGTTGGGTTTCCCTGTATTTGAGAAACCCATTTGTAAGCAAAGATAACCTTTGCTTTGATTAGATTACACTTTACAGAATTGTTACTGCTTGCAACTGCAATTCTGCTTAAGATACAAGAGTTGCAACATTTCTTTTCCTACACATCTTGATGTGAAGCTAATCGTTCTTGACTGTTTTCAATCTCGCATTCTTCCCTTACTGCTCTACAGAAACGTATGTCAATTTTTCTACGTAATCTTGTATGCGAGGTTGTTGGGACAATGGTGTTTCCAGGACTTACAGTGAATACCTAAGCACAACATTTGAACATGAAATTTTGAATTACTTGGAGGAATGAAAATAAAGTCTCCTGGTTATGTCCCATTAGCCCAGGATCCTAATACTTTACCTAAATTTGCATACACTCCCCAGTTTACTGTCAAGGGATGAATTTATGATGCAAGATGCTTTTCAGCACAGGCAAAGGTATCACTGTTTTGCCTGTTTGCAAAATATTATTCCATCCATTCTTCAAACAGCCACAAACAGACCTCACTCTAGTACAAAAAGTAAATTTAAATTCTATGCAGGACCTGCCAAGGAATTAAACAGGTATTTTCCAATCTCTCCAAAAACATGTTTATGGAATATTTGAGTAACTCTGTTTTGTTGCAAGTGCAGCTGTTGAACATGCTTGAGGCTGGGACTTCAGAGCTACAGGCAGAACTGAAGCTGCATGTCATCCCTTGCAGGAAAAATGAAGAGTGATGGGTTTAGCCATATGAATCTCTATGGGACAGGTCTGGTCCTGGGTGTGTTACTTTGGTTTCTATACATGTAACATCTATTCCTAACCGAAGCAATCAGAAACTCAGCAGATTTTAGCAAGACTGAATTTCCAGTATCTCATTATTAGCTGGTCAATAAAGCACAATATATTTTCAAAATAACAATAATTTAAGTCCCTACAAGTAGTGCTGATGAATCAAAAATGCATCTCCAGCAATCCCTATTATTAAAGACACCATATTCAAGGACTTTTGTCTTTAGCAGCAGAAGCTAACTTTAACAAGGCATAACATACAATTTTAAAGACTTTCAGATCAGTATACATTGTTGTCATGAATTTGTACAACTCTTACAACATCAAAGAGAGTCAAAGTATATAGCAGTAATGGCACTCCACTTTTCCCCTGCTTTTTGCCTGGCCAAGAGCAATCACTAAACTGAAAATACTGAAAAAAGGGTATCTGTAACATAATTAGAATACAACTGAAAATATTGACACGGACGTCTCCCCAAAACTGGATCCCAAGAATCACTACATGCACATACTTGTGTGAAACTGGGATAAGAAACAGCAAATTCACCCATTGCTTGCCCATTTAAATAAAGCTATAAATGCTAAGAAATAGCCCTGCCACTTCATGCATCCACTTTTGAAGTGGAATTACTCTGTTTATTATTCCTTATTTTTATTCCTATTATTATTTATTATATATAAACCCTCACACTTACCGACAGACTTACAATGTGTGAAAACCATGAACTAAATATGAAAAGGAAAGAGGACTGGATTAACTGAAAACTAACTAACTAGTTTTTCCTTGCCTCAGGAAAAATCACACTCATGCACAAAGCAATTACCAAAGGACTGTTAAACAGAAACAGGCATTTATATTTCCTCTCTTCTCTAAACTGTTGGTGAAAATCCAAGCCTTAAGTTTCAAAACAATCCGAATTATGAAATTAAGTTACACTAGTGGAATCATATTTGATAGCAGAATTATCACTGGATTAATACAATTTTACAGTGATTTCTGATAGTTCCGTTCACTTAGATCACTCTGTTTCAAACCTGTATGTTTGATAAGAAGTTGGAAACAACAGAATGTCAACACCACGGCAAAACTACCAGAGAGGGATACACAAGAAAAGATCAAGATCTCTTTATTAGGTTCACTGCTTATATTAATATTTAATATAGAAGTAGTCATCTTTTTTAAGCATTAAAGCAACTATAGGGAGTTATTTTACAATTACAAAGTTCTTGGGAAAAAAGATTGCTATATATTCCTATAAATTACAGCACTGATCTGTACAGACAAAGCATTCTTATTTGAATACTACAAATTATTTCATCAGATTACACACACACACACACACACCCCCCCCCAAAGAAAAAGACCGTAAAACTTTTAGTTTATAGAAATGTAACTGCATGCACAAGATGTACATTTCTAATATCCTTACTGGAGCTATGCAATCCACTGGAAAGTTGGGAGATTTGTGTTCTTCCTCCTTTTACACAAAACTTGTAGGTTTCATTGCCAAACTCCTGTTCGCTGTTGTTTATCACCAGCATGGTCAAAAAACATGAAGTCCTAAGAAGGAAACAAAAAAGCAAGCAAAACAAATACTTTTTAAATGCGGTTCTTAGTTCAGAAATCTGCTGGTTGCTTTACAAGGTATTCAAAGCGTCTTTCTCTCGGAAACCTCAAGTGATGAGAAGTTGGGGGCATACCTCTCCACTCCCCATCACCTGGGTCTCTCAGAAGAGGACACCCACAGAGAGAGAAAGACATGGTGAAAGACCTCCACGGAAAAATTTGAATTATCACTAGCCAAAGCTATGCTTCCTTTACTCAGGATTCCTGCCCGGGCTTTGCTCGACCTGATGCAGTCCCTTCAATTTTACCTCAAACTGGAGTCCACCATGATGATGCCTATCTTTAGTTTATGTCTGGGGACCCATTTTCTGTGCCCGGCATCCTGGGTTGCTCGCACTCACTAATGCTGTACTTCACGCATGTGGTAGCACAGGGACACACACAGCGAAGGAAAACCTGATTCGTGCACAGGGCTGTGAGAGGCTGGAGAGCACTTCCCAAACTCCAGGTGCTTCCCATGGCCCTTTCCCCCGGCTCTGCAGCCCTGCCAGCACAGAAGCAGTGCACAGTTACAAACAGTACCTGCTGCCCAGGTAAGTGGGAACACGAGTGTGTCGCACACTGTTTTCAAAGAGCAAAGTGAGCTGCGCTGCAGTATTTGACATGAGTCAAAGCGCAGCTGAAACGCCCTGTATCAAGTTAAATATGCTTCGCCTCCACAGAAGTGCCTCCCATTGGGAATGACTCCTCCGAGAGCATTTAATCCTGCTTAGCACTTTACATACTTCCAAGGAGAGAATGAACTGGGTGCAGCATTCAGCTGTCCAGTTCTCCAGCTCAGCAGGCTGCTCTGGCTTTGGATGGGTTTCTTGGGTATCGCTGATCTGCACTTTTCTGGTTCCACCATCCACATACATACACATGCTTGATTCTGCTAATGTGTCTGTAACGGAGGCATTACAGACAGGGTTTCTCAGTCCCAGGGTTTACAAACTTTACAGGGTTTCTCAGTCCCATCACAAATGAAGCTCTCCATAAATACGCTTAGCACTTCATGTAGTCTAGAACGAGCTTATTATCTGAAATAATTCTGTTGCCCTCCGTGGTTACAGGGTTAGTTTTACACACAGGAGCTTCACAACAAGCCGTTGCTCACTTTGAAGACCTCAGAGTCAAATCCTTTACCAGCACAATTTGAATATGGAGATGAAAAAGTCCGTTCGTATTCAAGTATTAGTGAATGACAGACTTACGATAAGGAAGCAGGCACCGATCAGGACAGCTTTCATTTTTACATCAAGGTCCATTGGGAATGTGATTCCAAAGTTATCTGCATCTGTAACAGCTTCTTTCAAAAGCCCAGTCCACTGCTTAGAAATCCTCCCGACAGCACAGGTCTCATCCACAGACTTCACCTAGTTTAATATAAAATTAAAAAAAGACGACATCAAATTTGTCATTCATAATATTCCCAAATCCTTTTCATAATAGATCCACTTGAAAGCTTCAGATCGTGTTATTTGAATTACTGCAGTCATTGCATGCAACTGTTGGTACCAAAAGGCAACCCTGACTATCAGAAAGTCAGTCTTAAGTGGCACGGCCGTGAACTTCATTCTAAATCTGCGGAGTTCAATGCTTTAATAGTGTTGGAAGACAGCTACCACACGCACGTGCACACACACTCTGCTGGAAGCATTGTCTTTTAGCCAAGGGAGTGAATTAGTTTCTCCTGCCATGTATCAGGAACTGCTCAAGTGAAAATTAAAGAAATTACATTCTTCTGTTCCAAAGCAGTGATTAGCCCTTTGTCAACATGATGTTTCCTAAAGTCAGGGTCATGTGGGAGACTAGTCCTCAAAATAAAATATTAACTTTGCTTTAGCAACCATGTGCAACATCATTTTAAATAGTAAATGGTAGACTAGTGTATCTACTACTTCATGTGTACAAAAATAATAATGCATTAATCACTTATTTCTAAGTTGTAATACTTTAGTCATTCAAAACTATAGGTTAGGTCTAAATTATCTTGATTTACTTGGTCATTGAATGATTATTAAATGATTAAATGAGTCATTTGTAGGAAGTAATTTCAATAAATATCCAATACAGCAAAGAACAACATTTTTGTCAGGGCCTAACAAAACGGGTTCAAAAAGATTTTGCTGCTAAATTAAGAGATTTGTGTGCAACCACAGGGAATCAGTCCCACTGATCACCAATGAGTGGCTTTCATCATTTCTGGAAGTTTGTCTGACTTATCTAGACTAATCTAGGTATCTAGAGAAGTGAATTGATTATACTAGCATTAAAAGATTATGTACTAATTACTTAATACATACAACAATTCAGCTGACACGTAGTAAGTCAAGCAACAAACTACTATCAAGCTACTATCTGAAAAAAGATCCGTACAAACAATTTTTAGCATTGCATACCTCAAAATTAATATCCTGACAACAGCTGCAGACAACGCATGGGCCAATAATTTTCAGTATATCCATTCTTTTCTCATCTTGAATGGTAAACTTTGGCAGGCAGGGATGCCAGTTCTGGACAACGTAACCAACTGGTGTTCCTGGAGGCGCCTGAACTTCTAGCTTCACAGGAAAAAGAAAACCTCCACATGAATGTTAATGCTTTGATATGCACACTAGCACACAAACCAAAACCAACAATTTTTCCACAACAATCTGGTTTTCCCATGTGTGAGGCTGCAAGGGGTTTTCTGTGAATATTTTCAAAAAACTACACAGATTTCAGACCTCATACGCAACTTGTGCCTTTACAGGAAAAAACTAAGATGGTCCTAAGGCTCTATGTACACAAGCTATGTACCTACAGTAGAAAGATCAAAGTCTACTGAAAGAGAGGCTGAGAGTATCCTGAAAGCATTCAGTGAAGACATCACAGGATAAAGCTACTACAAATCCCTCAGTAAGAGCTCTGAGTAGGCTCAGATTTGAGTCTTCAGAAGTTGCATCACCCCATAATTACTTTAATAATAAAAAAGCTTGTCATTTTCATGTGTTGAATTTAACTACAGATTTCACAGCACTATAGTGAAAACTCTAGCTGTTATTTTATGAAACGTGTTGCCCAACTCTTACACCGCAAGTCCATCTCCAGCACAGATTTCGGCACTAGCCGCAAGTTCCCTGACATGCTGTTGAATGCAATTTTTCATTACCATAATCAGAAGTGGCCAGAGTGAGTTTAAGTGTCGCAGCACACTAGCTTCTTCCCAGACCAAGGAGACCCCATGCACATATCCCACAGATCTCTCTCCCCACAACCTACAGACAAAACCCGACCTGTTTCACCTCGCCTCCTGATTCGAGACAACCCCATCTTAAAATTGCACAGGTGACCCATGTCCCACATGACAGGAGACAGTGAGAGGGAGCAGCTCACCTCCTGTAAGCAGCAGGGAAAGCAGCATGAAGAACATCGCAGGGGTCTCTGCAGCGTTATCACCTCATGGCCCAGGTTGTCTATAATCCGGAGGGTGAAGGGTCTTGATGGCCCACAGCAATTCCTGGTACAGCACTCAGTGTCCTCTGCTGCAAAGTACACCCTTTGCCCCAGCACATTCTTGATTTCATATTTGTTGTTTGTTTCAAAGCCAGTCAAAACTGAAAAACAGGAACAGAACTGTTAAATTTCTGAGGTGCACCTGGTCAGAGAAGTCACCATGCTAACTCTAAAGCTACCCTTCGGGAAGGCAGCCCTCACTCCAAGTTTGTCAGAGGCAGCTTCTGGTGAAGGGAAGTGGTGGGGAAGGACCCTCGAGCAGAGCAAGCTGACAGAGAAGTTCAGAGAAGAGAAGCCACCATGAACATGGCAACACGGAAAGAGCACGGAGATGTCCATCAGTCCCCTCCCATCGGATACGGACACCTACTGCCAAAGCAAGCACCACAATTATAAATAACACAGCATGGAAGATTCCCAGGGAAAAGCTGAACAGATGAGAATTAAAGAAACTTGTGAATTTGGGGGAGAAGCAAGAAAAGGGCTCTAGGGGGCACAAATATGTTCAGAACAAGAAGGTCACAAAAACAAAGCCTCAGAGTCAAGAATCAGAGCAGCACAAATAGAAAACAGTAAGAGCCAGGACAGAAATTTTCATCAATTTCTCTACCAAATGAAAGTACTCTTTGAAGCATTATGGAAAGAAAATGCAGCAGCATTAGGTGTCAGCCAAGATGGATGGTCCATTTTATTTCTTCTGTTTGAATGACACTCATAACGTGACTTTGATATTCTTAAAGTGAACAGAACAAGGGGAGCAGAAGGAAAGCAGTGCAATTCTCTGAAACAGCAGGATTGCCAGGAAATGGGATTAGAGCCACATGCCAGTCTATGGAATTAGATGAGTAAGAAAGGACAGAAAAGAAGATCTTTAGGTCAGGAACAGAGGCAAGTAGAAATCACGTGAATAAATTACTTGGGAAATGTGTGACTTCAGCTATAACTAGCTACCAAGATTATACAGCAGCATTGCAACCTACCTTAAATACGCAATGTCAAAGAAAGTCTAAATTTTAACGTTCTTGAAATTATTAGATTTAACATTTCTCTGTTATAAATGCTTTTCACTTACTCTCAAGAAGTTCAATTTGCTGATGAATTAATATCTGGTCAATCTGTTCGTGGTTGAAAAATTAAACAGAATAAATCGTTAACAAGTTGTAACTAAGAGAAATCTAGTTCTAAGAAGCACTGCTGATTCATTTCAGAATGCAGATTTATGGATCAATGCATCGTCTAGAGCCAGAACATCTACCATGGAAGATGTGGATGTAGCCCCCTCGTCCTGTCCTCTGTCAGTTTAGCAGAAGAGTGTTTCAGAGCAGCAGAGCAGACGGCAGAAGTCGTGCCCAAGCTGGTCTGGTCACAGGCACGCAGGGCAAATGTGCCTCTGCTCCTTTCAGGACTCAGGGTAGCTCAGCTACAGAGCCTGACAGAGACTCTGACACCACGTATCCCAGATGGATCCCATATCCGTCAGGAGTCCGTACAGACAAAAGGAGGAAACTACAACATTTTAGAGCAGAAGCTCAGCTGCTGCTCAGCTTGGAATAAAACTCAGGAAAAATCAGCCACTTCTCACTGCTGCTTTTTTTTTTTTTTTTAGCAGTTTGCAAAACTGGTGACAATACATCAGTGTTAAGCCTTGATATTTGCACCCTCTGATGAGATTAACTGTACTTTTCCAGTACAAGGACATATTCTGTAACACGAAAACAATTCTTATTTTGCTATTAGCATTCTCTACATTGTGAAGTCTGACTAGCACCTCTCCTAACAACATTATGAAGAGGTGTGAAGAAAGCACCACGTAGAAAATTAAGCACCTCTAATGTGCTACAGTTGCCCATATTATATATATATTTATTATATACGCCACACCAAGTCACATTACACCTCTCAAACAGTAGCTTCAGACATGGGAAGAACGTACGGTCGCCCTATGCCCCCAGTCCTTGAGCATCTCTCTTGGCAGGAGAGCACTCCGCAAAGTGCTGCAGCCCTAACAGGCACCTCCACACAGAAGAAATAAATTGCATTACAAAAGCTTCACTTAGCAGCCCAAACCAGCAACCTACCCAGCTGCAACAAAGCCAGATGCTTTTTTTTTTTTTTTTTAGCTATTTCACAGATGCAGGAGGAAGGATGTAGATACCTGTGTGAGGTATTCCAGTCCAGGAGGGCAGTTGGGAAGAGGAGGAGGGACGGGCATCCAGATTGTCCCCTCCTTCATGATGGGCTGATTCTGGATGGGTGGAGCAGCAAATCCGGGTGGAACTGGACTCGTGGCTTGTACCCGGAAGCCATAGCTCCCCGCGCCCATGACATCTGGTGTTGTAGGAGAGATACAGTTATGAAACTTAGATGTTGGAAAAGAATCCCCCCACGGATCTTTAAAAGATTAATCTGTTTGCTATTTTGAGCCATGAAGATCACTATACCTACAATATATTTCAGTTACGAATACTACAACTTCCCTGAGAGAAGTTACACTGGATTGGGATGTTCTAATCCCTCCAAACAAAACAAATAAATGCATTGTTCTTGAATACAGCAGAAATTGTAGTCACATAAAGATAGGCAATTCAAAAATTAGAAATAAATAAATGAAGGGTTTTTTCTAAGTAGAAAAGACATAGTACCTTTAAGTGCATGAGAAGTATTGACATTTATGAGTTGTCAGTTGAGCAAATGAGGAATTTTAAGATAAAGTTTTCTTGGAATTACACCTTCTACTTATGTGATAGTAAATGTCCTTTTACCAAAAGTTCATCTGCAGGTTTCAAACCAGGTAACTGTGACCTAGAACCTGCACTTTCCCATTTGTTTAATGGATTCTCTTTCAAAACTCAGGAAATCCACAGCTCCTTCATGGAGGAGGTGTGTAGCAAAGAAGGAAATAGTTCCACATTTTGTGAATGTCAAGTAAGTCTTCTCCAGTTAGCATTTAATAGGGAACACAAGCTGTCACGAAGCACTCCAGGGTCTAAGTGCTCAGCATCCCACCAGATGGCACCAGCAGCGCTACCTTAGTGCTCACCACCCATCCCACGTCCCCGGGCTGCGAGCAGAGCCCTGCCTTGCCCCAGTATGGTTCCACAGCAACATGGCCTTTTGCTACACAGGTGCTTTAGGACCTTGTAGCTGAAGCTGGTGAAGTTGTTCCTGAAAGTTACAGAACAAGAACTGCCTTTTTTCCCCTCATTTAGTGCTTTCCTGGTAGGCAGATAAGGCCTTCCATATGAAGCAGAGGAATTTTGTATTTTACTCAGAAGCAAGCACACCACAGAAGCCACAAAGAGTATTTTTGTAGAGCTGTACGAAGACAAACAGTTCAAGAGCTGGTGCCCTGCAGACTGATCTTTAGCCCAAATGAGTTCAGCAGCAATGTCTCCCCCCATACATTACCAAACATGGACTGCACCACGTGGAAGCTCACACTGTGGCCACAAGCAGGACAGTACCTCAGGTGATGTGTCAACAGCTGTGGCTTGAAACTCAGAGGTGGCAGGATCACTCACCCCGGAGAAGGACCCACCCTTATGGAATACAACATCACCTTTATGTCTGAGCGCAGGCTTTGCACACAAACTGACCATCTACTGCTACCGTGTGGAAGTGTGTGCACATACATTATTCAAAATGAAAAATGCTCCCCAGCCTTCATCGCACAGGTAGCACGTGCCCATTCCCTGCTGAAGGCCAAGCGTACTTACAGACCTCAGAGTGCCTCGCCACAAGATGCACAACATTTAACCGATGAACAGCTCAGTAACTTCAGCCAAACTTCTTGCATTTTATCTATGACCTATGCTTTGAACCTGATTGTTCGATATTGGCCATTGTGATTTGGTTCTTCAGAAAGCAATTAGTTACCAGCATGTGAGTGTTACCAGTATAGTTACCAGCTATTTAGGAGTGCTGCATTTTGAATGGGGAGCAGAAAATGACACAGGAGAAAAGCAAATGAGTGAAAATATAAGTTATAATCACATGCAAAGGACGGCAACAGAGTAGGGAACAGGAACAGAACACAGGGACCAGCAGAACTGCATGAAGAAAACAATTCTTTTCTTCAGTTCTTGATTTGTAGAGAAAAACAGAGTGAAATACTTAAGTAACATGTTAATTTAAAAGAAAATCTAATCACCAGCAAGAAGCTGCCACTCATTAATTGCTTTGCATCAGTCACACCTCCCTAACAAACTCCCTACAGTGACCAGTGAGGAACATCCAGCATTTTTAACTTCTACCACTACTGGTACTGCTTAGCACATACTAACATCCAGCAACAAGAAGGAAAGGTGACTTTTCAGCAAAACAGACATTAACACAAACTACAGAATTAACGGCAGAAAAGCAAACCAGAGATGCTTGCCTTTGTGAAAACTCTTACTTCCCATGCTCATTTCCTAAAGGTAGAGCAGGTCTGTAGCCAAGCAACCTACCTTGATATGCCCCAGGAGCATGCTGAGGGTAGCCATAAGGGACTTGGTTTCCTGGTGCATAGTTAGCGTCTGGAAATCCAGGTGCTGGTGCAGGATTATGTGCTGGAAGAATGGAACACAGGCTTTGAGTATTGTTCATTTTCTCCTACCCTAGGGCGAAAGATCCCCAACATTGCCCCCTTCTTCAGAGCAGACACATAACAAAACCAAGTAGTTGATTTCTGTATAGCAAAAACTGTATAACAAGTCTCATATTTATGCACAATATGTATATTAAACATCAGTATAACTTAAAGGAGTTCTGATCCTTAAAGTGCAGAAAAAAGGCAGGTATTGCACATGATGTCATGAAGATGTCACAGAATGATTTAGCTTGGAAGGGACCTCTTAGATCACCTAGTCCAACCCCTGCACAAGCAGGGTCAGCTCACTCTCTGCCTGGACCAGAGGTGCGTTTGCATTTGTTCATTTATATTTATGAGGAAGTTTTAATTCAAAGAATGCCAGAGAACTGACAGGCTGCCCTCCTGTCCAGAACAGACTGGTAACAAGCCATTCCTCACTATATAAAACATATTCTCCCTATTTCTTGAAGTTGGAACTATACAAATGCCTCACCAGCAGACTCAGAAGGTCATGGATTTAAAAACATTTACCAAGTTCAGTTTGTAAGCAGAAATAACTTGAATTTCAAGATTATTTATTTTACTTAACTTCAGAAATCAAGATCTGAACATGTAAGCTTCATCTTTTGTAAATGATTCCATTTTAAAATGTAAATAATTTCCATTTAAAACATTCATACATATTTCATAAAATTAGAAGGTAAACTAATAGCTAAGCTAATATTGCCTGAACACCTCGGAAGGACTTGTGTTACCTTTGATATTAATAAAAGATTACATTTTGTTTATATTTTACTCACCTTGCATTGCCGCGGATCTGCTTATAATTGTTCTGCAAAACAACATTTTTATTTCGTGGGTTTTTTTAATATATAATTTCACACAGGAGTTATTCAGAGTTCTCTGTTTACTATTGATAAAAGATACCTGCTCATCTAAACCGTATGGGAAAGCTGAATTACAAATACAAGCTAAAATAACTTTAAACATCTCAGCTTCCTTCTAGGCTACATCTCCACCACAACCTAAGTGTGCATTGTCTATGTCTGCATTCATGCTTTGAGTACCCTGAAATCATCCTCAACTCAGAGGACAGCATCAGGAGGTTGGGTTATTTCACTGCAGCGCAGGACTCCATCGTGCGCAGCCATTCAGAAACATCATGCAATTCCCACGAACAAATTACTGCAGTAATGTCACAGCAACTGGTTCTGTGCATTGACGTTAGACCACAAAACCTGCTTGGGTAAATCCTGGAGCAGCCATGACGCCATGCTACTACCTGTTCAATTCTTTAGACTATTCCACTTCTTAAATGGTACTACTAAATATCATGTATGCAATTTTTGTCTCTGCACAATAATAAAGGGTGGGCTTCCACAGCAGAATATCACGAGTGAAAGGGCCAACTGCCTGTCTTTTTCCTTCTACTCTTCCAGGAGTCTTGCCAAAAGGAGTTAAAAAAAGGCAGAAAGAACATTTACTGATGCCAGCAACAACCTTGAGAGATACTCCTTTCAACTTCTGGGGTAACAAGAGAAGCAAGACAACTTCTGTTAAAGACAGAGGTCCAAAATAGCCAGGAGATCCGTCAGTGAAAGTATGAAAAAGAACAGCAAGCAGCTCCTTTTTATAGGATCAGAAGCTTTAAAATAAACAATAAATCTAGTTATTCTTTTAAAAGAATGCAGTTTGAGTTAAACTAGTAATATATTTGTCTGTTACGGTTCTTCCAGCCAGTTCAGTTCAAAGAGACAGTTATTCAAAGCCGGGAATGAAACCGAAAGCAGTTCTTCCTGCTTTTCACTCCCAGAGTAAAAACAGACATCACAGGAGGATGCTTAACAGTTCTGGGATGACATGGCATCTAGCTCGCTTCCCAACTCATACACAACATCCTCTTTGTTTAATAAATTGGTCTTAAAGTGTTTCTTTTTTAATACATTTTTTTTTCTACTTTACTAACAAAGCCACCATCCTATTTTACATGCTTTAATTGGATTACAGTCTCCATATGACTACAGGTTAAAAAAAAATAATAATAACAGGAAATAATTTAAAATTATACATTTGATTTAAAAATCTGAAAGAACACATTTAAACTATGTAACTGAAACCTTGTTCTCGCAGTTGATAATATAAAGTGCCAAGTTTAATATATAACCATATTAAAATATGTTGACAAAACTACCAGCTTGTAGGAATAGCACAAATTAAAGATGAATAATAAAAATAATGTTATTTAAACTAACAAGAGATTAGTTTATCAGTTTTTACCATGAGATGTTCCAGCTACTTGAACTTCAGTGAATACTGAGCATCACAACCGAACCCTTTGGTGAAGGGAGAGCAGAGACAGAATCATTTGATTTATTTAAAAGAAAGTCTTCATAGTAGGCCAGAATCTTTTTTCTCCCTACAACCACACACATGCATCACTGTTCAATCTAGGATTTACAAAATGTTGATATGCTCTCTATAGCTAGAAAAATCAACAAAAATTTTACAAAGTTCAACTCCCATTTGATCCGACATGATGCTAAAGAGAATACTTAAGATTATTTGATTAAAATTGTCTCTTTTCTTCTATTGCTTTTTATCTAGACTCCTATCATCTCCAGTTCAGTCACCAAGATTAACACATTGTCAGGCATGACCCGCTTTTCATCTCAATAATTTCTAAAGATTGTGAAAGAACATACAACTTTGAAATACCAAAGGAATGACGAACAAAAACTCAGTTTTGTCAGCCTTTATATTGCACAATATATTGTTCAGCCACGTAGTTACACATGGGGAAATTCACATCTGATGAAACCTCAGTCAAGAAACAGTAGTAATGGGAGGACCAGTCACTTAGAAATGTGTTGGTTCCAGCTTCCTGGGTTATACAAAGCAATGATTTGAAACCTACATTTTCATTTCAGTTTAATAAAATGAGGCTTTACATGCTCCTAGGTGTTACTAGTTACTAGCAACAGTTTTAAAATAAATATAGAGAACAATCATTGAAACTTACTTAGTTACTTGGCAGGGAAACTAAAGGTATTTGCGTTTAGCTCCCACTAATGGAAAAGAGAAAGAATGCTATTTCTTTATAGCGGAGTTAAAGTTCCACAGACTTAAAGGAAAAAAAACCAAAGTGCTTCGTCAAGTAGAAGTCCATTACTGAATTAATTTTGGTTCAACAAAAACAGTAGCTGCATGCATGCCTTGTGCTCTGCTGGCCACGCGCTGCAACCTGAATTCCCAACGTAAATCAAGAGTAAGTTGTATTGGAACAAACAGGCTGGTCATGTGTTCCAGGAGCAGCTGTGTATCTCTGCGTACATCCTAATAAAAGCTTTTACAAGGCCCTGAGCAATCTGATCTAAATTTGAGTTTAGGCTGGCTTTAAGCAGAGGAATGGACCAAATGACCTCCAAAGGTTATCCTTTCCAACCTAAGTTATGCTAGGATTGTAAGGGTCCTTCACATTTGATTACACTACCTGAGGTATTTGCTCATCAAACATTCCCCAGAATCCCCCAGCTGGAGCGCTGAAGGGCGAGAGGAGGCTGGGGACCAGGCTCCAGCCCCCAGCACCTCACCCCTCACCAGGGCTTTTTTGGGTTAGGGCTGTGCCAGGAAAAGCCACCAAGTTTTGCCCTTTCCCGACAGTAACTCGTAGCTCTGGGTCCACTCTCCCAAAGGGAGAACAGATCACACAGAAACACCCCCTCTTCTCTGGAGGAGGGGACGTACTTGGGTTCACCTTTGCACAAGGGAAAGCAGAAGCGATTTTGCTAGAGGAAGGAAGCGCAGGGGAACTGGAAGTGGCCATGCGGTAACGAGTGACCCTTCTGAAATACCATCTCTGGATGGTCTGAGGTCCGGGAGCGGGAAAAGCCCGGGCTGCCCACCTGCCCTGCGCACAGCCACCTGCCTCCCCTAAAAATACAACGTCTACCCCACAGCATGGCTTCCAGCGTCAACTACTGCAGCGCAGAGAGGAAATGAAAGGCAAAAGAACTGTCACACCCCCACGGAGCGGTGCTTCAGCTGCCAGGACTGGCCCTTCAGCTGCGGGTTATCAAGCTGACAGCAGCCCTCCCCACCTCAGTTGCTGTGCTGCTGCTTACGAGACAAATGCAGTATCATTTTTGATACCCTGTCCCTATACGTTGTGCTATCTGGAATCCATACTGCCAGACTTCCTCCTCAACCACGGACTTTTTCCCTTTGCTCTCAAAAACAGCAGCCGACTGCTGCGACAGCCTAAACGCTCTCACCCAGCACCAGCACACCCAACCGGTTCCCCACTTTCTCCTTACTTTCCTGAATCGTTACTCAAATGCGTAGCACGGAAGCAACCCTCAGAGGCATCCAGGTGCCCAGGCACAGTGGTTTTCGCCCCCCAGGAGTTTTGAACCCCAGCACTTAAGGACAACCAAAAACTTCTGGAAACTGAGGAAATCCCAGTTCCAAAGGAAGTCAGAACAAAGCTGTTCTAGTTCAGAAAACAGGAAATCCCATCCCTAGACTGTTCCGTTTTGAGGAATGACAGAATGCCATGTTTCTTTTCAGTTGCTTTCTCATTTTCAGAACTGCATTACACAACTACATCTCCCTTACCCTGATGCATGTCATTAGATACGCTGCAACTGATTTAGAAAGGCCATAATTCAGTTAACTAGAGAGCTGCTTGTTTTTATCAGAAAAGCAGCGTGCTAGCATGCAATCAGTTTCGGTTTTTATCCAGCTCACTAAAATACTCCCAAGCGCATATTAACGTGAGCTGCCAAGCACAAACAGCACACGTGGTGCCATTTAAATACCAAGCCAGGTCCTTTCCAAGAAGGTTTATGATTCTCAAAACAGAAAGCCAAATAGCTGTGAGGCGTGCATTAGTTCACCCCGGCTAGCTTTGTGGCACTGCTTTTCATCATCCCATTGTATTAGCCTATCCAGCCACTGGATTTTAACCTCGACTGCCAGAGAAACCATATACTTAAAAATAATCTAGTCGATCTAACTGAACAGGTTATTTTCTGCTGAAGTTAACAAAATAGCCTTCAGAGAAGGAACAAAACGAGCTAAAAAATTCAAGTCGACAGAAAATTATTTTGTTCTGCTGCAGTAGGCACCCTCTCTCCCCTTACGCAGCCACCTCTCCTGAAACCTGGGAATCCCAACACCTGAGAGCCAAAACCCCGGTGCCACCCTGGGCATCCAGCCCCTCCGAGACACGGCTGCCAAGACTACCACTTGCCGAAGCGTCCCGGCTGCTGGCCGCTCTCTCCAGCTGGGCTCTCCCACCACAGCCTCGACACCGAGCTATGTCCTCAAATCAGCCTCTGCGAGCCAGTGGCTTTGCCGAAGAGAGCCATTTTTTAACCCGACGTGCAAACCCCAGCCGGAAAAGGCAGCCCTCCTAAGCGGCAGGTCCTTGTCACAGCCCTCCTTATCGCTGGAATGACAGGAGCGCCTAGCAGGAATCACAGACGGTAAAGACACGACACTTGTATTGCAGCAAAAACAAAAATACCCGTCCCCAAAGCCGATCCCGCACCGAACCCCGCTTCCAGCCGCCCCGCTCCGCCGCGCAGCGTCCGTCCCGCTCCCGGTCCCGGTCCCGGTCCCGTCCCGCCGGATCGCCCAGCGCTGCGGGTGGGAGCTGCCCGCGGCCGCCGCCTGCCGGAGCACAGACCCACGGCGGATCCCGCTTTCCGGGAAGGAGTGGGAGTTTGCCGATCGTCACGAGAAACACGGCCGAAATGTCGCGACAGCCGCGCGGCTGCGAAGGGCGCCGCCGTAGCCGCCAACGGGGCGGAGCCGCTCGGCCGCTTTCGTTTTGCCGGGGAAGTGAAACAGAAAGGCAAGGATTTCCTTAAAGTTAAGCGATGCCGTATTCCTAGAAGGTTTTCTTGCAAAGTCAGAAATTTAAGGTAGTAATGGCTCTTCCAGTGTGTCTTTTACACTGTCTACGCTTACTCTTTCATTAAGGAGGTCTGGCAGTTCAAACTTGCCCGTGTAACTAGTGTCTTCTCTATGTACATCAAATGATTAGTCACAGTAAAGTATACTCTGAGTACTAAGTGTAAAGTATAATTCTTAAAAAAAAAAAAAAAAAA